>CM057258.1:2690864-2803574 GCA_029931835.1 Etheostoma nigrum
TCAGGCTGGTGGTGGTGGTGTCATGGTGTGGGGAATATTTTCTTGGCACTCTTTGGGCCCCTTGGTACCAATTGACCATTGTTGCAACGCCACAGCCTACCTGAGTATTGTTGCTGACCATGTCCATCCCTTTATGACCACAATGTACCCAACTTCTGATGGCTACTTTCAGCAGGATAATGCGCCATGTCATAAAGCTGGAATCATCTCAGACTGGTTTCTTGAACATGACAATGAGTTCGCTGTACTCAAATGGCCTCCACAGTCACCAGATCTCAATCCAATAGAGCATCTTTGGGATGTGGTGGAACGGGAGATTCGCATCATGGATGTGCAGCCGACAAACTCTGCTGACTGGTTGTGAAGGAGGAGGCCTCCTGACTGACTGGTTGTGAAGGAGGAGGACTGGTCGTGAAGGAGGAGGCCTCCTGACTGACTGACTGGTTGTGAAGGAGGAGGCCTCCTGACTGACTGACTGGTTGTGAAGGAGGAGGCCTCCTGACTGACTGGTCGTGAAGGAGGAGGCCTCCTGACTGACTGGTTGTGAAGGAGGAGGACTAGTCGTGAAGGAGGAGGCCTCCTGACTACTGGTCGTGAAGAAGGAGGACTGGTCGTGAAGGAGGAGGCCTCCTGACTGACTGACTGGTGTCTTGTCATTTTTGCACACTGACATCATATGACTGCCAGTCTGCAAACCACTTCCTGTTTCTTGCGCTATGTTTGTTACACACACAGTCTCACTGCAGTGTGTCCGGGCCGGTCAGGTTACCCACATGATTTCCATCTGGCTCTTACAGTAGCGGGTCACTGAAGGTTTCTATCTTTAAGGAGCTTAAGACCTCTCTTGTTTTGCACCAGGAAACCTCTTCAGACGATTCCTATCTCCTGACCTGCAGCAACACAACTCCATTTAAACTGAACCAGTGGCACAACCGACTGTGTGTGTGTGTGTGTGTGTGTGTGTGTGTGTGTGTGTGTGTGTGTGTGTGTGTGAGAGAGCTCAATTTACATTTTTTGGCATTCGGAATCAGCTGACACTCCCACAACATCCTAAATTACCACTATGAGTACATGAGGAAGCTCACGGGCCGCTGAAATACCACAAAAACACCAGCTCAAATCCAGCCTGTTATTCCACTGACGGAGAGATCAAAGGCCTCATATCTACCCGAAAAAAACGGCCCGTTATGAAAAACAGGTTTCTAAAAACAGGATTTGCCGATCTCATGCGATATACCACCAGACAATATGAATGTGTCTACCCTACAGAGACTGGAAATGTAATATCTGATGGACAAACACTAGCGTTTAGCCCCAGTAGCAGAGCTCATCTGCTCCATAGGCGTAATTTACAGTATTCACAATAATCAAAACAGGCCAGTGCAACCCCCCAATATCTTATAATTATTTCCTTTACACATTTAACATTTGCACAATAAATTGATGCATAAAAGGCCCAAATTGTTGAAGAATAATTTACCAAAATGCAGGAAATGAAGTGTTTGATATGCTCAATAATGTTAAACCCAAAGGTTACGCCCTTGTTCGCGTCCATAGTAACGTGTCTGACAACACATATCACATGACCATTCACACACGCTGGTCATGTGCGTGCTGGTGTAACAGGGATTTATTAGCTTGGAGTGACGATGATGTGGGATTCACATTTATGAATCAAATTCAAGCTCTACCGATTCAAAATCAATTCATGTTTATTTAATTTTTTTTTATGTTTTCTTTTTGTTTTGTAATGGCGTGTATACTATCACATGGGAAAAGTTACTACATTTACAGTACAGGCCAAAAGTTTGAACACACCTTCTCATTTATCACTTATTTCAGGTGACTACCTCATGAAGAGAACACAGAGGGTTTGCAGCGCTATCAAAACAGCAAGGGGGGGATTTTGAAGAAACTAGAATATGTTTTATGAAACATGTTTTCAGTTATTTCACACTTTTTTGTTAAGCACATAATCCCACATGTGTTCATTCATAGTTTTGATGCCTTCAGTGATAATCTACATCATAAATAGTCATGAAAATAAAGGAAAACTCATTGAATGAGAAGGTGGGTCCAAACTTTCGGCCTGTACTGTATATTCGTTTTTTTGAATCAGAAATCAATTTTGAATCAAAACTTGAGCCTAAGAAGCAATATCGACTCGAATCGCGACATTTTCGCAATCGTGCACCCCGGCAGCAGGGGCGGATTTAGTCATTTTGAGGCCTAAGGCAAACACAGGCATGGGGCCCTCCACAACCCGTGTTCTCCCCCTTTTCAGTCCTTATTTATCTGAGAAAGACGTGCTCTCGGTCTGACAGCTGATTGGCCAGAGTGCTGGATCATCTTCAATCATAATACATTGATTAGGGTGACTGCTACTCACGGGGTCTAGCTGCTGAGTATTATGTGAGTCACCATCTTCGTCATTGCCATAGTCATCATCATGGACAGTGAAAGCAGCAGTTCCGTAACCATCTCCATTCGAAGGATCCTGTAAGGTTGTCTTGTATGTAGCCCCCGCATCGCTATAGCAACCTGGGCTGACACTACTCTTCATCAGTGTTAGCATCGCTAGAGCAACCTGGGCTGACACTGCTCTTCATCAGTGTTAGCATCACTAGAGCAACCTGGGCTGACACTACTCTTCATCAGTGTTAGCATCGCTAGAGAAACCTGGGCTGACACTACTCTTCATCAGTGTTAGCATCGCTAGAGCAACCTGGGCTGACACTACTCTTCATCAGTGTTAGCATCGCTAGAGCAACCTGGGCTGACACTACTCTTCATCAGTGTTAGCATCGCTAGAGCAACCTGGGCTGACACTACTCTTCATCAGTGTTAGCATCGCTAGAGCAACCTGGGCTGACACTACTCTTCATCAGTGTTAGCATCGCTAGAGCAACCTGGGCTGACACTACTCTTCATCAGTGTTAGCATTGTTAGAGCAACCTGGGCTGACACTACTCTTCATCAGTGTTAGCATCGCTACAGCAACCTGGGCTGACACTACTCTTCATCAGTGTTAGCATCGCTAGAGCAACCTGGGCTGACACTACTCTTCATCAGTGTTAGCATCGCTAGAGCAACCTGGGCTGACACTACTCTTCATCAGTGTTAGCATCGCTAGAGCAACCTGGGCTGACACTGCTCTTCATCAGTGTTAGCATCACTAGAGCAACCTGGGCTGACACTACTCTTCATCAGTGTTAGCATCGCTAGAGCAACCTGGGCTGACACTACTCTTCATCAGTGTTAGCTAGCATCGCTAGAGCAACCTGGGCTGACACTACTCTTCATCAGTGTTAGCATCACTAGAGCAACCTGGGCTGACACTACTCTTCATCAGTGTTAGCTAGCATCGCTAGAGCAACCTGGGCTGACACTACTCTTCATCAGTGTTAGCATCGCTAGAGCAACCTGGGCTGACACTACTCTTCATCAGTGTTAGCTAGCATCGACTAGAGACATACCTGGGCTGACACTACTCTTCATCAGTGTTAGCTAGCATCGCTAGAGCAACCTGGGCTGACACTACTCTTCATCAGTGTTAGCATCGCTAGAGCAACCTGGGCTGATGCTGCCGGGCCGGCAGGTTGGCCCGGAAACCATTTTGGTAACATATTCAACCTCGGAACAAGTCTGAAATGAGTGTAAGATTTAATGTGAAGGCTGCAGGCGGCACAAGGTTTAACATGCAGAGAGATGCACCTCTGGTCACATAACGCCTTTATAGGGTCGGTCTAATCCAGGGGTTCTCACACGCATCCCTCAAAGGTCAACATCTGGATTATTTTTAATTTCAGCGGGCTGGAACGATTGGCTCGAAGCCAGTGTTTCTCAAATGTCAAACATTATGAGAAGAGGAAGAGGAGGTAAGAGAAGAAGAAAAGCTCTGGACAAAAATCAGCTCCTACCTTGGGACATTATTAATTAGTAATGCTTTGTACTCTTTTGCACTTTATAGTCTGTTCTTTGCACTTTAGCACATTTTAGCACACTTTAACTACTATCTGCACTTTATAATGTAAGCTATGTCATGTTTTGTAATTTGCTGTTTGCTGTCTTTATTTTTGTTTTATTAATGTATGATGTCGATAATATGTATTTTGTAAAACTTCAATAAAATTCTTTAAAAAAAAGAAAAAGAAGAGGAGGTAATGATCTTCGGGAAAGTCGCCGGACGCCACGATCTTCTGAATATAATTACCGTCTTCCTGCGTATGTTCAGCCGTTTGAGGTCAGCCATTATATTTGCGGATTGTTTCGGGTTCTGCAGGTGATTTGTCTCTGAACACCTGCAGACTGTCAACAGCTGGAGGCTGGTCCCTGGTCACTGACAAGTATGGAACCAGACACTTAATCCTGTTATTTCACTTAACGCTCGCATACTGGAAATACTCTCATGGGAATTCATTTCATCTGAAAAAACTCAAAAATGAAGTGTGGCTGATGTAACCGCAGCCTCTTCTTCGGAGATAATGGGGAGATGCTGATATCGAGCGGGGAGGATCCTCAGCGAGTTACTGAGCCTTAATTCAACTACAGTGAGGATCAAACCTGCGACCTTTTGGTTTCACAGTATAATCTCATTAACCCCTGGTCCACAGTCACCTCGGGTTTGTGTAACACTGTGACATTTAAGGTTTTTCTCCTCTTTCTTTCCATTTCAGCTGCATTTTAGTCCATTTATGGAAATAGGAACTACTATCTTGCGTCGCAATTTGGTGAGAGAATACATTTAAAAGGTAACTCGTTTTTTTTTATTTTTCCAATCTGGACCCTCCAGAAAGCTGAGAGCTGCAATGCGAGGTTACTGGCAGTGTCGTTATGTACCAAAGTACATTCAGAAATTCAGATTTTTGTTCAAAGGTTTTACTTGTTCAACTTAAAACATTACATATACATACACATATATATATATATATATATGTATATATATATATATATATATATATATATATATATATATATATATATATATACACACACACACACACATACATATATATACACACATACATACATACATATATATACACACATATATACATACATATATATATATATATATACACACATACATATATACATATATATATATATATATATATATATATACACACACACACACACACACACACATATATACACACACACACATATATATATATATACACACACATACACATATGTATATACACACATATACATATATATATATACACACATATACACACACATATATATATGTATACATATATACATATACATGTATATGTGTATGCACACATATATATATACATATATACATATATACATATACATACATATACATATACATATACACACACACACACACACACACACATTAAATTTTTTTGTAGGCTACATAGGCTCCGTCTCTCTTTCTGCTAAGAGGTCCTGGTCTAAAAAGCATTAGAGACCCTGATGTAGAGCAACTTTCACATCCCAACCTCGCAGCGTGTCTCAGTCTGCCTCGGACGGTTTAGACATGGCTGCTGATGAATCCTTATGGAGAAAATGAATGAAGAAAACTTCCGCAACCACACGGTTGCGTAGTAGGTGACCTGAACTCAACGTTTCTCAATGAGCAGAGAAAGGAGAGGCGCGCCGGTTCCTGTAGCAGCACGATAAAGCCCATGATGACACAATCACACATTCCAGTGTTACATGTAGCTGCAAAGGCTAGGTGTCCACATCCTTTTGGTCAGGTATTGTACAGAGTTAGGCTAGGCCTTCCTACTAGGGGTGGGGTGGAGGGGGATCGATACAGCATGGTATTGCAATATTTTCCGTGACAATACTGTATTGATACACAGACGGCGAGTATGGATCTATTATTATATATGTGGTGGTCAGTGAGTCTGCTGGACAATCCCATTTTGCAGCAATAACATTGAGGTGAGATGAACAAACGTATCGTTTTAGATGAAACAGATCATGGACAGGACGTCATTTGAAATTGGGAAAAATTTGAAGTTAGAAAAAAAAAAGGGTATAAATGGCAATATATCGCAGAATATTGCAATATGTTCAAAATCGCAGTTATATCGTATCATTACTTGGAAACGTATTGTGGGGCCTCTGGTGCTCTCCTCAGGACCAAACACCTGGAGAACCTGGACCTGGAGAAAGACCCTATACCCAGCCCCCCTCCTTCTGAAACTCTCTCCCCCAACACATCTTAGACAGCTCCAATCCTCAATGTCCGAGTTCAAATCACCAATCAACCAAAACTCACTTTCTCTACACTCCTTTTAATTTAACCCTTGTACGATATTCAGGCCAAATTGACCCATTTCTAATTTTTACAAGAAGAAAAATAGTACAAGTTACATTTTTTCTACCTGAAAATCAGCGGCCTTACCTTATTTCCTGTGATAAACATGTATTCCTGACTCAGAACATTATTTTGGATATGACACTTATGTTGTTTCCATAGAGGATTTTTAACATGAATTATAACCTTATGACAAAAAACTAACCCCACTTCCATGTTTAATTGTGTGTTAGTAGAGACCGATGAATTCCCTAAACATAGATGTTATCTCAGCTGTTTTAAATTAAGATAAAGACAATATTTGTTAATAGATTATGAAGTAAAATCTTATTTCAGAATTGTTTTTAAAACCCCAAATAAGTCCCCCGGGTCAGTTTGACCCGAGGGACACGAGAGGGTCCCGAAGGTGAAGACAACACCAGGGTTAAAGTGTCTTTTAGAGCTGCAAAGATTAATGCATAACTAATAAAAAAATCCTATTTTGATAATTGCTTAATAGCTTTAAGTCATTTTTAATGGGGGGGGGGGGGTTTTGTGATGTCAGCTTGTTAAATGTGAATATCTTCTAGTTTCTTCTCTCCTCCTGGGACAGTAAACTGAATATCTTTGAGTTGTGGACAAAACAAGACATTTGAGGATCTTGGGCTTTGGGAAACATTTTCACCATTTTATGAAATTTTAGAGTCTAACAACACAATCCATTAATCCAGAAAATTATCCACAGATTAATTAATTATGAAAATAATAGTTGGAAATATATGCAGGTGTGTGGTTCCTGTTGGGTCTTGTAGTCCTTGTGTTTCACTGCTGTCAATACTGATTAAGGGCTGGACCCACCGCGCCCTCTGCCCCTTGAGCTTTTCCCTATCTGTGTGTGTGTGTGTGTGTGTGTGTGTGTGTGTGTGTGTGTGTGTGTGGTACAAGTGCACACAAACACACCCACAAAGTCAATTAAGCACTCCCTCGCTGTGGACTGTTTGCTGGAACTGGATGAGCCATTACATAAATAATCCAACACCCACACGCCAACCAGTCCTCCAAACCAGTGGTTCCCAGCCTCTGTGGTCTGAGGTACTGCCACAGTTATGTCAGATGAACCCATGTACCCCTTAATCGATTCCAAATGCATTAATTCATTAATCTGTGAATGTTATGGTTGGTTTAGTCTATATTGCTAAAGTGTTGCCGGATTTCACTCTTTTCGGCCGGTAATCCGTCCCCTTCCTCTGTCTCTGTGTCGGCACTCTAACCTGCGGCCCAGATCTCTTCAGGGTAAATCCAGACAGCTAGCTAGACTATCTGTCCAATCTGAGGACTATGGTTACCTGGTCCTCAGATCTCTGCAGGGTAAATCCAGACAGCTAGCTAGACTATCTGTCCAATCTGAGGACTATGGTTACCTGGTCCTCAGATCTCTGCAGGGTAAATCCAGACAGCTAGCTAGACTATCTGTCCAATCGGAGTCTTCTGTTGCAAGACTAAAACTACCTTTGAACGTACACATGTTCCACCAAAACAACTTCCTTCCAGAGGCTATTTAGAAGAGGCCAGGGCTCTATTGTTGCTAAGCGCCACCCAAGACGATTGTGATTGGTTTAAAGAAATGCCTGGGGAGGGTTCGGCAAAACGAGACCATGATGGATCAGCAATTATTTGACCTTCTGCCCTCAGGCAACAGCAAGCAACAGTTTTTACCCAAAGGCCATCACTACACTGAACACTACCATGAAATCCTCCAGCTAACTGGGACTGTGCAATAAATTAAATCTATTTATGTTTCCAGAATATGTTGGCTGTGTACCTGAGTGTCGGTGGAAGTGAAATGTACAAATATTATTTATATAGTTTTATTGTTTTGTTTATTTTTTACTTACTTACTGCTTGAGAGCCGCCCTCACTTGGTGCAAGTATTTTACAATGACAATAAAAGGAATCTGAATCTGAATCTAATCCATATATACATTACTTTTAGTTAATCATTTGAATTGTTTATGCATTACTTTTGCTTTTTATCTCTTGCATTCATTCATTACTTTTGGCTACATGTTTACACGTTTCGCTCTTACATAACTGCAACATGTAGAGTTGAGTTACTGCAGTTGACGTAATGTTAATATGTGGATATATTCTTTTAATCAAACCATCATTTCTATTTTTTCTAATTAAATGAGCTGCTCTACGATCAGTCCAAGGACCCCTTGGCAACTGCAGAAGTACCCCGTGGGGTACGCATACCCCTGGTTGGGAGTCACCAGCTAAATTTCCATCTACTTGTCAATCAAATTATCTGAAGCTGGTGAAAGTGTGTTTCCAATAAAAACCTGTGGTGATGACGCTGCACGCACAACACCGTCAGGTGTAAGATTGTTTTGTACATTCTTACTGAGTTCGAGAAATGGTTTCATGTCTTCCAGTATTAGATCCACTACTCTGTCTTTCATTACCTGCTATGTACATTCCCTTGTAGGCGCGGCAGCCATTCAGGATGTGTGGTAATGTTTCAGTGATCTGTTCTGTAGTGTGATTGCAAACAGTGAGGGGAATGAGTTGTAGGAAACCAGATAGAAAGGTTGAGTCTGGTAGGAAGAACATGTAATCTGGCTTTTACTGTGAATATGTCCTCACTAAGTGCAGTACTCTTAATTAACGATGATCAGCAGAGGGAAGACTTGCACCTTTTCCCAGAAGTTTCAGTCCAGCCCTGTGTTGTTGATGTTGGAGTAGTAAGTCCTTACGAGTTCCCTGGGCGCCCGTTGGTGTTAAAGTAGCTATGACCCCCATAATATCCTCTAAGACCCTCACAGTCCCAGATTCAGAACGCAACCACTCCAGTGATACTCCAGACACAAGGATGGTTCAGGTCTGACCAGACACCAAACCCTGCAGAATGGGCGTCAAGGTTCCTGCTGGGTTTTCTTTTGAAACCAAGGAAGAGGGGCTCTGACACAACGGGGCCAACGGGACCTTGCATCACCTTAGGTCCAGGAACAGGGAGCATCGAGCCAGCTCCCTAACATCTTTGTCATCATTATTCAGCATGTTCAGAAGGTGGGACCATGCTGGTTTAAATCCATATCACATTTGGTACCCCCTTTCCATTGGGGGTGAAAAATAATGTCTTGGGTGCTATGTGTGTGTGTGTGTGTGTGTGTGTGTGTTAGGGTTTGTCCAAACCACTTTCACACTAAGTTTACAGTTTTGTTATACATTTCACTCAGCACTTCCTGTTTCACACACACAAGATAAACCAAGGCAAGACCATTATATCTATGGGAGTCTGCAGGTGAGTCAATTTTGTTACATTGAGGTCATGAAAAAGAATTACAAATGCACACCGACTGGAAGAGCAGGTTTTTCCAAAACACACATATCTCTCTCCACACACACACACACACACACACACACACACACACACACCAGCCATGTAGTTACCCGACAAGTGTTGCAGCAGAAGGAGCAGCGGTGTTGTAACAAAACCAGCTGTGGAAGAAGTAAAAGTACCAATACCATCCTGTGAAAATACTGCACTACACTGCCAGTTACAGCGTTCTTGAAATCAAAACTGGATCAAAAGATTTCAAAGACTTGTGCACCATGGGGGGGGGAAATGCATGGGGGGAAAAGAAGGGTCCTGGTTGAAAGATATTGACCAAACTGGCCAAAATATAGACCAGATGTGGCGGGACTTGTCACATCAGCAAAAGAAAAGTCATAACAAAGACAGAAATAGTTTCTATTTATAGATTAGGAAACCTTGGATGACATATTGCAGCGTGGCATCGCCAAAGTTGAATCACTGAAACATTTCAAAATGCCGCAAGGAACCAAATCTGAGTCGGAAAATGCTCATTTTGTAACTACTGCGCTATGATATCTAAGCTCATTTGCCAGTTTGTGGGTACACAAAGCTGAAGCTCATCCTCCCTTCTTGAAGAGTATAATGTTGTTGTAGCTTGTGTTAACCTAAGGTGTTTCTTATATTCCGTCCACGCTATCTAATCAGTGAGGGTGGAGCACTTCTTTTAATTATGTGCTATGAATGCCTGAAGGTTTTCACATCCCACAATGCACTGGTAGTCCTGTCAGTGATGACCCAAAGTGGCGATGAATCATTAGCTTCATTCGAGATAAACTCAACGTCTGTCTGTCTGTTCCAAAGATGAATCGATTAGTTGTCAGTGAGCCCGGCCGATAAAGGATTTTTAAGGCCGATACCGATACAAATATTTGGTTATTTTAAAATATGATATATATATATTTATTTTTTTAGATATCCAGAAACGCATAACAAAACAAACGGATTTCCCTAACATTAGTTATTTGTAGTTATTTATGAGTTCTCACTAAAATAATATGATAATTTGTTTTGTTGTCACAACAGAACATCAAAATATATTAAAGTTCTGATAAATAAAATGTAGAAAAATACAAACTTAAGATATGAAACTTAAAGTCCTTTGAACAAAAACACATTAACAAAAAAATCATCGCTAACAGGGACGTTGTAGAGCGTCCTCTGGTGGACAGACTATGCAACGCCATCACTAACAGGGACGTTGTAGAGCGTCCTCTGGTGGACAGACTATGCAACGCCATCACTAACAGGGACGTTGTAGAGCGTCCTCTGGTGGATAGACTATGCAACGCCATCACTAACAGAGACGTTGTAGAGCGTCCTCTGGTGGACAGACTATGCAAACACTCACAACATGGTTGACCGTCCGTTTTTATTTTATTTTTTAAATATTAATTTATCAGAATCATTTATTTGTCATTATGAATGATTCTGATGAATGATTTTTTTAATCGGCCATTATAAATGCATATAACAATAGTTCGGAAAATGCCTAATATTGGCCGATAATATTGTCCCGCCGATATATCGGTCGGGCTCTAGTTGTCAGCTAATAAATTAATCTGCAACTACTTTGATAATTGATTAATTGGCTTGGGTCATTTTTCTAAAAAACTTGTGATTGCAGCTTGTTAATGTGAACATCTTCTAGTTTCTTCTCTCCTCTGTGACAGTAAAGTGAATATCTTTGAATTGTGGACAAAACAAGACGTTTGAGGACGTCATCTTGGGCTTTTGGGAAACACCAATAGACAATATTCTCCATTTTATAGACTTTAGAGACAACTAAACGATTAATTGAGAAAATAGTAAAATAACCGTGTATTGCAGCCCTAATGGACATCTGCATGAGTTTAGCTAAGATTAATACAGGAAATTAGCACAGTATCGACACCACTGTGAACTTTGATTAGGCGGTGGTGGTGCTGGTGGAGGGGAATGCAGAGGCTGTGTGATGGACTGGCTGATTTCGAGGAAGTAGACGAAGTGTTTTTAGTTTGCAATCTGTCGAGGATTAAACAAAAAAAAATAAGGAAGAAGCGAGCAGCACAGGTCTCAGTTCAGGTCTGACCCGTTCTGATCTTCCGTGAATGAAGCTGCCATCCGGGCCAGAAAGGCTTTGGCTCCGTGGATCACCAAGTCTCCACGCAGTGGCTAAGGCATGGCAGATATCTGGCCGCTGCAGTGCCAGGAGGCTGTGCCCGACCACCGCAGTGCACGGATGCCTTCACATGTCAAAAAGGACACTCCAAAAAACAACAATAACACAACAACAACAACAACACCAACAACAACAACACCGCTGTCAGTCTCTGCTTCTCTCATTACGCGCAATACCTTTACGCGCAAAAGCAAATTACAACTAATTACGAATTTTTACGCACCTGAATGCGCTGCCACACGAGCAAACTTCACCAAAACCAAACCCTGACATGGCTAAATCCCAGAACACACACACACACACAGAGAGACACACACACACACAGTGATAAGTGTGTGAAGAGTGAACTGTTTTCTTACCTCCTGATGTGAACTGAAGCTACAGCAGCGGCTGCCTTGAGACTGAGGAGCTGTGGTGAGTGAACCGTTGACCAAATCCAACAGATCCGTGGTGAGCACAGCAACAGTAACTAACGACTGGACTTCCGGTGCCTTTTAATTTCAAAATAAAACTCAAGAAGGTTGGGATTTCCTTATTTGTCTGACATTGTCAGCTCGATCTCCACAGCGCTGGGGAGTAATGTATGGCGACACCATAGATGCATTCTGGGATAGGAGAAAAAATGCTCTAGGTTGTTTGAATTTCAAGTTAAAGTTCAACTTTATTTATCCTTAAAAGGAAATTTGTGTGCAGCAAGATATCTAAAAAAAAACTACAAACATGCACAAACCACACCAGATGCCAACAACACAGGACACACATCAACACATCTATGGAGACACTCCTTCCTGCAAAACCAATGACAGGATCCAATCGGAAAGTACACAGGAATACATTTTAGGAATAAATTCATAAATAAATTCATAAATAAACATATAAGACACTATATAAGACTTCATAAGATGTCACTCAAATCACAAACACTAAGCAGTGACGGCAGCTCTGCTAAATAGTCTCGGGAAGGAACTTGTTCTGGTGGAACATTTGCACCTGCAACGCCACACAATATTAAATAAAGTTAACTGTTGACACAATACAGTAACGTGACATATTTAAATAAGCTGGAAACATGGTTACACCTCATTATCTCTTACCAGTGGATCTCTGTGTGTCTCCGTGATCTCCGTGGGACCGATCGGTCCCAGAACGTCCCCGTTAGAGAGTGAATGCTGTAACATATTCTTTGTAAATCTGTACAATCATTCACTGAAAGAACCGAGCAGACCGGCCATGTTGCACGATCCAAAGTCTCTTCAGAACTTGGAGCTCGCTTGGAGGTTCTGGTTGATGTTCTTCTGTTGATCCAGACTAGTATTTACCAGTTTATCTACATTTTCATGAAAATTTCATCTCGATATTTACCTCATACTGTATGCTATGTAGCCTACATATACAAGTCTGTAATTAGGACTAATTGGGTTCTCATCTGCAGGTCTCCTGGGTGAAAGCCCCCCCAAACCTGCCTCCTTGAGGAACTTAACCCTCTTATACTTCGCTACATTACTTTCGGGGTGATTCTAGGATCAGACCTTTAGGGGGGCTCAGCCCCTAATGAGAATGTGACACGGATACAGTGCTTAGACAAAGGGTTGTTTTTTTTTTGGGGAGGACAGTCTCTTTTATTAAATAATAATAAAAATGTATACTTTATTAATCCTATTGTATTTTATCCAATGTTTTCACTCTGTTTGTTACACAGGTCTGAACTACACACACACATGCTCAGTGGGGGGGACTGCCCATAGAATAGCACCCCAAGCAGTTTGGGGGTACCAGTCCACCACCATAATTTGATCCGAACGGGGACTTGAACCTGCAACCCTCTGGTTCCCAAACCAACTCCCTACAGACTGAGCTACATGCTACATGTTTGAGTTAATGGCTATTAGCAATAATAATGCTAAAATAGTATATAACAATGATAAGAAAGGTCAGAAATTAAGGTGTTGCCATTTTATTTGATATTCAACAAATTAAGGTCTTTATTTTGAAGGGTCAATCGCCTTACTTCCGGGTGCTGTCTCTCTAACTTGCTGCAGCTGGTTGTCTGTGGCTTCTACTGCCAAACCGCGCCTGACTGTCTGTAGCTTCTCTACAGAAGAGAACCATACTTCACCTCTGCAGGGTTTAGAAACACACCACACAGAGAAACACTAGAGGAACAATAAAGGAGCAGTACAATGGTTTATGGTTACATTTTCATATCTTAGCAGTGTGAGGGTGGATGCACATGCACTCAGTTAAACACACACATGTGTGTTCCTTCTGCAGAGCTGACTCTGCTTCTATCAGCTGATCCGTGTAATCTGTGTCAGGAGCTCCGTGTTTCTGTGGGAGAGAGGAGGTACAGAAGAAGTACATTGTTCCAGAGTTACTGCAGTTTTCTCTGTGTGGTTTAGAGCCCGACCCATACAAATATTTGGTTATTTAAAAATCCGATATGCCGATATATCGGCCGATATACAGTATATTTAAAAAATAAAAAAATCACCGCTGCATCATAACTTTTCAATATTTCCTTCACACACACAGACACACGCACACATGCACACACACGCATACACGCACACAGACGCACACACACATGCACACACACACACAGACGCACACACACACGCACGCACACACGCGCATACAGGCACACACAGACACACACACACACACGCACACACACGCACACACACACGCACGCACACACACGCATACACGCACACACAGACACACACGCACACACACGCACACAAACAGACACACACACACACCCACACACACACACCACACACACACATGCACACACACATGCACACAGACACACACACGCACATCCACACACACACCAAACACACACACACATACACACACACGCACACAGACACACACACACATACACACACACCACACACACACACAGACACACACATGCGCACACACACACACACACACACACACGCACACAAACAGACAAACACACACACCCACACAGACACACACGCACACACACACACACACAGACACACACGCACACACACAGACGCACACAGACACACACACAGAGTTCTGCCTCTAAGAGCATGTCAGCAGGCTCCTCCATGAGATAAAGCTGCCATTACCACAGCAGAGAGGCATTTAAACCTCTCTGTTATCTCCCATTCAACCACTCCCTCTTCATCTCTGTCTTTCTCTCCCTCGCTCGCTCGTCTTCATAACCACACACACACACACACACACACACACACACACACACACACAGACCCTTCCGACCCCTTAGGGCGCCATAAACACACTGCGCAAACACCCACGCACATTAGGATGCTCGTATCCTCCCACGCACACACACACACACACACACACACACAATCAAACACACACACATACATTAGGATGCGCATATCCTCCCACAAATACACACACACACACACACACGAAATCAAACATACACACACAAAATCAAACACACACACACATACATTAGGATGCACATATCCTTCCACAAATACACACACACACACACACACACACACACACACAAACACACACACAAAATCAAACACACACACATACATTAGGCTGTACATAACCTCCCACAAACACACACACTTACACACACAATCAAACACACACACTTACACACACAATCAAACACACACACATACACACGCATAATCAAACACACACACGCAAAATCAAACACACACACACACAAAGCACACACACACACACATTTCTTGTATAGTGACATAGTACATTTAGTATTGTATAGTACATTTACTCAAGTCCTATTAAGCACATGTTGATGTACTTTACTTGAGTATTTCTATTTGTTGCTAATGTATAAGTGCCCTCCTCTACATCTCAAAGGTAAATCTTGTACCTTTTACTCCACTAAATCCCCTTCCTGTCCGGTGAAAACCTAGCATCTCCAGCTGTGTTGATGTTGAATGCTTGTGATAAACTGAGGATGAAGTGTTCCTTGGTGTGTTTCTCCTTCTCAAGCTAAATAACGACTTTAAAAAGCCTCTTGGATCAGCTAGAAAAGAGATAGATAATAATAATAATAATAATAATAATAAATTGAATTTGTATAGCGCTTTTCCAAAGCTCAAAGTCACTTTACAGAGTAGAAACAGTAGATAAAAAAAAAAAAACTAAGGATAGGCAGAACAGAAGAGATGGGTCTTCAGACGGGACTGAAAAATGGTGAGGGACTCAGAGATGCGGATCTCATGGGGGAGGGAGTTCCAGAGCCTGGGAGCTGCCCTGGAAAAGGCTCTGTCCCCAAAACTGCGGACTTGGGGACGTAGAGGAGACCGGCTGAGGTGGATCTGAGGGGCCGTGGAGGTTGGTAGGGGGAGAGGACAGTGAGGTATGACGGGGCAAGGTGGTGTATGGCTTTGTAGGTAAGGACCAGGATTTTGTATGTGATCCAGTGAGAAATGGGAAGCCGGTGTAGCTGTTTCAGGACCGGAGTGATGTGGTGCCAGGATGTGGAGCGGGTGATGAGTCCTGCGGCTGAGTTCTGAACCAGTTGGAGCCTTTTAATGGAGGTTGAGCTGATGCCGAGATATTAGATATGTTAATCATGTCTCTATTTGTGGCTGGTTGGCTTAGTTGGTTAGCATGTGGTGCTAATAACCCCAAGGTTGAGGGTTCGATCCCTGTACAGATCAAAAACCTTTGCAGAATTTCCCTTTGGGGACCAATAACGTGATTCTTATTTCAGATTTAGATATGGATAGTGATTCCTATACACTGTTAAAATACAGCTGCAGGTCATACTTCAAATGTACCTACAGATTTCAATAAAATCTTCAGGGCTTTACTTCCAGCTGGCTGACTTCCTCAGTCTTCTTTGAAATGCAGTTTCTATAAGTTAATAAAAAGGCTGAGCTCTGTTACACGCAGTAGTTTCTCTTTCCCCGATGCTGACAGAAAAATGCGCCCTTTCAAAGAGAAGCTGAGAGTAACTTTGTTGGGTGAAAGCAACACAACGATCAACAGAACTGGAGATACAGGATTTCCACATGCCACCTGCATAAATACCAGATCCTGTTCGTCAGTCTGTTTTCAGAGCCCAGTGGATATCATTTCTAAACATCTGCTTACAAAATATTTCATTTTCAGCAAGTATGCATGCAAGGAATTTGCCTCGGTGGTTGCTGCACACATAAACAAACAATCATTTTGAATGTTTCATTCATAAAAAGACTTTTATTGCTTCAGAATTTAGCAATATGTTATGCACAGATGTTGTTGAAATAACATGTGCAGGACAACAAGGCTTTAAACATCAAGTGTGTATCGCCATAACAAATAAAAAGAGCTGCAGGGTGTTGTTGTGTTGCTGCTGCTGGGTTTATGTATCCGAGGGAGAAGCTTTACTGGCGGACTTCCTAAACTCAAACACTTCCCTGGACGCCGTTCTGCTCCTGATGACCGCCACTCTGAAGCTCCTGCTGCACACACAGTATTAATGACATCATTCAGAGAAGGTGAGGATCTGAGCGTTTTTTGTGAATTTTTTACTTTTTGTATTATTATTTTTTTGTATTATTATTTATTTATTTACTATTATGTAATATTTTTTAATATTATTTAATATATTTTTTTTTTAAACATTATTTTTTGGGCATTTTAGGCCCTGCTGCACATATTAATGACATAATTTTAAGAAGGTGAGGATCTAAGGTTTTTTTTGTCATTTTTTACTCTTTTTATTATTAATGTTTTGTATTATTATTTATTTATTTACTATTATGTAATATTTTTCAATATTATTTAATATTATTTATTAATTTTTTAATATTATTTTCGGGGCATTTTAGGCCCTGCTGCACATATTAATGACATAATTTTAAGAAGGTGAGGATCTAAGGTTTTTTTGTGATTTTTTACTCTTTGTATTAATAATTTTTTGTATTATTATTTATTTACTATTAGTTACTATTATATAATATTTAATGGTATTTATTTATTTTTTAATATTATTTTTGGGGCATTTTAGGCCCTGCTGCACATATTAATTACATAATTTTAAGAAAGTGAGGATCTGAGGTATTTTTTGTTATTTTTTTACTTTTTGTATTATTAATTTTTTGTATTATTATTTATTTACTATTATTTAATATTATATAATATTTTATATTATTTATTTATTTTTTAATATTATATTTTGTGCATTTTAGGCCCTGCTGCACATATTAATGACATAATTTTAAGAAAGTGAGGATCTTGAGCTCATCAGATATTTTTTTGTGATTTATTACTTTTTGTATTATTGATTTTTTGTATTATTATTATTTATTTATTTACTACAATTTAACATTATTTGGTCATTTTTTAATATTATTTTTGGGGCATTTTAGGCCCTGCTGCACATATTAATGACATAATTTAAAGAAAGTGAGGATCTGAGATATTTTTTGTTATTTTTTTACTTTTTGTATTAACTCATTTTTTGTATTATTATTTATTTACTATTATTTAATATTATATAATATTTAATATTATTTATTTATTTTTTAATATTATTTTTGGGGCATTTTAGGCCCTGCTGCACATATTAATTACATAATTTTAAGAAAGTGAGGATCTGAGGTATTTTTTGTTATTTTTTTACTTTTTGTATTATTAATTTTTTGTATTATTATTTATTTACTATTATTTAATATTATATAATATTTTGTATTATTTATTTATTTTTTAATATTATATTTTGGGCATTTGAGGCCCTGCTGCACATATTAATGACATAATTTGAAGAAAGTGAGGATCTTGAGCTCACAGATATTTTCTGTGATTTATTACTTTTTGTATTATTAATTTTTTGTGTTATTATTATTTATTTATTTAATATTATTTAATATTATTTGGTCATTTTTTAATATTATTTTTTGGGCATTTTAGGCCCTGCTGCACATATTAATGACATAATTTGAAAAAAGTGAGGATCTGAGTTTTTTTTACTCTTTGTATTATTAATGTTTTGTATTATTATTCATTTATTTACTATTATTTACTATTATTTATTTATTTTTTAATATTATTTTTTGGGCATTTTAGGCCCTGCTGCACATAATAATGACATCATTTGAAGAAGTTAAGGATCTGAGGTATTTTTTGTGATTTTTTTACTTTTTGTATTATTAATTATTTGTACTATTATTTATTTATTTATTATTATGCAATATTGTTTACTATTATTTATTTATTTTTTAATATTATTTTTGGGGCATTTTAGGCCCTGCTGCACATATTAATGACATAATTTGAAGAAAGTGAGGACCTTGAGCTCACAGATAAATTTTGTGATTTTTTTTGACTTTTTGCATTATTAATTATTTATTTAATATTACTTATTCATTTATTTTTTAATATTATTTTTTGGGCATTTTAGGCCTTTATTTGACAGGACAGCTGAAGACATGAAAGGGGACGTATATATATATGTATGTATATATATACATATATACATACATGTACATATACATATATATACATACATACATATATATATATATATATATATGTTTGCGAGAGTTATCATAACTGACTCTCGTCCGTATCTTTGCTGAACGCCGAAGTCTCGCGAGAACTCCTGACGTCACAGGACAATGGCTGAAGATCGCGGATATTAGAAGGTACTTTTCTGCTTTTATTTACTTTGCGCTGGATTAATAACGCCACATTAACACCCGCGTTGTGTAATAGCTGACGACGCGTGTACACGGCTCGTCGTTGAAATGAGCGTTTTCTAACATTTTGTGCCAACTTAACGTCGATACCGCCGGCACAAACCCGTCGAAACCTTCGAAATAAGAGCACAATGTTTACCGCGCGTTTTACCACTACGACAACAGCTAGCTTAGCTTCAAATGCTATTTAATCTGCCGACACACTCAACCACTACAATAGCCGTCGAGGCGCCTTGCACCGCACGCAAGGGACTCCTAAAATCTAAATCTACCCGAAACGACCAGCTGCCCTCAGAAGTCATTTTAACTCATCTACGACACCGCCGTTAGCATTAGCATTAGCATTAGCATTAGCATGACCGTTAGGCCTGCTCAGGAAGCAGGCGCGAGCTTTTATTTTCCAAAACTGCCTTTTTTCACCTTACCTGTCAAAGCTGCAGATTCAGAGAGTAATATCTGTGGATAAGTGGTTATATACATGATGCATTTGTCATTATGCTCCAAATACTCTCTTTTTCATTCATAACTATCTCCAACAGAGAAAGCTTTAAGAGATAAAGAGGAGGTCACAATACTGACAGTGGTACTTTTAGTATGATTGTTTTACAGCAAAGTAGTTTTTAATGTGCATTTGTATTTAAATTTAAATTTAATTGGAATATTCTGTTTGTGTTTCCCAGCTCTGACATTGGATTTTCACCAGGTGAGTAATATAAACACACTATGAAGCCTTTTTTCAGTTTAATTTGTAGGTCCCATTCATAAATGGCTGTAAGATAAATCAAGATACAGCTTCGTTGATCCTACAGCAGTGGGAAAAACAAAGGAAAGAAGTGTTAATAAAAATGCAACAAGACAAAAACACTAATGAAAGTATAATGTTAATTTTTAGCATTTAACCCCCCCCCCCCCAAACAACAGTGGCATTAACGTTGACTGTTCGGTTGTTTACCTGCAGCAGAGATGGCTCACGTCACCAATCATGGGAAGCTGCTCTTGCAGCGCCTCCATCAGCAGCGAGAGATGGACTTCTTGTGCGATATAACCATAATGGTGAGAGACGTGGAGTTCAGAGCCCACCGCAACATCCTGGCTGCGTTCAGCAGGTACTTCTCCGCCCAGGCAGAAAAGGGTCAAGATGTCACAACCTTGGACCCCGATAAGGTCAGCCGCTACGCTCTGGAGAAACTCCTGGAGTTCATCTACACCGGACAGATGAACCTCAGCAGGTAAAACTGCATCAAAGACAGTTCGCCTAGCTTTGGAAAAGACTATCATAATAATAATATAGTAACTCTATTTGTATAGCACCTTTAAAAAGCAATAGCTTACAAAGTTATTTGACAGAGGAAAGCGAAAGCGCAAACAAATCAAAACACACACACACACATATACAGTATGTACACATCATTGTAATTGTGAAAAAGGAGAGATGGGCAGCTTTAAACAATGATATTAACAGGTTATAGGAAAAAAAGACAATGAGAAAGGCAACATTGCATACTGTAAAGTCTAGTTAAATGTGTTAAAAAAAGACCCTTAGATTATTATTATCACTATATCCGTGTCTAAAACGTTGAAAAAGCCAGAGCAGATAATAAGTAAATAACATTAAAAAGCTAAAACTTGCTTAAGAAATCCACTGGGGACGAACTACAATCATTAGATCTGAGAAGGGGCATTTAGTTAGTTTGGATGCTTACATTGATTTTACATTCATTTAGCTTAGGTGGTCCCCAAAACGACGTGCACCCGAGCCCTATGATGGCAGGGAAACCCCTGAAACTACACTTAATGACTAACTTAATGACTAAAATGGTTGCTTTCATGGTTTCAGTACCAGACAAGCCGCGGTGCGTCGAGCGGCCGTGTTCCTGGGAATGTCGGAGGCCACAAAGTTTCTGGAGGAAACCTCCCACTGGTCCGAGCTGAGCGAGACGTCCCAGTCAGACGCGGATAAAGAAGCCGGTCTGTCTCCTCCCAGTCCGGCCTCACATGGCAGCGCCAGCTCTCCTGTCCCCCTGTCTATTATCTCCATTACAGGGGATTATCTGATGGACGCCAGCGCTGGCAACAACACGGGCGACGAGCCCAAAGATGGAGATGTGGAAGAGGGAGAGAAAAGTGATGGAGAGTACACCCCCACTACGCCAAAGGGCATCGGAAGAGGACAGGGAAGGAAGAGAGGCAGACCGCCGAAGAGTTTGAGCGCCGAACAGGTGGAGCCGAGCAGCTCGGCCGAAGGCACCCCCAAAACCCTGGGCTACAGAGGGAGGGGGAGAGGCAGAGGGAGAGGCAGGGGGAGGGGGAGAGGCAGAGGCAGAGGGAGAGGTGGATTCAAAAGTGAAGATCTTTCTTTGGAAGAATCTGATGGGAGCGTGAAGGATTTTGGGGACACCTCTGAGGACTGGAGCCCTTCTCTGGAGGACGAGACTCCGTCCAAGAAACCCCGGCTGAGCAGCGGGGAGGGGCGGAGGGGGCGAGGGAGGGGGAGAGGCAGAGGAAGAGGCAGGGGGCGGGGCCGGAGAATGAAGGAGGAGGAGGAAGACGAGGAGAGCGGCGGGGCGGGGACGGATGACGGCGAGGTAGAGGGCGGGGAGCCCGGGGAACAAGACCCGTCAGAAATGGACGAGATGTCGCTGTCGTGCACCGAGTGCAACAAACTGTTCAAAGACGTGAGCAGCCTGCGCAGACACGAGAAGATCCACAAGGGCCTGAAGCCGTTCGTCTGCATCTTCTGCTCCAAAAACTTCAGACAAGCTACCCAGCTGAAAACACACCTGCGCATCCACACAGGTGAGATGACCCATGGTTAATAAATCACCTGTTACATGTCCTCATGAAATGATTAACAGGCACTTTTTATTAGATTTTTGTTAGGTTTTTCTTTTCTGGCAGTTTAGTTTTTCTTGAATGTTTTACTTTTTATTTAGTTTCAGTTTGCAAAAAAAAAAAATTAAATTTATTAATTTAATTTAATGTATTATTTATTAGAAATAATATAAAATAAACAGCTTAATGTCATTTTTTCAAAATTATTTATCTCGAACAATCAACAAAAAAATGAAAACCACAAAATAAAACACAATCAGAATTGAACAAAAAAACAAACAAAAATAAATATAAAAGGATTAGTTCAAAAAGGAGCAGGCAGAAGCAAGTAGCTTAATTTAGTTTAACTTTCCAAGTATACATTACAAAGTATGTATAAAAAGTATACATTATTATTATTATTATTTACTAGAATAACCCAGGTTTAAAGTTCATGAAACACACGTCCCAATGCTAGCTACGGTTCTAGTTTTTAGAAGAAGAAACGTGGTTACTCGCCAGCGTGGCTGAACTAACTCGCCTCTGTGTCTCTGCTGTTTGTCGCAGGCGAGAAGCCGTTTAATTGCTCCAGCTGTGACAAGTGTTTTGCCCAGAAGTGCCAGCTGGTCGCTCACCGCCGGATGCACCACGGAGAGGAGAAGCCGTACACCTGCGAGCGCTGCGGATTCAAGTTCGCCACCTCGTCCAACTACAAAATACACATCAGGTACACGCTCTGCTTCGGGTTGGATTAGACAGCGGTGGATGGAAAAGACCAACTCACCTGTAGTTACCTGGTTGGAAGCTACCCTAAATGATTAAATAACAGGGTTTTAGTAGGGGGGGGATCGCTACAGCATAGTATCGCGATATTTTCAGTGGCAATACTGTATCAATACACAGGCGCCAAGTATCAATCTATTTTATATATACACTACCGGTCAAAAGTTTGGGGTGACTTCTACATGTCCATACCACTCCATTATAGACAGAATACCTGCTAATTTGGGTGGGGGGGCTGATCTTTAATGCAATATCTACATTGCCCATTATCAGCAACCATTCATCCAATGTTCCAAAGGCACATTCTGTGTACTAATCTATCATTTAAAAATAAAACACTAGAAAAACATTGGAGAACCATTTTACTATTATGGAAGCACATAATGTAATCTGATTACTGCCCTGGTTAAAAAAACAATGCAACTGATCTCAGCTGGCATTCTGTCTACAATGGAGTGCAATGGGAATTTCTATGTGACCCCAAACTTTTGACCGGTAGTGTATATATATATATATATATGTGTGTGTGTGTGTTGGTCCCATTCTGCAGCGATAACATTGAAGTGAGAGTGAGATGAACAAACAGAGAAATGTTTCTTTTTAGATGAAACAGATGTTGATAAGTTTCCTTTTGGGGACGTCATTTGAAATTGGGAAATTAGAAGTTGGAATAAAAGTTAGAAATTGCAATATATCACAGAATATTGCAATATGTTTAATATTGTATCGGGGCATAAGTATTGTGATGATACCCCCCCCCCCCCTAGGTTTCAGTGTGTGGTACTTAGAGCTGGGTTGCCACCTTTCAGTAGATATGTTGTTTTGGTCTTAGTTGACTAAGATTGATTTTTCATGCTAAATGGCATATTTCCAAGAAACTTACAAGCATATCTGTGGTAAACACAATATTTAAAGTGGAGTTGTTTTTCCATGCTTCTTTGTGGAGAAACTTGGTTATCAGATGATAACGGACTTTGAATTAATAATTAATATTTATCCCACGTAGTCTATTTAATACACTTTTAATGTGTACGTACTGTACATCTAATGTAGTCTGACATAAATTATACAAAGTTATAGCTAGTTACATTATAGTCCAAAAATTGTCTTTTGTATCACAATTATTCTGCTCCTTTCTAGTCAAGTCGATAGTCCGAGAGTTACTATTTGTATTCAATGCCTGGAAAGGGAAGACTGATTTTGTGTGTGTGTGTGTGTGTGTGTGTGTTCTCTACAGGCTGCACAGTGGGGAAAAGCCCTACGTCTGTGACATCTGTGGTCAGGCGTTCGCTCAGTCGAGCACGTTGACCTATCACAAGCGACGACACACCGGAGAGAAACCGTACCAGTGTGATCTGTGCGGCATGTCCTTTTCTGTTTCTTCTTCTCTCATCGCTCACGCACGAAAACACACAGGTGAGAGGGTTTCCCCACGTTTATTAACGGGATGGAACTTCAGCCAGCTGGACTTTCACAGTAGAACTTGTTTTGTTATATAGGAGCCCAAACCTCGTCGTCTTCTGTTCTGAATATAACGTGTGTGTGTGTGTGTGTGTATTTCAGGTGAGACACCGTACAAATGTTCGCAGTCGCAATGTGACGCATGCTTTGTGACGTCTTCCGAACTGAAGAAACACATGAGGCGCCTTCACCCGGGTGAGTTTCCCGGATCGATTCAGGGAAAATATGAATCACGATTTATTAGCTTAGAATTGATATCGCGACTCTCTGCTACGATTTTTTTCCTCACAGAGTGTAACTTATTGGACACATGAACCATAACAAAACAAAACAAACTGGCAGTACCAAACATAGATTTCTTGTGGCACCTACAGCACATTGAGCATCACCACAAGCCTGTAAACACACAGGCTCCAATGAAGAGAAGGGAGAGCAGCGCAGCGCTCGAGAGCGCTTTGAAACCTGTTTTAACACTCGCAGAAGAAAAGTAGAAGCGTTCAATAAATAATTGAAGTTCATTAAAAAATGTAATTGCGAACAGGGGTGAATCGAGATGGCGATTTTCTAACGATTAATCATGCAGACCTAATCCCACGTCAGACTTTTCACCTCAACAGTTTCTCCTCAGAGAAGATGAATGCAGGATTTAATGTGTGTGTGTGTGTGTGTGTGTGTGTGTGTGTGTGTGTGTGTGTGTGTGTGTGTGTGTGTGTGTGTGTGTATAGAGGGGAACAACGGTGTCCAGTGTCTGCTGTGTGGGAACAGGTTTGCCAGCGTGAAGAACATGATCAAACACCAGGAGAAGGCTCACGCTGATGAAGTGCGGCAACACAAGGAGAGAGCCAGAGCAGGTGAGCTCTGTGTGTGTGTGTGTGTTTTTCTGGATAGATCTTTTTGAAAATCCTCTTTTAGTCACTTTCGGGTCATAATCTGACAGCAGCAGAAACACCAGGTCATTTTTTAAAAGCCCAACACAATGAAAACATTTCATTCAATATGTGATTCAGTGATGTTAAAGTTTGACGAGATATTTTGGCAACAGTGGATCTATTGCATGAATGTGTGTCTGTGAAGCCCTGCACATTGTGTATGTACACCTGTAAAGACTGTACCTTGGTGTGATGCAACCACCGATTACTAAATCTACTCTACTACACTAACTCTGTTTCCATCCACACGTTTTTATCCAAATTAAGTGATATCAAATGAAAAATGCCTCATGGAAACAGTAAAATTCGATGGAATTTCATGAATATCAAAAGAAATCCGTTCGGTCTCATCACACTTTCACCAGCTTTATTCGCATGAGTTTTCAGATAATTCGATTGACGAGTGGATGGAAACTTATCTTCTGTCTTCGTTTTTTAACGGCGTTTTGAGCCAAAAACGATCTTCGTCCACACGAGAGCTTTAGCTCCAGTAGTAGAACTAATCTCCGTCCTTATCTACACGTCAAAACATCACAAGACCCTTCACAGGTGTTTTACTATTTTATGGTGTTACTTTTTCACGTTTTCGTCAGTACAAGAACCAGCAGAAATGGAGTATTTGATAACATTTGTGTGTGTGTGTGTGTGTGTGTGTGTGTGTGTGTGTGTGTGTGTGTGTGTGTGTGTGTGTGTGTGTGTGTGTGTGTGTGTGTGCTCTGTGTGTCTCTGTCTCTGTCTGTGTGTGTGCGTGTGTGTCTCTGTCTGTGTGTGTGCGTGTGTCTCTGTGTGCGTGTGTCTCTGTCTCTGTGTGCGTGCGTGTGTCTCTGTCTCTGTGTGCGTGCGTGTGTCTCTGTCTCTGTGTGCGTGCGTGTGTCTCTGTCTCTGTGTGCGTGCGTGTGTCTCTGTGTGCGTGCGTGTCTCTCTGTCTGTGTGTGTGCGTGTGTCTCTCTGTCTCTGTGTGTGCATGTGTCTCTCTGTCTCTGTCTGTGTGTGTGTGTGTCTCTGTGTGTGTGTGCGTGTCTCTGTCTCTGTGTGTGTGTGCGTGTCTCTGTCTGTGTGTGTGTGTGTTGTGTGTGTGTGTGTGTGTGTGTGTGTGTGCAGTAGTCCTCCTGGCTTCCAGCCATCCTGTGGCCTTCGTCCAGAGCAAACTCTCCCAGGAAAACAAAGGAATGGCTTCCATCCCTGAAGACGAGCCATCCAACCCCGAACCGACCACCCCGACCCCGAAGGCATCCGCTCCATCCGCGGCCGCCGCCACAGACGACGACGCTGCTGCTGCTGCAACCACCGCCGCCAACATGCAAGACTTCAAGGCAGAGCCGGCTAACTCCACCATGACCTACGAACCCGACCAGGAGCAGACCATCAACTCGGACACGCTCCACGCTCTGGTGGAGCAGCTGAGGCCGCAGCCCTCCGCCACCCAGAGCCTGGAGCAGATCGTCATCATCAGGACGGTGGACAACCCTCCGCAGCAGTGAGGCCGCAGCCGGTTTTAACATACAAGCCACAATCAGCACTGTTCAAAGTCAGCGTATATACACAGAACATAGACTTTTACAGACGTTTGGTTACCTGCAAGTGAAAGATAATTCTGTTATTTACAATTTGGGTCTTAACATTGTATTAACCATGTTAACAGCTGAGATCAGGGAATCCTGTCAGACAGGTTATTTTGGAGGAGAAAACAAAGGTGAAAGGTAGAATTATCACCCAAATTGTCAGTTGTAAACATCCGTCATTAACTAGGCAGTCAAGTCCACTTCAACCTACCACACTTACAGTAGTTGTGTGCGCACAGTGGCGATTATTCCCAACACAGTGGCGATTATTCCCAACACAGTGGCAATTATTCCCAACACAGTGGCGATTATTCCCGACACAGTGGCGATTATTCCCGACACTTCAGATGAAGTGGTTGAGATCAGCGATGGGGGGGCGCGAGGACCCCCAGCAAAAACGGGAATCGTTTCTTTTCACTTTAATTACATCCATAAGGAACACAAAGACAGAATATATGATTATTTTGGTGATGGGTTTCATACACTGTCTGTAATAAAACATCTAAAATCAAATTCTAATCTAATTTGTGTCAGTTTAGGGGGTCCTTGGTGTGAATAAGTTTGGGAATCATTGGTTTAGATCATCTGGATAAACTAACTCATAAACTTACGGCAGTTTTCCATTAATAGTACCTGCTCGACTCGCCTCGTCCTCCTTTTTCCGTTGCAGATTAGCACCGCCTCATGCGTGAGGCGAGCGTGGCTGGTCGCCATAGCAGCACACGCAGAATGTCGAAGGTGTGTTTTTGGTTCTCGCCATGTGGCTGTTTGCCAGAAGACAAATTTTGTCTCAAAAGAAGCTGGAGGCAGCAAAAAAAAAAAACAACCCCGCTGGCTAAACTAGCGACGATGACGCAGTGATTAGTGACAATTCTCTCCGGCCAATCAGCAGTCTGCAGGTTTTCACGGCACCTTTTGGTGTCGCCTCAGCTCGCCTGGAAGTTCAACAGAGGTGGTACTTAAAAAAGTTCCTGCTAGGAGGTACCAGGGACTTTTTTCCGTAATGGAAACCCCTAAACGGCGAGTAGAGTCAGGTCGAGGTACCATGCGGTGGAAAAACCCCATTTGTTGAACAACCCGTCCGACCGCCCGTGTTTCTGACCTTAAACTTAATCAATGTTTCTATTACTTTGAGTTATAATGTTATTATTATTCATGGAAATTATGGTGAAAAGAACAAAATTAAGACTTGAGTTGTAAAAAAAACAAAAAACAATGAAAACTCGATAGATTAATCACAAACAATGAAGCCACATTTTCACAAAAAGGATTTGTAGATGTTGATCTCAAACAGAGAACGGGTTGGAAACCGAGCTGAACACATTTAGACCTTTAATTTACTGGAGCTGGCTACAGTTCCTCACCCATCAAGTGTTCAAGTACTTTTAGACGTCCCAGGAAGTATCGGGGGGGGAAATAAACACAATCTCGAGGACGCTACGACCTGCGTGCAGACCTCGCTGTCTGGCAGCATCCAATGAAGTATGTTAACAACAGGGATTACACAGCAGGAGCATTATCTGTTGTCATTTTTCTACATTCAAAATGAATTGTTTTGCAGTACAAGACACTTACGTGCATTTTAAATTTGCAGATAAATAAGAGCGCTACCATGGCAACGGCTAATACCTTCGAGTCGAGGCAACACAACACAGACCGAAAGAGGTGAAAGTTCTCGAGTTAGTTTTAAAAAGGGTTTCCAGCTTCAGATAAATGGTAAAAATGTGCGTAACATCTCTGACGTCGGATGGAAACCTCTCCGCACCGACACCGACGTTTTCTTCCACTGCAGCTTCAAACATTTACACTTAACCCTCATGTTGTCCTCATGTTGTCCCCATGTTGTCCTCATGTTGTCCTATACCAATGTTCTTTTTAATTCCCCAAAATAACATGATTGATTCCACCCAACGCTCTTTGCCAAGTACAAATCTCTACTTTCATTAATTTTGGGGCGTCTTATGCAAAATGTATAGCATTTGGAGAAACAAATGGAAGTGTTTTTGAAATAGTATTGAGTAAAAGTTGACATATTCCAGTCTGTGATTATCATCAACATCCATTCCTTTAATTTTAGTCTCAATAATTCCTAATTTCTGCTTTTCTAACTCAAACATTAGTTAATAAGTTAATGTCACGTAGTGTTGAACATTGAAAAAAGGGACAAAAACATAAGAAAAAGTTAAAAACGTTGATTAAAAAGCCTCAACAAAAGTGTTGACTTTATATTTTGACTAGAAGACAACACGAGGGTTAAATTCCACCGAAAACTCCCACTACTTACATGTTCTCAGACGTTGCTGTGTGGCTTTCTGTTGCGTCTCTGGTTGGATGAATTATCTCTGTAAAGAAACGTTGATTAGATCTTAATGTCGATCATATAAATGTCAGCCAGTACAACTCTTGCATTGTTTTAATGAATAAAGTAGTAAGTAGCAGCCCTGTTGTCGCCACACCATGTGTTATTGATCATAAATGTGATGTGGCTTTGTAAATGTAAACATCACCGACCAAGGTCTTTGTTTTAGTTTCATATAGTTTTCTTTCTTTCTTTTTCTTTTTTTTATATAAAGCAGCTGTTTTAGATCTTTAGCCAAAGTGTTTGTGCTTCAAGTTTGAAAACTACATTATTAATTATATCAACTTGAAACTGTTTTTTTGTTTCATGCTATTCTTTTTGTTTCTTTTGGATAAAATGCCTGCGTTACTTGTACAGAAATGTGAATTACGTATACAAGTTCACCGCTGTATGAAAACTGAACAACAGGAAAATAAAACTAAAGAAAAAAAGGGACAATCAGATGTGTGTTTGTCTAATTCTGTGTTCTCACCGCAAGTCCATCCATCTCCGTCCCCTTATCCGGTCTCGGGTCGGGGGGGGGGCAGCAGCTCCAGCAGGGGACCCCAAACTTCCCTTCCCCGAGCCACATCAACCAGGTCCGACTGGGGGATCCCGAGGCGTTCCCAGGGCAGGTTGGAGATATAATCCCTCCACCTAGTCCTGGGTCTTCCCCGGGGCCTCCTCCCAGCTGGACGTCCCTCCACCTAGTCCTGGGTCTTCCCCGGGGCCTGCTCCCAGCTGGACGTACCTCCACCTAGTCCTGGGTCTTCCCCGAGGCCTCCTCCCAGCTGGACGTCCCTCCAACTAGTCCTGGGTCTTCCCCGGGGCCTCCTCCCAGCTGGACGTACCTCCACCTAGTCCTGGGTCTTCCCCGAGGCCTCCTCCCAGCTGGACTTCCTTCCACCTAGTCCTGGGTCTTCCCCGAGGCCTCCTCCCAGCTGGACTTCCTTCCACCTAGTCCTGGGTCTTCCCTGGGGCCTCCTCCCAGCTGGACTTCCTTCCACCTAGTCCTGGGTCTTCCCTGGGGCCTCCTCCAGTTGCCGTGTGAACTGTTTGCAGTTTCAAACTAACCCGCATGCGCAAAAGAACAATAACAATGACATCATACGCAGCACGCTGTTGCACTACAGGTAGGGAGGTTATGGAGGAATTAAGCATTTTACTCTTTTATTCTCAAAATGTTTGCGTAATGGCAGCCGTAAGATTAATGAGCAGGTGCTGAAGAGTTGGCTATTTTGGCCTTTTGCGGGATTATGGCAGCAAAATCATAAAAAGACTATATTAGGGGTTTGCATTAGTTATAATCATAGACCGTTAATATTAATATAAATAAATAAATAAAATCCATATACAGTCTATGGTGATAATAGACTAACGTAACGTGACACAGTAATAAGACATTTTGTTGCTTATATGAGTCAAATACATACGTAGATTGTATATATATTGTATTAATATTAACGGTCTATACGGCGAAAATATACCATTTAGCCATTAAAACTTAAAAACTGAAAATATACTCAAATGAAGTATTCTTGCATTGGGGAAATTATTAATTGTATTAATAAATATGTATAAAAATAAAACTGACGTTCAATCGATTACTCAAATATCGATGAATATCAGTTTTATTTTTATTTATTTTCTAACTTTTGTGTCCTCCGTGTGACGCCATTGTCCCTCGTTGCCATAACAACCCAAACCACAGCAACGATGGCTAGTGAAAACATGTATGTGGAGTTTTACTCCTATGTCTGCGGAGAACATGAGATAGAAATAAACCCGTACATTATGAAAGTGTTGGAGGAGACTACGGTGACGGAGTAAGTAGCTAAACGCAAACTGAAATGACTGAAAGTTAAAAATAAAAACGTACGAAAAAAAAAGACAACTGTCAAATTTAGCTAACGTTAGCTTTCGGAGCTAGGTAATGTTGCCTTCAGGTGCTGCTGGTTGCCTTCGGGTGCTGCTGGTTGCCTTCGGGTGCTGCTGGTTGCCTTCAGGTGCTGCTGGTTGCCTTCAGGTGCTGCTGGTTGCCTTCAGGTGCTGCTGGTTGCCTTCAGGTGCTGCTGGTTGCCTTTAGGTGCTGCTGGTTGCCTTCAGGTGCTGCTGGTTGCCTTTAGGTGCTGCTGGTTGCCTTTAGGTGCTGCTGGTTGCCTTCAGGTGCTGCTGGTTGCCTTCAGGTGCTGCTGGTTGCCTTTATGTGCTGCTGGTTGTCTTTATGTGCTGCTGGTTGCCTTCAGGGGCTGCTGGTTGCCTTTAGGTGCTGCTGGTTGCCTTTAGGTGCTGCTGGTTGCCTTCAGGTGCTGCTGGTTGCCTTTATGTGCTGCTGGTTGCCTTCAGGTGCTGCTGGTTGCCTTCGGGTGCTGCTGGTTGCCTTCAGGTGCTGCTGGTTGCCTTTATGTGCTGCTGGTTGCCTTTATGTGCTGCTGGTTGCCTTCAGGTGCTGCTGGTTGCCTTCAGGTGCTGCTGGTTGCCTTCAGGTGCTGCTGGTTGATACAGAGATCTTCGGTGGAAGCATTACAGTTTAGAAATACTCCATTTTACAAGTAAAACTAAGGCATTTAACCTTTTACTTAGTAAGTAAAAGTAACCAAATAGTACTTTACTACTACTACTTTGGTGGAAGAAGGACTCAAGTAAATATACTTAGCTACTTTACACCACTGCTTTACGTAAAGTAAGTAGCAATACAAAACATGATCAACAAACTATAAAAAAGTAAACAAAGTAGTTAAATTAGATCCAAATTTAAATAACTAGACTACAACAGTAAAATTCTGCTGCTACTACAGCTAATATTACATTATGTAAATGTGCTGTATTTATATAACATATAATATTAACAACTACTCAGGCAACAATCACATCCACTGCGCCGTCACCACTAGTACTACAACTATGCAACTACTCTTTTCTTCCTTTTTATTTCATTTAGGTTTTGATGCATGAGTTCTTACTTTAGACAATAAAAACCATAGACTGTATATTAATAGTAATAAATATTAGTCGCATATAAAACCACCAGAAATCCATTTTTGTTATTCCCTCCAAAAGCATGTCAATCAAATCTCAGATTTCAGACTCGCAGAGTGCACCTGAGGGCAGCAAGGGCGCCTGATCACAAAATCAATTAAAGTTTTGTTGTTGTTGTGTGTTTTTTGGCAGGAGTGTGACCTTAAAACTGACAGGAAACAGCCGCCTGAGAAACGTTCAGCGACTCAATGACGACGACGTCCTCGCTATCTCCGAATGTCTGAGAAACAACCGTAGTGTGTCAGGTGAGCAGTCAGGTTAGGGGAACATCTTTCTTTTTAAACATTTTAAACCTTGTTTTCTTTGTGTCCACAGGTCTTGATGTCAGGTACAATAACATAACAGATGAGGGGGTCGGACACCTTGTTGGCCTCTTACAGGTAAGCAGGAAATGAGTCAACATTATGATCTTAATGTGTCAGTTTTTCATTTTCCCTAGACAGGAGTAACGTGTTTCTCTTTTAATATTTATGTTGTCACTGCGCAGGAGGACGGCTCGGCTCTGCACTCTCTGGACCTGATGTTCAACGACATCCAGAGAGACGGAGCAGAAGTTCTCGCCAAGAGCCTGCAGGTTCTCACTCACTCGCTCGCTCGCTCGCTCGCTCGCTCGCGCACGCGCACGCGCACGCGCACACACACACACACACACACACACACACACACACACACACACACACACACACACACACACACACACACACACACACACACACACACACACACACACACACACACACACACACACACATCCTGTCTCTCAGCTCCAGCTTTTCCTTTTCCCTACTGAAGACATACATATTTAGAAACATAATTATATACTTGCACTATATAATGCAAGATATATAATGCAAGACTATATAATGCAAGACTATATAATGCACTATATAATGCAAGATATATAATGCAAGACTATATAATGCACTATATAATGCAAGATATATAATGCAAGACTATATAATGCACTATATAATGCAAGATATATAATGCAAGACTATATAATGCACTATATAATGCAAGATATATAATGCAAGACTATATAATGCACTATATAATGCAAGATACTAGATAAAAACTACAGTGAGCTGCTAGTTTAAAATAAAAAAAAGAAAGTATTTTGCTGGGGACTATTTTTAGCGACGGATGAATCCACATTTGGTGCTCTAGTGAGTGTGTCTGGCAGCAGGACAGTGGCTGTGTCTCAAATCACGCACTTCTGTACTAAACAGCCTGCAGAACTACAAGCACCTTTTGAAAATAAAATTATATTAAAAGTATTTAACTTTGATATCTTTTGTATTACACGTTGCATGACTGTAGCAAGCATATAATGTTAGAGCATATAGGAATAGAGGACTGGGATCTATTTACATGTCAGCTGTGTTCCCTCTGCTTTCACTATTGTATCGTCACTGTATGAAGACCATTTAGAACAAAAATACAACTTAAAATAAAATATGTAATGATGTTTTGTCTATTAGGTAAGTTGCAAGGGAAATGCTTCACTATAACAGTCTTATCTCTGGGCCACAAGGACGTCCTCATGAAACCGTTGAGCATTAAAATGAACAGTAATGTTAAGAATGAATGAATACTAATGTTACTTATTTTTAGAGCAGAAACATAAGTATATACATAAAAGAGTGGATGCAAAGAATAGGTATAATTGAAAAGAGTGTTACGACGTTAAAACGATACTGTTCTGTTATTTTAGTTAAAATATCAAAAAGCAGGAATTATTTTTTGCAATAAACAATAGCAGACTGGAATGCTCTCCCTTGGTGAAATTACCAATTGTACAGAAGAAGAAGAGATGAAATGCGATCGTCATTTCCAGTTAAGTGCACATGGCAGTGCGCGATTTGAGACAACACTCCTCTGTCGAAATTTAAGCACTATGCAAGACAGTACGTAGTGCACGAAGTGAGCTGTCTGGAAGTGCACTAACAGAAGTGCTCGATTTGAGACACACATGTGTAGGAGTGGATAAAGTAGTGTGTTCATGATGATGATGGGGCATGTCACTCAGTGCAACAGTGTGGCTCATTGATGGGTTTTTGGCTGTGATATACACACAATACTCAGTAGATACATTCACTGTTGGTTTAAGTCTGCAGGTGGGATTTATTCACAAGAACTACTACTTTTCACCTCTGCTTTAAGATTTTAAATTTCACAATGTAGTAATAATCTCTTTCTCTCTCTCTCTCTACTCTCTCTCTCTCTCGCTCTAGTGTAACAGCACCTTGCTCTCTCTCAGACTATCAGGAAATAAGATCGGGAACAGAGGAGCCATGCATCTGGCCAGCATGCTGCAGGTCAACAACACGCTGAAGGAGCTGCAGCTGGCTGACTGCGACCTGGTAAACACATGCACGCAAATAAGTAAAAATGTCTCAGATTCCAGCATCTTAAATGTGAATATTTTCTAGTTTCTTCTCTCCTCTGTGACAATAAACTGAATATCTTTGAGTTGTGGACAATACAAGACATTGGAGGACGTCATCTTGGGCTTTGGGAAACACCATATTTTTCACCATTTTATAAACCAAACTACAAATCCATTAATCCAGAAAATAACCCACAGGTTAATCAACTATAAAAAGAATCGCTAGTTGCAACCCTGGTTGTGTTGTCTCTGTCCCTGCAGGACACTCAGAGTGTGATAGCGTTTGCCATTGTGTTAAAAAGCAACAAGACTCTTCTCTCTGTCGATATCAGCCGGCCACTGCTCTTCAGCCACCAGGTACAAACACACAGAGCATCACAAAAAAATAAAAAATAAAATATCACATTTCATACTTGATACAAGGCCAGAATCAGCCCTGATGCATGTACGTATGTCTCTCAGGAGGAGTGCATGGTGCACTTCTCTGAGATGCTGGTGGTGAACAGCAGCCTGGTGGAGCTCCACCTGGGGAAGATGGGGATGACCGACACCGGGATGGAGAGGCTGACTGAAGGCCTGCGGCTCAACCACAGCCTGCGTTACCTGGACCTGCGCTGGTAGGAACCATGGATGTATAAAAAAACATCTGTACTGGATACAGCGCTCCAGGTGGAGTCCTGATTATTTCTATGATAGTTGCTCAGTGGCGCATAAAGCCAAAAAAGTTCAACTTTCACATATTAAATGACCCGGATGATCTGCGGCCCATAGTGCAGGCGCACTAGAGACCCTGGAAGTGACCGGCTAGTTCCAGTTTAGTGCTCTGCTAACTTGAATGGGGATTAAATGATTTAACCGTGGGGCTTTAATCCGACCGAATAGATCAATTTCTGACAGTGAAACAGTGCGGGGGGGGTTGTGACGCTCAAAAAACTGTGTCTACTGATTTACAGATGACTCTTTAAGTCTATGGTAAAAAGTCTTTTTGGGCCCCATGGCATCATGTGACAGCCACTGTGTCAAATTGCGCACTTCCTGGTAAGAACACAAGCATCCATCTAGTTATTTTATCCCTAAAACTCCCTCTGATCCTCGGGGTAGATGAAGTGAAACGGGTACATTTCAGAATACCCTCACAGTCTCCCATACTTCCTCTTCATTTTGTCTTTGTCCCCTGCAGTAACCGCGTGACTCGTGATGGCGTGCGTCTTCTAGCCGAGCTGCTGAAGCAGAACCAGACCCTGGAGATCATAGATCTGTCGTCCAATCGGATTGAAGATGAAGGTGCTGGGTACCTGAGCGAGGCCATCGCCTGGCCAGGCTGCGCCCTGAGAGAGTGAGTCCAACACACTCAGACAACATCAGGTATCCATCAGGAAGTTAAAGGGGCCGTCCGCTCGCTGGCTGGAGACATATTTTCTCAAACGTGCTCTTGCTTTGAGGAAGTGTTTGGGCTTACATGGTTTCCAGGGCAGTGACTCCCAACCTTTCTGGCTTCTGATGCCCCAAAAGCAATGTGTACTTATGACCCCATCACATTAGTGTGGCCATAGCTTGTTTTGAGCATTTTCCTCTGGTCTGAAGAAGAGGAAGTATCCAGTTTTTACTAATTTTAAAGGAGATGAGGAGAAAGTTTCCACACTTGTTCAAAGGATTTTTAAAGGTCTGATGAGAAGAAAAGATCCAGTTTTTTTTTTACTTATTTTACACCGTTTAAAGGTCCCATGACATGGTGCTCTTTGGATGCTTTTATACAGACCTTAGTGATCCCCTAATACTGTATCTGAAGTCTCTTTTATATAGACCTTAGTGGTCCCTAATACTGTATCTGAAGTCTCTTTTATATAGACCTTAGTGGTCCCTAATACTGTATCTGAAGTCTCTTTTATACAGACCTTAGTGGTCCCCTAATACTGTATCTGTAGTCTCTTTTATATAGACCTTAGTGGTCCCTAATACTGTATCTGAAGTCTCTTTTATATAGACCTTAGTGGTCCCCTAATACTGTATCTGAAGTCTCTTTTATATAGACCTTAGTGGTCCCTAATACTGTATCTGAAGTCTCTTTTATATAGACCTTAGTGGTCCCTAATACTGTATCTGAAGTCTCTTTTATATAGACCTTAGTGGTCCCCTAATACTGTATCTGAAGTCTCTTTTATATAGACCTTAGTGGTCCCCTAATACTGTATCTGAAGTCTCTTTTATATAGACCTTAGTGGTCCCCTAATACTGTATCTGAAGTCTCTTTATATAGACCTTAGTGGTCCCCTAATACTGTATCTGAAGTCTCTTTATATAGACCTTAGTGGTCCCCTAATACTGTATCTGAAGTCTCTTTATATAGACCTTAGTGGTCCCTAATACTGTATCTGAAGTCTCTTTTATATAGACCTTAGTGGTCCCCTAATACTGTGTCTGAAGTCTCTTTTATATAGACCTTAGTGGTCCCTAATACTGTGTCTGAAGTCTCTTTTATATAGACCTTAGTGGTCCCCTATTACTGTATCTGAAGTCTCTTTTATATAGACCTTAGTGGTCCCCTAATACTGTATCTGAAGTCTCTTTATATAGACCTTAGTGGTCCCTAATACTGTATCTGAAGTCTCTTTATATAGACCTTAGTGGTCCCTAATACTGTATCTGTAGTCTCTTTTATATAGACCTTAGTGGTCCCCTAATACTGTATCTGAAGTCTCTTTTATATAGACCTTAGTGGTCCCCTAATACTGTATCTGAAGTCTCTTTATATAGACCTTAGTGGTCCCCTAATACTGTATCTGAAGTCTCTTTTATATAGACCTTAGTGGTCCCTAATACTGTGTCTGAAGTCTCTTTATATAGACCTTAGTGGTCCCTAATACTGTATCTGTAGTCTCTTTTATATAGACCTTAGTGGTCCCCTAATACTGTATCTGAAGTCTCTTTATATAGACCTTAGTGGTCCCTAATACTGTATCTGAAGTCTCTTTATATAGACCTTAGTGGTCCCTAATACTGTATCTGTAGTCTCTTTTATATAGACCTTAGTGGTCCCCTAATACTGTATCTGTAGTCTCTTTTATATAGACCTTAGTGGTCCCCTAATACTGTATCTGAAGTCTCTTTATATAGACCTTAGTGGTCCCTAATACTGTATCTGAAGTCTCTTTATATAGACCTTAGTGGTCCCTAATACTGTATCTGTAGTCTCTTTTATATAGACCTTAGTGGTCCCCTAATACTGTATCTGTAGTCTCTTTTATATAGACCTTAGTGGTCCCTAATACTGTATCTGAAGTCTCTTTTATATAGACCTTAGTGGTCCCCTAATACTGTATCTGAAGTCTCTTTTATATAGACCTTAGTGGTCCCCTAATACTGTATCTGAAGTCTCTTTTATATAGACCTTAGTGGTCCCCTAATACTGTATCTGAAGTCTCTTTTATATAGACCTTAGTGGTCCCCTAATACTGTATCTGAAGTCTCTTTATATAGACCTTAGTGGTCCCCTAATACTGTATCTGAAGTCTCTTTTATATAGACCTTAGTGGTCCCCTAATACTGGATCTGAAGTCTCTTTTATATGGACCTTAGTGGTCCCCTAATACTGGATCTGAAGTCTCTTTTATATGGACCTTAGTGGTCCCCTAATACTGTATCTGAAGTGTCTTTTATATGGACCTTAGTGGTCCCTTAATACTGTATCTGAAGTCTCTTTATATAGACCTTAGTGGTCCCCTAATACTGGATCTGAAGTCTCTTTTATATAGACCTTAGTGGTCCCCTAATACTGTATCTGAAGTCTCTTTTATATAGACCTTAGTGGTCCCCTAATACTGTATCTGAAGTCTCTTTTATATGGACCTTAGTGGTCCCCTATTACTGTATCTGAAGTCTCATTACACCTATCTCCATTTCTAGCCACTGGGGGGACCATAGGCAGGCTGGGGGGACTCATATTAATGTTAAAAAACCTCATAAAGTGACATTTTCATGCCATGGGACCTTTAAGATGAGAAGATAAGATGATATCAGAATTTTGACTCCACTGGAGCAACTGGATGCATTTACATGAGACATACAAAAACTGTCTGTCTGTCTGTGTCTGTCAGGCTGTCTGTCAGCAGTAACAACATCAGGTCAGAGGGTCTGCTGTCTCTGGCTCGGGCTCTGACAGTTAACACAACTCTGAACCACATCTACATCTGGGGGAACCACCTGGAGGAGTCTGTCTGTCAGGTAGCATATTCAACACATGCTGTCATTTTACTGAATGGTAACAGACGCACGGTCTGACTCGTATAGAAAACAAGCAGGAAGAAAATCACAGATCGCAGATTCAACACCTGGAAGATTCTGTGTGCCCAGACGTAAAACAAACAGACTTGAGCTATCTTTATTCCAACGTCTATCAAGCTGCTGAACTATTGTAAAGCCATGATGTTCCACTTCTGGGATTGCTAAGGTGCCGTGGGAAATTCCGTAGATTTCTGAGGACTATGGTTACCTGGTCCTCAGATCTCTGCAGGGTGAATCCAGACAGCTAGCTAGACTATCTGTCCAATCTGAGGACTATGGTTACCTGGTCCTCAGATCTCTGCAGGGTAAATCCAGACAGCTAGCTAGACTATTTGTCCAATCTGAGGACTATGGTTACCTGGTCCTCAGATCTCTGCAGGGTAAATCCAGACAGCTAGCTAGACTATCTGTCCAATCTGAGGACTATGGTTACCTGGTCCTCAGATCTCTGCAGGGTAAATCCAGACAGCTAGCTAGACTATCTGTCCAATCTGAGGACTATGGTTACCTGGTCCTCAGGTCTCTGCAGGGTAAATCCAGACAACTAGCTAGACTATCTGTCCAATCTGAGGACTATGGTTACCTGGTCCTCAGATCTCTGCAGGGTAAATCCAGACAGCTAGCTAGACTATCTGTCCAATCTGAGGACTATGGTTACCTGGTCCTCAGATCTCTGCAGGGTAAATCCAGACAGCTAGCTAGACTATCTGTCCAATCTGAGGACTATGGTTACCTGGTCCTCAGATCTCTGCAGGGTAAATCCAGACAGCTAGCTAGACTATCTGTCCAATCTGAGGACTATAGTTACCTGGTCCTCAGATCTCTGCAGGGTAAATCCAGACAGCTAGCTAGACTACCTGTCCAATCTGAGGACTATGGTTACCTGGTCCTCAGATCTCTGCATGGTAAATCCAGACAGCTAGCTAGACTATCTCTCCAATCTGAGGACTATGGTTACCTGGTCCTCAGATCTCTGTAGGGTAAATCCAGACAGCTAGCTAGACTATCTCTCCAATCTGAGGACTATGGTTACCTGGTCCTCAGATCTCTGCATGGTAAATCCAGACAGCTAGCTAGACTATCTCTCCAATCTGAGGACTATGGTTACCTGGTCCTCAGATCTCTGCAGGGTAAATCCAGACAGCTAGCTAGACTATCTGTCCAATCTGAGGACTATGGTTATGTGTGTGACCCTCCTTCGCAGCGCTGTGGAGGGAGGTCAAGCGAAGTTAGACTAGCTGAACTCAAAAAGAGTAAATCTTAGCACAACAGAGCAAAAGTGCAATAAATACACCAGCACTCAGCACTTTAAGTATTCCAGTTCCTATTTAAGAGGTCATATTGTCTGTACAGTCATACGTGTCCTTCTTTTATGTCCTAAGATGATTTGTTGATCTCATGTTTATGCTTTTATGTTGATTTTATGTTAATTTTAAAATGTTTTTTTAGCACTATGCCTAAGACAAATGTCCCCTGGGTGACAATAAAGTTTGTTCTATTTTATATTTCATGAGTATATCTTTCTTTAATTTCCTCCCTTCAGGCCTTCAGAGAGCTGATCGCCAGCGGCCGCCTGCCGCCGGAGCAGACGGACGTTAGCGCGTACGAGGTGGACGGTCAGGTGTTTCTCGCTGAGCTCTTCCACGGTTTGAGGAGACACTATTACAGCACAAACAGCTCTGGTACCAACAGCTCCGGTACCAACAGCTCCGGTACCAACACATCCTTCCCCCCCAACGCGTCAACAGACCCGCTGATGAACAACGACGCCAGCCTCGACTCCACCTTCCCGCCACAGGTTGAGAGTCAGGAGATTGTTCCTCTGCAGTCCTGCTAGGGCTCTCCTTAACCTTAACCCTCCACACACACAAGTGTGTCTCACTATCTTTGTGGGGACCAGTCATTGACATAATGCATTCCCTAGCCCCTTACCCTAACCTTAACCATCAAACCTAAATGCCTAACCTTAACCTTAACCTTTACCCTAACCATAACCTAATTCTAACCCTGATCCTAAAACCAAGTCTTAACCCTCAAACAGCCCTTTAACGTTATGGGGACCAGCATTTTGTCCCCACAAAGCTGTCAGGACCCCATAAGTATACTGTATTCCTAGTTTTTGGTCCCCACATATGTAGTAAAACATCGCGCACGCACACACACACACACACACACACACACACACACGTCAAAAGAACAACATAAAACAATGCAAATTTGAAGAAAGAAGACAAAACCCCTCAAAACTTGTGATAAAATACACCTTCCGAACAAGAACCTACTGCCTGTGAGATTGTTTTTTTAATTAAGGTGCATCCAAAATGTACATTCTTACATCTTATTTACATTACAAGTGTTTAGTGCATAGATTTAAGGGTGCAGAATGTAAAGTGCAAAGATTTAGCTCACAAAATAAACCCGTGCATGCATGTTAGACTAAGTATTTCATAAGAGATTTGGATTTCATCACAGTTTATAAAACAGGGCGATATGTTTGTTTATGGACTTCCAGTGGAGCTGTATATATAATCATATCTGTTGTTCAAATTAATGTTTGCAGTTGAAAATGAAGGAGTTTCAACTAGTCATAAAAAAAGAAAATTGTTCAACAGACACAGTTTTGTCCAATGAAAGTGTGTGGACACAAACAGAGGAACACAGTTCATTTCATTGAACGCCAACTCTTTCTTACAATAGTTATCGATGCCATATCCTACATATAGATATCAGAAACTTGATTCAATATTTATGTTCATTTCAGCCACATCTGTCAGCCCTATGCTCTCTTTTTTTCTTTTAACCAAATGTGAGGATTTTAGTTCATATTAAATGTATGTTTAACAAGATAAGCTGGGCAACATCTGAATTAGACCATACTCCGTCTACAGGTAACAAAATATATCACATCACGTGACATGATAATGATATTATAACTCTGTGAACTGTAATAATGAATTGTAATAATGGCTTTAATAAGCTACATTTAGTGTGCTGTACTTATTCGTGTGTTATTGTTTTTACATGGAAAGGTTCAATAAAAACAAAAAAATATAAAGATATTTTTTCTAAAAGATTTTGCCCGAAAATACCTAAAATATTTTTCTGATTTTCTCAGCATTTCTAGACAAAAGAATAGATCCTTAATAAAAATAACAACTTTTGATCACAATGTTAGACTACAGCAATCTTCACCGGAGAATGCGTACTGCACATAAGAGACTGTTCCTCTAAAATATTATGAAAACTACACATTTTATTCTATTTTACTGTACTCTTAGTTTTTTTATTATTACGTGCTTTTATTTATGAGCTCATCATTTTAAAGTCTTCTGTCTTGCACTGAGTTATTTACTGACTGGTGCATGTGTGAAACATTTTGTTTTTATGTGACAAATAATGACAAATAAAGAAATCTCTTGAATCTTGACAACTATACTATACTATACTATACTACAGTAGACTATACTATACTACAGTAGACTATACTATACTTCAGTAGACTATACTATACTACACTACAGTAGACTATACTATACTACAGTAGACTATACTATACTACAGTAGACTATACTATACTACAGTAGACTATACTATACTACAGTAGACTATACTATACTATAGTAGACTATACTATACTACAGTATACTATACTACACTACAGTAGACTATACTATACTACAGTAGACTATACTATACTACACTACAGTAGACTATACTATACTACAGTAGACTATACTATACTACAGTAGACTATACTACACTACAGTAGACTATACTATACTACAGTAGACTATACTATACTACAGTAGACTATACTATACTACAGTAGACTATACTATACTACAGTAGACTATACTATACTACAGTAGACTATACTACACTACAGTAGACTATACTACACTACAGTAGACTATACTATACTACAGTAGACTATACTACAGTAGACTATACTACAGTAGACTATACTACAGTATACTATACTACAGTATACTATACTACACTACAGTAGACTATACTATACTACAGTAGACTATACTATACTACACTACAGTAGACTATACTATACTACACTACAGTAGACTATACTATACTACACTACAGTAGACTATACTATACTACAGTAGACTATACTATACTACAGTAGACTATACTACACTACAGTAGACTATACTATACTACAGTAGACTATACTATACTACAGTAGACTATACTACAGTAGACTATACTACAGTAGACTATACTACAGTATACTATACTACAGTATACTATACTACACTACAGTAGACTATACTATACTACAGTAGACTATACTATACTACACTACAGTAGACTATACTATACTACAGTAGACTATACTATACTATAGTAGACTATACTACAGTAGACTATGACTATACTATACTACAGTAGACTATACTATACTACAGTAGACTATACTATACTACAGTAGACTATACTATAGTAGACTATACTACACTACAGTAGACTATACTATACTACAGTAGACTATACTATACTACAGTAGACTATACTACACTACAGTAGACTATACTATACTACACTACAGTAGACTATACTATACTACACTACAGTAGACTATACTACAGTAGACTATACTACAGTAGACTATACTATACTATAGTAGACTATACTACAGTAGACTATACTATACTATACTACAGTAGACTATACTATACTACAGTAGACTATACTACACTACAGTAGACTATACTATACTACAGTAGACTATACTATACTACAGTAGACTATACTATACTACACTACAGTAGACTATACTATACTACAGTAGACTATACTACACTACAGTAGACTATACTATACTACACTACAGTAGACTATACTATACTACACTACAGTAGACTATACTATACTATACTACACTACAGTAGACTATACTATACTATACTATACTACACTACAGTAGACTACTATATGTGTCTCTGTTTAAATCTGAGTGCTGGTGATGCTTTTTGATTCCTTCATTAGTGACGTCTGACATCAGATAAGCAGCTTTCTGTCAGGCACCTTCCGAGATGTTGTCGCCTACTCCTCCGGCCGACTCTCCTCCGGACCTTCCTGATTGGTCGCCTTAAACGATGACGCTGCCCCGTCCGTATTCGGCGGATCCCACTCCAGCAGGACGCCCCTCTTCCTCAGGCAGTGGTCCAGCTGCTTTCTGTCCCGGGAGCCGGCGGTCCATCGCTGCAGCGCCAGGCGCGTCAGGGCAGGAAGTCGAGGCAGGGCGCGGAGCAGCGCCGGCAGCCAGGCCGAGCACGGGGCGCAGGACGAGGGGCGCAGGCTCAGGTCCAGGTCCTCCAGCGAGCCCAGGCCCCCCGCTGCCAACAGGGCGGTCCAGCCGTCGTCCCCAACCAAGCCGTTGTAGGACAGATCCAACAGCCGCAGAGAGGACAGGAAGCCCCGTCTGCACACGCCGGCTGCACCGGACACACAAGACTGAGACCAAACTTCTCTGGACAGTATAAAGACTCTTTGACTGGTAATTTATGGGAAATGTCTTTTTACAGCCAAAGGTTTTTATTGTTATTATTATTATTATTATTATTATTATTATTATTATTATTATTATTATTATTATCTTCATACTGTCTTTTTCTTTTTCTCTCTATATTGTATTTTTCTTGCTGAAAACTGCTGCTGGAATTTTCAATTTCCTTGCAGGAGTCATCCCAAAAGGATTAATAAAGAGTAGTCTAAGTCTATTTCTACTTCTGGAAACATTATACTTTAACTCAATTACTTTTATCTAATAGCTTCTTTTTTTTTTATTTCTGACTTTTAGTAAGGTTTGGGGAATTTACTTAATGTTTCTTTCCTTCTTTATTTTCTTTCCTCTATTCTAATTTCCCTCCTTTCCTTGTTAAGTGATCATGAAAATCCCAAACTGAAGATGCAAGGTTTTTTTAATACATGTGTGCATAAGTCTATGGACTAGAGATGAAAGAGGACATTTCAGTCATTCAAGTTCATAGGTGTGTGTGTGTGTTTGCGTTACCTAGGTGACGCAGGTCATCGGTGGTGAGCTCACAGCTGCTGAGGCGGAGCTCCAGGATGACTGACGGCTGCAAAGCGTCGAGGAGCAGCGCCAGACGCCCGGCAACCACTTTACACCAGGATACGTCCACGCTGCGCAGGTACGGCACGACCAGAGCTGACACACACACACACACACACACACACACACACACACACACACACACACACACACACACACACACACACACACACACACACACAGACACACACAGAGACACACACACACCCACACAGAGACACCCACACACAGAGACACACACCCACACACAGAGACACACACACACACACACACACACACACACAGAGACACACACACACAGAGACACACACACACAGAGACGTAGCCAAATGGACATGAATACAGTTATTCTCTGACACACACATTAAAAAGTATGCACACAACCATTCTTTTACAACATTAAGCTATACTTTAGCTTTCCATACTTAACATTATCATCTTATGAAATATAAATATTTGTTATAAACTACCCAACAAGTTGTTGTAAAATTATATTTACATTGCATCAGTAATAATAATCCAACTGTATATTAATCACAGGGACTGTTTGTCTAAATGGTTCTACTACTGTAATACCTGTGTACTTTTACCCAGGTACAGTTATGAATGTTGCTTGTAACAGAGTATTTTTACATTGTGGGATTGCCAAAACTATCTGAATACTTCTACCCCGGCAGTGTTAGTACTTATAGTAGTTGTAGTTCTACCTCGGCAGTGTTACTACTTATAGTAGTTGTAGTTCTACTTTGACAGTGTTAGTACTAATAGTAGTTGTAGTTCTACCTCAACAGTGTTAGTACTAATAGTAGTTGTAGTTCTACTTCGGCAGTGTTGGTACTTATAGTAGTTGTAGTTCTACTTCGGCTGTGTTAGTACTTATAGTAGTTGTAGTTCTACCTCAGCAGTGTTAGTACTAATAGTAGTTGTAGTTCTACCTCGGCAGTGTTACTACTTATAGTAGTTGTAGTTCTACTTTGACAGTGTTAGTACTAATAGTAGTTGTAGTTCTACCTCGGCACTGTTAGTACTTATAGTAGTTGTAGTTCTACTTCGGCAGTGTTGGTACTTATAGTAGTTGTAGTTCTACCTCAACAGTGTTAGTACTAATAGTAGTTGTAGTTCTACCTCAACAGTGTTAGTACTAATAGTAGTTGTAGTTCTAGCTCTAGCAGTGTTAGTACTTATAGTAGTTGTAGTTCTACTTCGGCAGTGTTGGTACTTATAGTAGTTGTAGTTCTACCTCAGCAGTGTTAGTACTAATAGTAGTTGTAGTTCTACCTCAGCAGTGTTAGTACTAATAGTAGTTGTAGTTCTAGCTCTAGCAGTGTTAGTACTAATAGTAGTTGTAGTTCTACCTCAACAGTGTTAGTACTAATAGTAGTTGTAGTTCTAGCTTGTGGCAGTGTTAGTACTAATAGTAGTTGTAGTTCTAGCTCTAGTAGTTGTAGATTTAGCTCTAGCAGTGTTAGTACTAATAGTAGTTGTAGTTCTAGCTCTAGTAGTTGTAGTTCTAGCTCTAGCAGTGTTAGTACTAATAGTAGCTGTAGTTCTACCCCAGCAGTGTTAGTACTAATAGTAGTTGTAGTTCTAGCTCTAGCAGTGTTAGTACTAATAGTAGTTGTAGTTCTAGCTCTAGTAGTTGTAGTTCTAGCTCTAGTAGTTGTAGATTTAGCTCTAGCAGTGTTAGTACTAATAGTAGTTGTAGTTCTAGCTCTAGCAGTGTTAGTACTAATAGTAGTTGTAGTTCTAGCTCTAGTAGTTGTAGTTCTAGCTCTAGTAGTTGTAGTTCTAGCTCTAGCAGTGTTAGTACTAATAGTAGTTGTAGTTCTAGCTCTAGTAGTTGTAGTTCTAGCTCTAGCAGTGTTAGTACTAATAGTAGCTGTAGTTCTACCCCAGCAGTGTTAGTACTAATAGTAGTTGTAGTTCTAGCTCTAGCAGTGTTAGTACTAATAGTAGTTGTAGTTCTAGCTCTAGTAGTTGTAGTTCTAGCTCTAGTAGTTGTAGATTTAGCTCTAGCAGTGTTAGTACTAATAGTAGTTGTAGTTCTAGCTCTAGTAGTTGTAGATTTAGCTCTAGCAGTGTTAGTACTAATAGTAGTTGTAGTTCTAGCTGTAGCAGTGTTAGTACTAATAGTAGTTGTAGTTCTAGCTGTAGCAGTGTTAGTACTAATAGTAGTTGTAGTTCTAGCTGTAGCAGTGTTAGTACTAATAGTAGTTGTAGTTCTACCTCAGCAGTGTTAGTACTAATAGTAGTTGTAGTTCTAGCTCTAGCAGTATCAGTAGTATTTCGTATAGTACACAGCTTGTACCCAGAGCGGTGAAGGACTCCTGGTTCAGGCTGCAGCCGTGCAGCGGCAGGCGCCTCATCTGTGTCAGAGGAAGGGCGGAGACCAGCGGGTGGACCACGCCCCCTGCCTGCTTATTGGACGACACGTCAAGCTCCGCCAGCATCGTCAGAGAGGGGAGCACCTGGACTGGACACAACGAGTTACATCACTGTTACATCACTGTTACATCACTGATGACCTCACAGCTCACTGGGGACGTAACATGCATCGGGAATCGTTTCAAAATAGATTTAAATGTTAGAGATTACAACCGGTTGAGTTAAAAAAAAAAATTATAGCGGTGCAATTTTTAACACCCTAGGGTGTAATCTACTTTAAATTTTACTTGTTTGACTTCAGACGTCACTACATCTTGTTAGTTTTTTGAAAATCAACACTTTTGTTGACGCTTTTTATCGATGTTTTTAACTTTTTATGTTTTTGTCCCCCAACACTACGTAACACTAACTTATTAACTTTAGTTTTACAGTTATTTTTTGGAATTTATGGTCAATAAACCTCATTTATAGGAAATTATACCTAATGTTTGAGTTAGAAAAGCAGAAATTAGGAATTATTGAGACTAAAATTAAAGGAATGGATGTTGATGATAATCACAGACTGGAATATGTCAACTTTTACTCAATACTATTTCAAAAACACTTCCATTTGTTTTACAATGCTATAAAATTGAATAAGACGCCCCAAAATTAATGAAAGTAGAGATTTGTACTTGGCAAAGAGCGTTGGGTGGAACCAATCATGTTATTTTGGGGAATTAAAAAGAACATTGATATAGGACAACAACATCTAATTACTTTTTGGTTTAATTTTGTCACTTTTGATCTGTTGTTTTGCACAGTTTAAATAAATAAAGAAGTATATTATCAGTCATTTGTCTGCAGCTCATGCACAGTACACATGCACACACACACACACACACACACACACATACACACATACACACTCACTCAGAGCTTCCAGATCGGTGTGTTTGAGACAGCAGAGGTGGAGGTCGAGGCTCTCCAGGTGTGTGAGGTGAGCCAGGTGGAGCGTGAGCCGGTTCAGTCCCCCAGCCAGACTTTTGTTACTGGACAGGTCCAACTCTCGCAAAGCGGGGAGGCAGCAGAGCGACCCACCTGCAGGACAGTGACGGGGGAGATGTTGCTATGTTACTATCGTGGTACCTTCAGGAGAAAATACATCAGACTTTGCAGAATGCATGTGTAATCTAACTTTAACATACATATCCAAAAAGGATTAACTTAACTTTTAACCAAATAAATTGAAGAACACCGGATAATCATTTGCAAATGGAGGCTGGGAGCTTAGAAGAGAACAGAGATAATGGCTTCAGTTCCCCGTCTGACACTTAGGGCCTTTTCCCACCTTTTCGCGTGTTTTCGGGTTTTTTGAACACCTGTTTACCTGCCAAAAATAGCAGATAGACTTATTTTCCATTGCCAGTAGACGAGTATGCCTGTCTGTTAACATGTTCTGTGGTTAAAAAAATGTAAATGTGAGGTCTGTTAGACAGAAATCGGTGGGAAAAGCATGATTTGGGCATTTTTACTAATACTGAATAGAGTGCGGATCGGGCCGGATTTTTCTGCCCGAGCCCGGCCCGCGTCCGACAGAGCAGTAACCGAACCCGACCCGAGCCCGACAGGCATTAAGATATTTCTGTCCGAGCCCGACAGTTAAAATCGCATTTGTTTCTCATACTAATGACACATGTACGTTTGTTTGTGTGGAAAGCCGCTTTTATTAAGCAATGGTAGGAAGGCATTGGGAAATGTCAACAGATGAGCATCAATGCACAGCTGACTTTCCTTCGTTTTCAATAGTTTTAAAATCTCCTGCGGCCAACTTCTTTTTAACATCTTCCATCGTTGCGCTGCCACATGTAGCTTAATACGCACGTCTTTCGTTGTCACAGCACACAGGAAGACGGATGTTAGGGTAATATTGGACATTTATTTTAAGCTGTTTTAAATTCAAAATGTTCAATGCCTTATCGCGCTGATGTGACCGAGCCCGACCCGAACCCGAGCATCCTTTCTAAAAATCTGTCCGAACCCGGCCCGACCCGTCGGGTCCCGTCGGGTCCCGTCGGGCTCGGGTCGGGTATCCATCCTCTAGTACTGAACTAGGACAGCGAGGGTGTCTGAAGAGACGAAGAGCTCAAACTACAGAAACTTAAACTACCCGCATTGACTTAAAACTAGTGTTGCATTGCCAGACCCTCTTCCACAGCGCTGCGGAGGAGGGTCTAGCTACACACAGCATTCCTGGAGGGGCAAAACACGTGCTCTGGCTTATTGGCATTTCTTTAAACCAATCACAATCATCGTGGGGGGTGCTAAGCGCCGGACGGAGCCATGGTGCCGCTGCTAAATAGTCTCGGGAAAGAAGTTGTTTTGGTGGAATATGTGTACGTTCAGAAGTAGTTTTAGTTGTGCGAAAGAAAACTCAGATTGGACAGATAGTCTAGCTAGCTGTCTGGATTTACCCTGCAGAGATCTGAGGACCAGGTAACCATAGTCCTCAGATTGGACAGATAGTCTAGCTAGCTGTCTGGATTTACCCTGCAGAGATCTGAGGACCAGGTAACCATAGTCCTCAGATTGGACAGATAGTCTAGCTAGCTGTCTGGATTTACCCTGCAGGGATCTGAGGACCAGGTAACAATAGTCCTCAGATTGGACAGATAGTCTAGCTAGCTGTCTGGATTTACCCTGCAGAGATTTGAGGACCAGGTAACCATAGTCCTCAGATTGGACAGATAGTCTAGCTAGCTGTCTGGATTTACCCTGCAGAGATCTGAGGACCAGGTAACCATAGTCCTCAGATTGGACAGATAGTCTAGCTAGCTGTCTGGATTTACCCTGCAGAGATCTGAGGACCAGGTAACCATAGTCCTCAGATTGGACAGATAGTCTAGCTAGCTGTCTGGATTTACCCTGCAGAGATCTGAGGACCAGGTAACCATAGTCCTCAGATTGGACAGATAGTCTAACTAGCTGTCTGGATTTACCCTGCAGAGATCTGAGGACCAGTAACCATAGTCCTCAGATTGGACAGATAGTCTAGCTAGCTGTCTGGATTTACCCTGCAGAGATCTGAGGACCAGTAACCATAGTCCTCAGATTGGACAGATAGTCTAACTAGCTGTCTGGATTTACCCTGCAGAGATCTGAGGACCAGTAACCATAGTCCTCAGATTGGACAGATAGTCTAGCTAGCTGTCTGGATTTACCCTGCAGAGACCTGAGGACCAGGTAACCATAGTCCTCAGATTGGACAGATAGTCTAGCTAGCTGTCTGGATTTACCCTGCAGAGATCTGAGGACCAGGTAACCATAGTCCTCAGAAATCAGCCGCAGGTTAGAGCACCAACACAGGGACAGAGGACGGGGACGGACATCTGGGCGAGAAGAGTGACATCCGGGTGAATTTCCAGCAGCACCGGAGAAATCCCGGAAGTGGAACGTCGTGGACATAGCCCAACCCAAACCAAACAACAAAACAGTAGATGTCCTACCGAGAGAATCGAGGCTGTCCGCCGTCAGACCGCAGGCCTGTAAGCGAAGCGTGGTGAGCGAGGCGGCGTGACAGAGAGAGGAAGCCAGCGCTCTGAAACCGCCAGCATCAACTTCCTGCGTGAGCTGAGGATTACAGGAGACGTCCAGCACACAGAGTCTGGGGAGAGAAGACACCATTCCTCCTGAGAGGGGCAGACACACACACACACACAGTCATGTTCTGTAGATGTTCTCCAGTAGCAAACCTGAAATAGAAGTTTTTAAGAGAGGTTGCATCATTCCTTCCTTAGTAGAACCAGCTAGGAAACGTAACGCACTGGAATTCATATTCATTTGTATATCTGTATTCATCGCTGTATGCAGCACAATGACTGCTACTGTGTAAGAGAGCAAAATTTCAAGCGGGGACTTTTTGTCCCAGAAGAAGACTTTCACCCAGGAAACGGGTGTGTGTGTCACGGGAGTACTACTTAAGGCGACGAGTGTAGTAATATAAACCACAATCTTTTTTTCTAATCTTAACTAGTTGTTTTGGTGTTTAAATTTAACTGTCGTGGCTGTTTGACGGTCACTTATTTTCTTTTTGTAAGATTATTTTTTGGGGCATTTATAGGCCTTTATAGACAAGACAGCTGAAGAAATGAAAGGAGAGAGAGAGAGGGGGGGAGTGACATGCAGGAAAGGGCAGGCCGGAGTCGAACCGTCCCTCTGTATCCTAAATCTCTAATCTCCTAAACCTCTGTATATGGGCGCCCGCTCTACCAACTGAGCTATCCGGGCGCCCGACGGTCACTTTATGGCGGCTAAACCCAGCAGCCACAACCGCTGAATCGGTGCTCTGGACCCGGCTCACTGTCACCTTTTCTTGGCTTAATTCAACTGTAAAGGCCGCTAATTTCGGCTGCTAAAGTCGCCACGTAGGATATCATAAGAATTGGGAGGAATACGTTTTGGTATGATAGCATATGAACCTATGAGAATGTGTTAAAATGTACATTAAAATGCTTTAAAGTCAGTACCCAGTACAGCGGCATCAGCTGCAGTGAGCTGGCAGGCCACCAGGTGGAGCTCCCTCAGTGGTGGGGGAAGTTTACCCAGCAGGCCTTGCAAAGCGCCGCCCCCGATGCCACTGTTCCAGGACAAATCGAGGATCTCCAAGAGAAGCATGCAGCCGAGAGCTTCACCTGCACAAACACAATATAATGCATTCATTTCACCACACAGAGCTGCGGATTGTTATTATTATTTTTTATATTTTACAGTTTTACGCTGTGAACGAAGGAGAAAAAAAAATCTCCAGAATTTAAGGAAAAGCTGCCTCCGTAGGGTCGGCGTGGCCCTGATAGTGACCCACCCAGAGCAGCGACATCATCGGTGTCGAGCCTACAGCTGCAGAGCCTCAGCTTCCTGATCCCGCCCACATGCTGGAGGTGAGTGGTCAGCGCCTTCAGACATCCACCAATCAGATCGTTCCACGAGACGTCCACTTCCTCCAGCTGGGGGAGAAACTGGAGCAGCGTCGCTGAGGAGGGTGAGAGGAGGAAGAGGAGGGTGAGAGGAGGAGGGTGAGAAGATGAAGAGGATGGCGAGACGATGAAGAGGAGGGTGAGAAAAGGAAGAAGAGGGCAAGAGTAGGAAGAGGAGGGCGAGAAGAGGAAGAGGATGGCGAGATGAAGATGAAGAGGAGGAATGAGAAGAGGAAAAGGAGGGCAAGAAGAGGAAGAGGAGGAATGAGAAGGGGAAGAGGAGGGTGAGAAGGAGAATGAGGGATGAGAAGAGGAAGAGGAGGATGAGAAGGGGAAGAGGAGGGTGAGAAGGAGAATGAGGGATGAGAAGAGGAAGAGGAGGATGAGAAGAGGAGTATAAGAAGAGGAAGAGGAGGATCAGAAGAGAAGGGTGAGAAGAGGAGGCTAAGAAGAGGAAGAGGAGGGTGAGATAAGGAAGAAGAGGGCGAGAGTAGGATGAGTGCAAGAAGAGGAAGAGGATGGCGAGAAGATAATGAGGGTGAGAAGATAAAGAAGAACAAGAGGGCAAGAAGAGGAAGAGGAGTGCAAGAAGAGAGGAAAACGAGAAGATGAAGAAGAGGGCAAGAGTAGGAAGGAGTGCGAGAAGAGAAAAGTGAGAACAGAAAGGTGAGAAAAGGAAAAGGAGGGTGAGAAGAGGAAGAGGAGGGCGAGAAGAGGAAGAGGAGGAATGAGAAGGGGAAGAGGAGGGTGAGAAGGAGAATGAGGGATGAGAAGAGGAAGAGGAGGATGAGAAGGGGAAGAGGAGGGTGAGAAGGAGAATGAGGGATGAGAAGAGGAAGAGGAGGATCAGAAGAGGAAGGTGAGAAGAGGAGGTTAAGAAGAGGAAGAGGAGGATGAGAAGAGGAGTATAAGAAGAGGAAGAGGAGGTTGAGAAGAGGAGGGTGAGAAGAGGAGTATAAGAAGAGGAAGAGGAGGATAAGAAGAGGGTGAGAAGAGGAAGAGGAGGGTGAGAAGACGAAGAGGAAGGATGAGAAGAGGAAGAGGAGGATAAGAAGAGGAGGGTGAGAAGAGGAAGAGGAGGATAAGAAGAGGAGGGTGAGAAGAGGAAGAGGAGGGTGAGAAGAGGAGGCTAAGAAGAGGAAGAGGAGGGTGAGAAGATAGACTTCATCTCGTCTAAAGGTTTTCCATCTAAATTAAGCACCAATTATCTGATAATAACCGAAATGAAGAAGTACGTGTGAGGTCATTCACACCACGGAGTAACCATGGTTACCTAGCTCCAGCAAGTCGGTGGCAGTGAGGTCACAGTGAGCCAGGCCCAGGCTCCGGCTGTCGCTCTTCTTCCCCAACCTCTGCAGGAAAACACACACTCTACCCCAGCCGACGTCACGCTCCGTCTCCACGGCAACACCTCAAAACACAAAACACCCGTCACACCTCAGGAGGCTTCATTTCTTTCACCTTTCTCCGCAACTAACGATTGTTTTCACCCTCGATTAATCTGGGGATACATTTTCTGGATTAATGGACCGGTGGTTCGGTCTCTAAAATGTCAGAAAATGGTGACAAATGTGGATCAGAGTTTCCCCAAAAAGTCCCAAAAGGACGTCCTCAAATGTCTCGTTTTGTCCACAACTCAAAGATGTTTAGTTCACTGTCACAGAGGAAAATAAGTCACATTTAACAAGCTGCAATCAGAGATGTTTTATTATGGCTATAATGACTTAAACTCATTAATTATCAAAATAGATCGATTCATAAACATCTTTCTATTCTCGGTCTGTTGTTCTGCATTCATATTCAGAAACACTACAGCACAGTTATATTCAGAAATATTATTCAATTCAATTTTATTTATATAGCGCCAAATCACAACAACAGTTATCGCACAGCGTTCTTCATAAGAGAGCAGGTCTAGACCAGGACTCTGGGATGTTATTTATCTCCCAGGTCTTTCCATAAAGAGCAGGTCTAGACCGGACTCTGGGATGTTATTTATCTCCCAGGTCTTTCCATAAGAGAGCAGGTCTAGACCGGACTCTGGGATGTTATTTATCTCCCAGGTCTTTCCATAAAGAGCAGGTCTAGACCGGACTCTGGGATGTTATTTATCTCCCAGGTCTTTCCATAAAGAGCAGGTCTAGACCGGACTCTGGGATGTTATTTATCTCCCAGGTCTTTCCATAAAGAGCAGGTCTAGACCGGACTCTGGGATGTTATTTATCTCCCAGGTCTTTCATAAAGAGCAGGTCTAGACCAGGACTCTGGGATGTTATTTATCTCCCAGGTCTTTCCATAAGAGAGCAGGTCTAGACCGGACTCTGGGATGTTATTTATCTCCCAGGTCTTTCCATAAAGAGCAGGTCTAGACCAGGACTCTGGGATGTTATTTATCTCCCAGGTCTTTCCATAAAGAGCAGGTCTAGACCGGACTCTGGGATGTTATTTATCTCCCAGGTCTTCCCATAAAGAGCAGGTCTAGACCGGACTCTGGGATGTTATTTATCTCCCAGGTCTTCCCATAAAGAGCAGGTCTAGACCGGACTCTGGGATGTTATTTATCTCCCAGGTCTTTCCATAAAGAGCAGGTCTAGACCGGACTCTGGGATGTTATTTATCTCCCAGGTCTTTCCATAAAGAGCAGGTCTAGACCGGACTCTGGGATGTTATTTATCTCCCAGGTCTTTCCATAAAGAGCAGGTCTAGACCGGACTCTGGGATGTTATTTATCTCCCAGGTCTTTCCATAAAGAGCAGGTCTAGACCGGACTCTGGGATGTTATTTATCTCCCAGGTCTTTCCATAAAGAGCAGGTCTAGACCGGACTCTGGGATGTTATTTATCTCCCAGGTCTTTCCATAAAGAGCAGGTCTAGACCGGACTCTGGGATGTTATTTATCTCCCAGGTCTTTCATAAGAGAGCAGGTCTAGACCAGGACTCTGGGATGTTATTTATCTCCCAGGTCTTTCCATAAAGAGCAGGTCTAGACCGGACTCTGGGATGTTATTTATCTCCCAGGTCTTTCCATAAAGAGTAGGTCTAGACCGGACTCTGGGATGTTATTTATCTCCCAGGTCTTTCATAAGAGAGCAGGTCTAGACCGGACTCTGGGTTGTTATTTATCTCCCAGGTCTTTCCATAAAGAGCAGGTCTAGACCGGACTCTGGGATGTTATTTATCTCCCAGGTCTTTCCATAAAGAGCAGGTCTAGACCGGACTCTGGGATGTTATTTATCTCCCAGGTCTTTCCATAAAGAGCAGGTCTAGACCGGACTCTGGGATGTTATTTATCTCCCAGGTCTTTCATAAGAGAGCAGGTCTAGACCGGACTCTGGGATGTTATTTATCTCCCAGGTCTTTCCATAAAGAGCAGGTCTAGACCGGACTCTGGGATGTTATTTATCTCCCAGGTCTTTCATAAAGAGCAGGTCTAGACCGGACTCTGGGATGTTATTTATCTCCCAGGTCTTTCCATAAAGAGCAGGTCTAGACCGGACTCTGGGATGTTATTTATCTCCCAGGTCTTTCCATAAAGAGCAGGTCTAGACCGGACTCTGGGATGTTATTTATCTCCCAGGTCTTTCATAAGAGAGCAGGTCTAGACCGGACTCTGGGATGTTATTTATCTCCCAGGTCTTTCATAAGAGAGCAGGTCTAGACCAGGACTCTGTTGTTATTTACAGAAACCCAACAGTTATATTCAGAAGCATTATAGTCATTGGTATTCTTCCTCTTGTCCCTCTGGATATTTACACTCTTCCCACTCACCTGAGCTCTGTCCTCTGTCCCCCGTGCCCTCCGCCTCCCCGTCCTCAGGGATCCCCGTCCGGTCTCGGGACAGGAAGCGTCCCAGCGGCTTCCTGTCTGCGGCCGTGCGTTTCCTGCGGATCTGGTTCATGATGAGGTCGAGAGGGGAACGCCTCAGACTGACTCTCGCCTCTGAAAATAACCAAAACACTTCATTTCTCAAACAAATCAAGGACATTCATCACCAATGCTATTATTAAAATGTTTTTAAAGTTATTGCTGCTTTATGGAGTCTCTAGAAATTAAGGGCTTTATGCCCATGTGCACAGTGGTGTAGTGGGTACGCTGTACTGTATATGTATGGGCCTATATATATGGGCCAGGATGGGGATTTTGGGGGGAGGGGGGGGGGTATATCAGAGTGGGGGGGTCTGGGTGTCCTCCAGCAGGAAAGACTTAATGTCCTTCATTGTCCTGCATTTTTTGCACCGATTTACAGTGGAAATACCTTTTTTTTTGTCCTATGCGAAGAAAATAAAAACAGACAATTCAAAATATACCATAATTATATCAGAAAGCATGTTGTTACGGGTCATTGGGCATTTTTTAAGCGGGTATATGGAAATGCTGGAGCTTTTCTAGAGGGTATTCTGCGTAGACCTGCGTATCACGTAGACTAGACCACTGCATGTGCATGTTAACAGGGTTATGCATGTCTATTAAGTCCAATAAAGGCAGATAGTTACCATTAACTTCCTATTAAACACACTCAAATAGGGAATTAGGCATTTGAGATTATGGACATCTCTCCATTAGTGCATGTATGGGTACTGAGTGTGTGTGTGTGTGTGTGTGTGTAGTTCAGGCCTGTGTGTAATGTGTGTAAATTGTAATTTCCCCTTGCGTATACATTACAAGTACAAGTATACATTATTATTACTATTATTTATTGATACCTAGAGGAAAAATTAGATGTTACTGCATCACAAGAAACAGACCAGATAAAATCAGGATAACTAAACCATTATTCAAAGTTAACTCAAACTAAGAAGAGTAGAGAAAACTGCATTTGTGTATTTTTTTTAATTAGAAATGAAGCAGTCAAGGTAATGGATTTTGGCTTTAAATGTTAAATATCTCTTCTCCTTCATCATTGTGAGAAACCTTACTTAATTTAAAAGGAGGATGGCATAACTCAAAGAGAGATTAATAAGTAAATACTTAAAAAATGTAGTAGCCTATAGTAAATTGCTATTTAATTACTAGATCTTCCACCAGTTAACCCATGAAAACACATCCTAAAATCCCATTTTAGACGTTTACACTAGGGATGAATCCTTTATACACACTAGTCTGCAGGCAGTAGGCCTACGGTGGGAGATCTGATTAGTTATGGATGTAAGATGGTTGTTTCTACAGAGGAAGACCCCCCCAGACAGAAATCACTACCGGTGTGGTAACTAGGCTCCATCTAAAACCTCTGCTGCACCATATACTCTCATTGTTACCCCACCGACAGTGAACTCATCTTACCTGCAGACTCCATGTGCGGGGTTCAAGGGCTGGGCTCCGCAACAAAAAGCAAAATGACAGAAAATAAATCAATAAAAACTCGAGTGTGTTTATCTGCAGTTACTCGTCACGGTGATGCGTTCACGAGACAGGTCCGAACATGAAGAGATAATCGATAAAACCCAAACCGGCACCAACTCTCTGCAAAGTCACATTCAATGTAAAAATCACACGTGCAGCTAACGCTAAACTTGAAGAATCGCTACTTTGATCGGCTCCTCGCGCTCTCACTTTGCTCGGAGTTTAACACCTGGGTGACGTCACGTCCCGTGTTCGTCAGGTGGATCATCCCGGAAATGCGACAACACCTTCAGTAAACGTTGGCATCATCACATTGCACGAGGATTCAATTACTCTTCTTCAGTGTCTTCAACTGAGACACAACCAGAGATGGAAGTACTCCAGTAAAAGTCACGCAAATACAAGTACACAAGTATTAGCAACAAATACACTCAAAGTAAATGAGTACTTCTGAAGCAGAATGACCCATTTCAGATTGAAGCATTCACTCATATCATTTATAATGTTTGATATCAGAATAAAATACAAGAAATGTAATTGTATGAAAGGTGGCAGATAAAGTGCTGCTGTGGTTTTGTGGGGCTAATTTTAATTTATATACATTATATATATATATATATATTACTTTATATACTGCATATCAACACGTGAGTCATGAATGAATGGTTAATTTTTTTTATAAATGACTCACCAAAAACGCAAAAGACGCTGTGTGCGTGCACACATTTACTAATAATGACAATAACGTCGGGCTATAAACAGGTTTGGGTTAATCAGGGCGCCCAGATGGCTCAGCTGGTAGAGCGGCCGTCCACATATAGAGGGTTACTGCTGGATGCAGAGGGCCAGGGTTTCGACTCCAACCTGCGACCCTCTGCTGCATATCCCCCCCCCTCTCGCCCCTTTCATATCTTCAGCTGCCCGGTCAAATAAACACTGACAATGCCCCAAAACATAACTTAAATACAAGAAGCTGTCAATCAAAATGTACTGGGCTGAATTCTGTCGGCTCGGGCCTTGTCAGGCTCAACTTTTAAGGCCCGATTACAGCTCCTGTCTGTCTGTCTGCCTGCCTGCCTGCCTGCCTGTCTGTCTGCCTGCCTGCCTGCCTGCCTGCCTGTCTGCCTGCCTGCCTGCCTGCCTGTCTGTCTGTCTGTCTGAACTGCAACACAATAAAAGCTGACACACAGACGAGCACATTTCGTCCAAATGTATTTTATTAGACTGAAATCTGCGGACAGTACAGGATCATGTCTGTACTGAATGAACGTCCAGGTCTCGCTTTGCAAGTGGCTGAATGTGAACCTCCTGTGCAGCCCCCCTCCTCTGCTCTTCTTCTGCAGTAAATAAAAACAGGTGAAAAGGCTGAGCTCGACCTAATCTGACCTCCACATGCTGCTGAGGAATATGAGCAGAGGGAGGAGGCATCTTTAAATCACAGATGTGTCCTGTTGCGTTCCCTTCCTTACTCCTTGTGGGAGAAAAAAAATTAAAAAACAAAACAAAAAGCAACTAAAGGCCAAGAAGAAGAGTGTGATGGTTGTGAGGTCCAGCTGACGGCAGCGTGTTCTTCTCTCTCCTCAGTCGTCGTCCACGGTGGGTGTGATGGTCACGCCCCTCCTGATCTGTCCCCATCCAATCAGACTGAGGAAGAAAAAGGAGAGGAGCCAATCAGACGACAGTGTGACAACTGTTTAAGGGGAGACACCGCAGGTGAGCAGCAGGGTAAAAATAATAGATATCACCAAGAAACTTCCCCATTTGATTACTGACATTAAAATTGTTATGTTTAAAGATACATACAAGTTATCTAATGCTAACCTTTGGTGAATTTAGAAGAAATTTACAGGCACAAATAGACAAAATGGGGAAAAATAAACATCTAAAATGTGTATTTTGGATGTTTTTCCCCCAATAGTCTGAAAAAAAGACATGCTATGGAAGCATTGTAGCCCAGCAACAAAAAATTGTTTTGCCTTTATTGTAACAACGTAAAACAATCTGAAGTCTTTTATATAGACCTTAGTGGTCCCTAATACTGTATCTGAAGTCTCTTTATATAGACCTTAGTGGTCCCTAATACTGTATCTGAAGTCTCTTTTATATAGACCTTAGTGGTCCCCTAATACTGTATCTGAAGTCTCTTTTATATAGACCTTAGTGGTCCCTTAATACTGTATCTGAAGTCTCTTTTATATAGACCTTAGTGGTCCCTAATACTGTATCTGAAGTCTCTTTTATATAGACCTTAGTGGTCCCCTAATACTGTATCTGAAGTCTCTTTTATATAGACCTTAGTGGTCCCCTAATACTGTATCTGAAGTCTCTTTTATACAGACCTTAGTGGTCCCCTAATACTGTATCTGAAGTCTCTTTTATATAGACCTTAGTGGTCCCCTAATACTGTATCTGAAGTCTCTTTTATATAGACCTTAGTGGTCCCCTAATACTGTATCTGAAGTCTCTTTATATAGACCTTAGTGGTCCCCTAATACTGTATCTGAAGTCTCTTTATATAGACCTTAGTGGTCCCCTAATACTGTATCTGAAGTCTCTTTATATAGACCTTAGTGGTCCCTAATACTGTATCTGAAGTCTCTTTTATATAGACCTTAGTGGTCCCCTAATACTGTATCTGAAGTCTCTTTATATAGACCTTAGTGGTCCCCTAATACTGTATCTGAAGTCTCTTTTATATAGACCTTAGTGGTCCCTAATACTGTATCTGAAGTCTCTTTTATATAGACCTTAGTGGTCCCCTAATACTGTATCTGAAGTCTCTTTTATATAGACCTTAGTGGTCCCCTAATACTGTATCTGAAGTCTCTTTATATAGACCTTAGTGGTCCCTAATACTGTATCTGAAGTCTCTTTATATAGACCTTAGTGGTCCCCTAATACTGTATCTGAAGTCTCTTTTATATAGACCTTAGTGGTCCCTAATACTGTATCTGAAGTCTCTTTATATAGACCTTAGTGGTCCCTAATACTGTATCTGAAGTCTCTTTATATAGACCTTAGTGGTCCCCTAATACTGTATCTGAAGTCTCTTTATATAGACCTTAGTGGTCCCTAATACTGTATCTGAAGTCTCTTTTATATAGACCTTAGTGGTCCCTAATACTGTATCTGAAGTCTCTTTATATAGACCTTATTGGTCCCCTAATACTGTATCTGAAGTCTCTTTTATATAGACCTTAGTGGTCCCCTAATACTGTATCTGAAGTCTCTTTATATAGACCTTAGTGGTCCCTAATACTGTATCTGAAGTCTCTTTTATATAGACCTTAGTGGTCCCCTAATACTGTATCTGAAGTCTCTTTATATAGACCTTATTGGTCCCCTAATACTGGATCTGAAGTCTCTTTCCCAAAATTCATCAATTAATATTAAAGAAAATAAATCATATTTTAATTGGCCATTATAAACACCAATACCCAATAAAAAAAATAAAAAAAGATGGTTATGCTTGGTAATAACCGGTTTGAAAGTGCAGGCTTCGTCTTACCGCCAATGCTTCTCCACACGGCGACTCAGAGCGATCTTCTCTCCGACCTCGGTGCAGACGGGGTTGGTGAGGACGATCTTGGCCAGATCAGCCTTCACGGCGCTGACGCGGCCGCCGGTCGACAGAGAGCCAATGTTCACCATCAGAACCTCGTTCTTAGACAGCTTCTGGACCTGCAGACACAACGAGGTGAAAGATGACGGAGGGGGTCTGCAGTTAGTCGTCACGGTGATGCGTTCACGAGAGAAGTCCGAACATGAAGAGAGAATATATGTTACGTTTCAAGATCTTTAATATTTCCACATTAGTTTTGCATCTTACAGCCCAGTGACACCATTCCTCAGTTTTTGGACTACATTTCCCATGTTGCATATGCCTCACCTTGGCAGCCTTCTTGTCTCCCTCTGTGCGGACTCCCAGCAGCCTCCTGAGCAGGAAGTAGGAGATCTCCAGCTCGGTGAAGATCTCTGGCAGCGCTCCGACGGCGCCCAGCACCTGCCCGACCATACGGTCCGCTCGGCACAGCGTCGGGTCAATCTTAGTGCCCACGCCTACACACACACACGCACACACACACGCGCACACAGACACAGACACGCAGCACACACACACACACATTTCTCAAACAAGGTGTGTCTGTGCCACTCATAGTTTTATAATCTGTTCAGTTCATAACTCTCTCTCTGTGACCCGGTGTTTGAGGTCTGAATCTAAAGCTGAAAAGATGAATCCATTAGTCAACTATTGAATCAATCGCCAACTATTTTAATAAGAAAACTAAAATCTGATTCCAGCTTCCTAAGTGTGAATATTTTCTAGTTTCTTCTCTCCTCAGTGACAGTAAACTGAATATCTGTAAGTTGTGGACAAAACAAGACATTTGAGGATGTCGTCTTGGGATTTTCAAAATTTTCTGACATTTTATAGACAAAACAATTCATCCAAAACATAATCTACTGTATAATGAAAATAATCTTAAATTGCTATCTGAATCCGTTTTTTTTGTCACAGGTTGTTTTGTTTAAATACGTTCAATATGTTTTTGGCCAGAAACAAGCCGGTCATGAATTTCAAGTTGACAAGTCACAGCGACCCAGCTGATCAGGCAAAACAAATTAATTCAGGACAACAATCAAAAACACAGAAAGCATCAGCACCAGATCTCCAGCCAGATCACCAGATCAGAGCTCCTGCAGGTTCAATCATGGAGAAACAGAAAAGAATGTATGTTCAACAGTGTGGACGTACCGATAAGGCCTCCGGGCGCAGCGTACTGCAGGTCGTTGTGCTCGGCAAACAGAGAGACGATCTTGGAGAAGATGGGTTTGCACATCAGCTTTCCTTCATGGTCTTTGGACACAATACCCGGCCGCACCTCGATCTCCTGACCCACCTGGAGTGGAGGAGGACGGGTTAGAGGGACACCCAGCGTCAGGGGTAGATAACTGTTTATTAGTTTATAATTAGCCCCACACCTACACCCAGGTTCATGTTTTTGTTGTATACATTTGATCCGATAAGTTTTGGTTTCACACTGCAGCCATGCAAGCACAATACGTCCTGTCGTCATCACATACATGAGCTGCGTGTCCAGATACCTACAATCGATTGGTTGGTAGACAGGCTTCCCCGTCCAGTCGTCTCCTCTCTCTGTGTGTGTTTTTTGTTTTGTTGAGACACGGGAACTTTCTTTCTGCAGCATTCATTCATTCATTCATTCATGGACAAACGGAAGCCTAAAACTGTAGACTACATTTATTTTTCCACTGCTGGTAACAGCTCAACTCGCCCCCCTAGTGCGTCCGTTTTCCATTTCAGATCTAGTACCGCCTCAGCGTGGCTGGTCATCATAGCCACGCAGCAGGAAACCGCCATGATGTCATTTTCAACGCGACTCACAACCGCTACACACCGTCTATAACGCTACACACAATGGAGCACGTCGAAGGCGTGTTGTTTTTGATTCTCGGCATGTGGAAATTTTTTGTTTCTAAAGAAGCTGAAGGCAGCAACAAAAATCACTGCTGTAAAAACACGTGTTGCGTGTGTTCAGGGTCACAGTCAGTATTTACTCTACTTCCTACCACTTAACACGTGAACTGCTGATGTATCCTCTGCTCCGATAGCCGCCCGCTGTCTGCTCTGAGCGCTGACACCGTCCCTCTCTCTCTGCTAGTCTACACCCTAAAGCACCGAGCTATTCCTTAAAAAAGGAGCTTCCCCAGGAGAGCTTCTTCTATTTGATCCGAAAGTCCGAACAATCCAAAAAATGCTTTTACACTATAAACGAACCGGACCATGGTTCAGTTGGATCTGGACCGAGACCACCACTTTTTAATAAGACCAAAATGTGGTCTTTTGATCCGGACTGTGGTCCGGTGGAGGTTTGACACATGTAAGTTTGGTTTGGATTAAAAGGTCCGGACCAAATGAGGTATGTGTGAAAACGTCCTAAAACACCTCTTTTACTGTCACTGCTTGTTTCAGGAGGTAATCCACACCCAAGATCAATCAAGTGGAGAGAGCCAACAGTGAAGAAGGTACACATACATGTTTCTCAACTAGTACACAGATCCTGTGTAGCACATAGTTTATTTTTGTAAAACAAACACTTATTTTGGTACGGAAGTTGAGTTAATTTCTTAAAACAGAAAGGGGTTTTGTGCTTCGATGCTGCATGTCTGAACTGGGAATCACAGTTTTCTTCTGATGAAATATCAAGATCAAATCTCACCTTGAGCACACCCTTCAGGATACTTCCTCCGGCCACGCCTCCTTTCAAGTCATCCACCTCACAGCCGGGTTTGTTCACGTCAAAAGATCTGATGACTGGAACAACAAAGGGTTTTAATTTATTACCGGACAAATTCAGACTGAGCACTTCATTAAACAAAGTTATGAGATGCTTCCTAGCATAAGCAGAGCAGCCATGTAAGTGTAATGTGGCTGAAACCATAACAAACAGTTAACTGGGATTTTTCTTACCTATGAGTCTGGGCTCGGAAGTAAAATCTCTGACGGGCACTGGGATCATTTTGACGATGTACTCACAAACAACCTCAATGTTGTACTTCAGCTGAGCCGAGATAGGAATGATGGGAGCGCCCTCTGCCACCGTGCCTGCAGGAGAAACATCAGAAACATCACACACACGCACACACACGCACACACACACACACACACACACACACACACACACACACACATCACACACACACACACAATCAGGTTACAGTTGTCAAACGGTTTACAGGAAGTGACCTGAGGCCTGTTCTACAAATCAAGCCCTGGATTTCTTCCAGCTAACCGGCTTCACCTAACCCAACCCAGCGGTCCTGTATAAGCCGTGTCTCGGCGGTGGTTAACAACTCGCTCCATCCACCCAGGGTTTCCCAATCCCGTGACGCGCGTTCACATAAAAGAGGCGGTGTTTTGACAGCACGACTAATCGCAAACATCAAAGTGATATGAACAACTCGAAAGCCGATTTGCTGCAATATAAGTTGCAATGTTGATCTCATTTGAAGTCTTGAAACAGCAAAATTATGTTTGCACTAGCGAAAGAAAGAAACATGTTTAAACTGATTTAAGAGCTAGAACACAATACTTCAAGACACTGAAATATCAGAATTTGTATGTCCTGAAATCGCGGAGACCCTGCCCGATGATTTAGAATGCAAGCCAACTCACCCTGGACGAAGGCGAGGATCTGCTCGTACTGCTCTTTGGCCTGGCTCTCCTTCACCAGGTCAATCTTGTTCTGCAGGATGAGGATGTGCTTCAGCTTCATGATCTCTATGGCCGCCAGATGCTCCGACGTCTGGGGCTGAGGACACGACTCATTACCCGCTGGCAGACGAGAGACGAGAACAATGGATCAGAGGACTTTCTAAAGAGTAGACTGTGAGTAAATAACACATGTATGTCTTGCTGGTGGGAGTTAAGCAACCACAGACTTACCTATAAGCAGGAGGGCTGCATCCATGACGGCGGCGCCGTTCAACATCGTTGCCATCAAAATGTCGTGACCAGGACAGTCAACGAAGGACACGTGTCTGGGAGAAAGAAAACAAAGAATCCCACTGATGCATGGAAACGTATTTTACAGATTTCAACAGTTTACTGTCAAACTGATCCTAAAGGGTTTAAAAAGGAGCACAAAGTCCTAATCTGGACTTTTAAGACACAAAGTCCTCCTCTCTCTCTCTCTTCAGTCTTAAAGCTAAATCTACACTACTAAGTTTTGGTTTAAAAACTAATGGTGTGTCCGAGCTCCTAAAACAAAGGCATTTGTAAACAACGTCGCCCCGTTTTAGTTCGAAAACTCCGGGGTTGCTTTGTAGTCTGGACGGCCAAAAACGGAGACCTTTGAAAAGGACGTCTTATCGGTTTGGCAGCTTACACGCCTTTCAGTACCAGTTTCAGTTCGGCCAAGCTTCTGAATCCCTGCTCATGTTTTTCATCGCTGTTGTTCTTTCCCCAAAGTACTTTAACTTATAGGCTGCATCCATGATATTCACCACAGAGCAACGTCAGTCAATCTGCTTCCTGTTTACACCACCACGCACATGCCCAGTGTGTGTGAATGGTCATATTAGATATTAGGGGTAAAAAAAAAAAATATTAATACGTTATAATATTGCAATATTTTCAGTGGAAATACTGTATCGATACACAAGCGCCAATTATCTGTCTTTTCTATATATATTGTATATGTGTTGGTCAGTTTGTCCCATTTTGCAACAATAAAATTGAAGTGATATGAACAAACAGAAATGTTTTTTTTTTTTTAGATGAAACAGATGTTGACAAAGTTTCCTTTTGGGGGTTATAATTTGAAATTAGGGAAAAATTAGAAGTTGGAAAAAAGGTTATAAATTGCAATATATCGCAGAATATTGCAATATGTGTAAAATTGCAATAATATCGTAATGTGGCATAAGTATTGTGATGATATCGTATCGGACGCGTCTGGTGATTCCCCCCCGTGTGATGTGTGTTGTCGACGTGTTAATATGGACGGAGATTAGTTCTGCTACAGGAGCAAAGACTCTTGTGTGGATGTAGTTTTTGGTCTCAAAGCGCCACGTAGCGGCGTAGCTGTAGCCTTACCTGACCAGTTTGAAGTGGCCCTTGGTGCCGGGGATGTCTGTGGGAAACTCATCAGGAGTGCTGCTGCCACACGACCTGTAGCACTCCGGCCTGGGACAGCTGGGGTCGTCCAACTTATAGACCTACAAACACATGGAAGAGACACTTTTAATGCATTCCAAGTGACGTAGAAATATCAAGACTTGTGCATGAATATAATGAAGAACAGTAAAATCTTACGCCCTCTCACTCTTAATTGAAGTGATTAATCAACTTTACTTAAATTTGTTTATTAATCCCCTGTGGGGAAATTACAATTTACACTCTGTGTACACACTTTTGTTAGTAATCACACACAGGCCTGAAATACACACACATGCTCAGGACCTATACATGCACTAATGGAGAGATGTCAGAGTGGGGGGGCTGACAGCACCCTGAGCGTTTGGGGGGGTACAGTGCCTTGCTCAAGGGCACCTGGCAGTGCCCAGGAGGTGAAGTGCCATCTCTCCAGCCACCAATCCACACTCTGTACTTTTTTTGGTCCATATGTGGACTTGAACCAGTTCCCAACCCAACTCCCTACAGACTGAGCTACTGCCACCCCTTACTTGTTTTCTATAATGTTTAACCAGAAATAATATGTACTGAAGATCTTTTAATATTGTACATGCATGAATAAAAGATCCAATTCTAACTTAGGATTTAGAAAAAGTCAAAATCATTCAGGCCTTTACTTTAAAAATAAAAAAGAGGCATTTGTTAGACAGGAAAGGTCAGGATTACTCTCAGAAAAACTGATCCCCATTGCGCCCTACCTTAGCGTTAGCATATCCTAGCTTGATGGTGATGTTTCTCTCCAGCTCGTTCTTGAACCGGACAGTGTGAACACCAGAAATGGCCTTCACTACCGTGGACTTCCCGTGGGCCACATGACCGATGGTGCCTAGAAGAGAAGGGAGGCAAGAGTCAAAACAAGCAGTCTTCATTTGTCATTTCTAACAATGCTAAAAGACACAAAATCGGATCCTTATTTGGCTTATCACATACCAATATTGATGGTGGCCTGTCTGCTGATGATCTCCTGAGAGAGAGGCGTCAGAGTAGACACATCCTGCCAAAAGTACAACTCACATTAGACTCATAAGAGTGAAAAACACAGACATTTGACACGTTTTCACAGTGAACAGAGCAGTGGTGCTCCCTCTTTAATCCTGGTCCATAGATACAAAGGGGGGCCTAGCAGAGACAGACACAAACACTGACTCCGCATGTGAAGTTGACACTCGGATCAATTAGAAAAAAGCAGCGAAATTTGGCATTTTCATGTAAAACAAATAGTTGCTATTGATTTTTATATTTTAAAATGTATGGATTTCACAATCTTTCAAAGTTATATTCTCATGTTGTGAGTCAGAATGTGTTTATACATCATTCATAGCATGGTTTTTATACCTAAAAATACGGAGGTTTTTATTTATGGAGTAAAAAACCTTTTAATAGAACATGCCAACAAAATAAAACAAGAATTCTGAACTTGACTTTATCCAATATTCACATTTATGTTATGGACATGTATGCGCAAATTTGATAAGATAATGCTTAGTTTGCATATTTAAACTGAACATGTCAGAAAACTTATAACAGCTATATGTGTAGTAATACAGAAATCAATTGTTTTAATGTAAGTAATCAACTAGGGACGTTTCATTGTGATATTACTTACATGTTTCCCTCTTCACATGGTCAAAACAGATGAACGCCAATAAAATGTGTAATAGCTAATTCTGGTACCACAGCTCTGCTTCCATCACCGTTGCGAACTCCATTAACATTTTAATATATTTTACTTCAATTTAACATAAGGGGACCAGATTTCTCAGACTAAATCCGGGGACATTTTCAGTTCAGAAGCGTAAATACCTCCAAAACACGTCATGTTTTTAATTTTTGTAAAACTTAAAACGGGGACACTAGACCTAGAGCTGAGTATCGGATACAATATAAACTATTGAGGAAAGATTTTCCTTTGACATTGATGCAGTATGAAACGAGATCGCTGCAGTCGGCAGCAGAGAAACAAGCTACAATGGAAGTTAATGGGATAATTGTCCAGCTTGTATTTACGTTCATAAAGTGCTCGTTTTGCTGCTGACAGACTCAGATTAATATTCTAAGTGTCTGATAACATTATGGAAAGGATTTCTAAGGAGGTCGACCTTTCTGTTAAAGATTAAGATCCTTTTTTAAAACATAAAAGTCCACCAGACTCCATGTAAATAATCAGTGATTTTAGCGTGTATAGAGCAGCATATCTCCACCAGACTCCATGTAAATAATCAGTGATTTTAGCGTGTATAGAGCAGCATATCTCCACCAGACTCCATGTAAATAATCAGTGATTTTAGCATGGTAAAATACGGCTTTCTAAAACATCTCTGAGCTCTGAGCAGCGCTGCTCGATCGGCTCCGTTTGGTCAGAGTTTTCTTTCTTTCAGTCCAGTATCGGGTCTGTCAGTCACAGTGAAAACCGGGGACATTTCCGGGGACAGATCCAGCTGGGGACTGGTCACCAAAACCGGGGACTGGTCACCAAAACCGGGGACTGTCCCCGGAAACCGGGGACGTCTGGTCACCTTAGTGTAGTAGCTAATTCTGAACCACAGCTCTGCTTCCATCACCGTTGCGAACTCCATTAACATTTTAATACATTTTACTTCAATTTAGCATATGATGCTAACGTTTTGCTCTAACTGGGATCCGCGGACATTACTGACGTATGACACCGACGGCAACCATTACGGCGCTGTAAATACATATTTTACATCCAAGCGTTTGTCTCATTTTGACATTTGATAACAAACGAATGTAACCTCGTTGGAAGTAGAGCGGGTGGATTAGCTCTCCGCCCCGCCGGGCCTGCCGTCGTGTGCCGGGTGGCGGCGGCGTAGCACCGGCGACCGTTAGCGGTTCGACCGTTCACCTTCTGCGTAACCGTTACAGCACCACAACGGACCAACGGCCGACACATTCAAACACAACGCTGTAAAAGCAGCTAAACTGAGACTCACCAGGGAACTCAGGTCCTGTCGAGCCAGGTGAGGCTGACCCAGCGTTGTACCAGACTCGTCACCCGCCATCTTGAATGAAAAGAGAATGAAGAAGGCTCTGCCGAATGCCTGATCAACTGCTACAAACGGCTCTTACACTTTTACAAAAATAAAAGCCCTTGATTTGGTTTATTTACTTGAAACTTTTAATTTAATAGCCCCCTTTATTTATTTATTTGTTTATTTTCTATTTTTTCTTATTTCCCCCTTTATTTATTTATTTAATAGCCCCCTTTATTTATTTATTTATTTATTTGTTTATTTTCTATTTTTTCCTATTTCCGCCCTTTATTTATTTATTTAATCAATAGCCCCCTTTATTTATTTATTTATTTATTTGTTTATTTTCTATTTTTCTTATTTCCCCACTTTATTTATTTTTTTATTTATTTAATAGCCCCCTTTATTTATTTATTTATTTGTTTATTTTCTATTTTTCTTATTTCCCCCCTTTATTTATTTATTTATTTAATAGCCCCCTTTATTTATTTATTTATTTATTTGTTTATTTTAAATTTTTTCTTATTTCCCCCCTTTATTTATTCATTTATTTAATAGCCCCCTTTATTTATTTATTTATTTATTTGTTTATTTTCTATTTTTCTTATTTCCCCCCTTTATTTATTTATTTATTTAATAGCCCCCTTTATTTATTTATTTATTTTCTATTTTTTCTCTTATTTTTTTTCTTCTGAATGTTCATTTGCTATGTATATGCTTTTATGCTTGGATTTGTTCGACCCGAGGCAAAAGTTTATTTTTTGAAATTGGTTTTGTTTTTCTAATGCCTTGTTTGTTTGTATATTTGTATTCTGAATTAAAAAAAAAAAATCCAAAAAAAAACAGTTATTATCAAATTATGTTCTTTTTTTTTTTTTTGTATTGTTAGTCCACAATCACGTATCTTTTAAAACAAGACATCTGTCATATATTTAGTTTCTCGGACAAATGACAAAGACGTGTGGTTTGAAACTCGCGTGACTCATCCAAGTAGAGGCAACGGGGTCCTTTCACAAAGTCTGATGCAATTTTTATTCACGGGTCGGGTCCGTCGGTGTTTAGTGACGTCATAGAGAGCGTTTGTAGTTTTGTTTTGTGGCGTGTGTGTAGTTCTGTAACAAATCCTGAAATGCTGGGCTGCCCCTGGGTTTGTTGTTTGGTAAAATAATTTGAAATGTGACTAAATGCAAACCCATATGTGATTAACCACAACATTAACTGAAAAAGCCAACTAACGGTCTTAAAACTGATTAATTATATACTATATTTAGTTCCTCAAGAATTGACACAGATAATGCAAGTCCAACAATAGATAGATAGATAGATAGATAGATAGATAGATAGATAGATAGATAGATAGATAGATAGATAGATAGATAGATAGATAGATAGATAGATAGTGACCTGTATATGAATCAAATTGAACTGCCCTGCCATGTGAGATGCATGTTTTAAGTGAATGATGATCAGTGGTAGAAGTATAAAGATCCTTTATGTAAGTACATAAGTAATTTAAATGTACTTAAAGTATTTCATGCAAAAAAAGTATATGTGCCTTATAGGGATAATGTTATAGTAATATTAAACTTTTACTGAAAAAAGGAGTTTTATTGTTTTCTAACGTTCAACACAATATGTGAAAACAGTATTCTAATCAATCGTAATACTGTATATTTTACTATAGTACTATATTTTTGGCAAAGTTGTACATTTGTTAATGTAAATATGCTAAAGTAAAAACTCCCTTTCTTGTTTTCAAAAAATAAATGGCGCTATAAGACAATAACTTTAGTGGCCGGGCCGGGTGGGGTCGGGTGGGGTCGGGTGGGGTCGGGTGGGGTCGGGTGGGGTCGGGTTGGGCCGGGTGGGGTCGGGTTGGGTCGGGTGGGGTCGGGTGGGGTCGGGTCGGGTGGGGTCGGGTGGGGTCGGGTTGGGTCGGGTGGGGTCGGGTGGGGTCGGGTGGGGTCGGGTTGGGTCGGGTGGGGTCGGGTGGGGTCGGGTGGGGTCGGGTGGGGTCGGGTCGGGTGGGGTCGGGTGGGGTCGGGTCGGGTCGGGTGGGGTTGGGTCGAGTCGGGTGGGGTCGGGTTGGGTCGGGTGGGGTCGGGTGGGGTCGGGTCGGGTGGGGTCGGGTGGGGTCGGGTTGGGTCGGGTGGGGTCGGGTGGGGTCGGGTTGGGTCGGGTGGGGTTGGGTCGAGTCGGGTGGGGTCGGGTGGGGTCGGGTGGGGTCGGGTTGGGTCGGGTTGGGTCGGGTGGGGTCGGGTGGGGTCGGGTTGGGTCGGGTGGGGTTGGGTCGAGTCGGGTGGGGTCGGGTGGGGTCGGGTGGGGTCGGGTCGGGTCGGGTGGGGTCGGGTGGGGTCGGGTCGGGTCAGGTGGGTAGGGTGGGCGTATATAAACACGGAGGTTTGAGCCGAGGTTCAGGGTTCGAGTCCGACCTGTGACCTTTCCTGCATGTCTTTCCCCTTTCTTACCTAGCTGTCCTGTCCATTAAAGGTGGAAATGCCCCCCCAAAAAATAAAAGAATAAATAAATAAAAAACAAACAAATCAAACTGTGGGACTATGCTCCATAAGAAAACATATCATATAATGTATTCAAATTAGTAACTTTATCATAAGAATGAGAACATTTCTCAATATAATGACTTACTATCTCAAAGAAATTGACGTATAGAAAGTTTCTCATGTACAAATGGCCTTTCATATACTTGTACTGTGTAATATTGTAATATTTTACATCTGAGGATGATGATGAGCTTTTTTATAGAACAAATGGAATATTAATACATCCATGCCTCACACACACACACACACACACACACACACACACACACACACACACACACACACACACACACACCTCTCCTCCCCCCTGCAGGTGAAGTATAAGCAGGACCTTGACAAGATGAGGGGTCAGGGTCTGTTTGATAGCTGAGGTCTAGCTCACAGGTCTAGCTTACACACACACACACACACACACACACACACACACAGAGTGATACATCCATCTCATGATATCCTATCTTTGCTGCACCGCACAACGCCCTTCAGTTCCGCCCGAAAGGGAAGTGACGCCGAGGCAGAAGATGGCGTCCGCAAAGCCCGTGGACCGCTGTGTGGTTTGTTTGTTACCCGTTTAATTTAGAGCCGAGTAGGTGGGGGGTCTCTTCGTCTGGCATATGGACGATAACATGGCAGTGCACCGCTGCCGCCAGCTTTCTTGATTTCCCGGAATCGAACCCACAACTTGATGTCCGAAGGAGCCGGATCTGCCTGGTCGAAGAGGGGCTGTGGGGATTCGCACCGCCGAGGTGAGACGGCTGGATGTTAGCAGCTAAGCTAAACGCTGTGAGGTTACCCCAGTTTAGCAGAGTCGTACCCCCCACCCCGTAGCTCCTGTCCCCACCACCGAGAGTCGTGACAGTTAATTTAGCGACTCAGGTCTTTAGCTGGGGCGTAAAATGCGATTTATGTACACCTCAGACATTATTAGCCAGCATCCCCGCCTTCATCTCCGGCTACCGACCTGTACGTGCACCGTTACGCGTAGCCGTTGTTTTGGATTCTTATCTTAGCATGTTAGCTCTCTGTAATATACTTGTCGCTGTTGTTATGGCAACTTACGTGTAGCCGTTGTTTTGGATTCTTATCTTAGCATCTTAGCTCTCTGTAATATACTTGTCGCTGTTGTTATGGCAACTTACGTGTAGCCGTTGTTTTGGATTCTTATCTTAGCATGTTAGCTCTCTGTAATATACTTCAAGCTGTTGTTATGGCAACTTACGTGTAACCGTTGTTTTGGATTCTTATCTTAGCATGTTAGCATGTTAGCTCTCTGTAATATACTTCTCGCTGTTGTTATGGCAACTAAAGAAGATAACTTAACAGAAGCTAGCTTCTCTGACACAGTGTATGTAAAGTTAGTAAACAGTCACCCCCTCTTTTTCTATTTTAAAAGCTATGGAAGCCTATTTTCACCCATGTGATTTAAAAGATCCTGTAATTCATTATGTTGAATAAGTATGTTGAAATAATTAGTATCTCAGCAATGACTATATGCAATTACAATAATGAGAAACGTACACATAATATAGACTGTGTATCTCAAAATAATGAGACACTTTCTAAAAATTGTAATCTCAGTCCTCCTGAGGAACAAGGAAAAGAAAAACATTTCTTTGTATATGTTGGAAATCCATCAATGCATGACATATGGTTATGTAGAACGTCCTGTATGTGCCTAGAGATAGTTTGATCTCCCTGGTTGCTAACTTGCAAACCCCTGAATGGGTTGTGGTACATTTGAATTATGTTATGTCCTCTTCTTGTGTCCTCTGTTAGAACCAGGGAAACATAAACACAGGAAATGCGAGCGACCCCTTAACGCTCAGCCGTCAAAGCCTGTGATTGTTCGCCCGGGCTCCAAAAGGTAAGATTTTTCCCTCTGCAACACTACATGGCAAACCCCTTTCTGTCACTATTAACTCAGCATCCATCTCACACATCATCCCTCTCTTTCGTCCTCCTGATCCCGGCACAGATTCATTGTATTTTGGACTGGCAGGTCAGACGAATGGTTTAAGGTTAGAGTAAGGGGACCAGATTTCTCAGACTAAATCCGGGGACATTTCCAGCTCAGAAGCGTAAATACCTCCAAAACGCGTCATGTTTTTAATTTTTGTAAAACTTAAAACGGGGACACTAGACCTAGAGCTGAGTATCGGATACAATATAAACTATTGAGGAAAGATTTTCCTTTGACATTGATGCAGTATGAAACGAGATCGCTGCAGTCGGCAGCAGAGAAACAAGCTACAATGGAAGTTAATGGGATAATTGTCCAGCTTGTATTTACGTTCATAAAGTGCTCGTTTTGCTGCTGACAGACTCAGATTAATATTCTAAGTGTCTGATAACATTATGGAAAGGATTTCTAAGGAGGCTGACCTTTCTGTTAAAGATTAAGATCATTTTTTAAAACATAAAAGTCCACCAGACTCCATGTAAATAATCAGTGATTTTAGCGTGTATAGAGCAGCATATCTCCACCAGACTCCATGTAAATAATCAGTGATTTTAGCGTGTATAGAGCAGCATATCTCCACCAGACTCCATGTAAATAATCAGTGATTTTAGCGTGTATAGAGCAGCATATCTCCACCAGACTCCATGTAAATAATCAGTGATTTTAGCGTGTATAGAGCAGCATATTTCCACCAGACTCCATGTAAATAATCAGTGATTTTAGCATGGTAAAATACGGCTTTCTAAAACATCTCTGAGCTCTGAGCAGCGCTGCTCGATCGGCTCCGTTTGGTCAGAGTTTTCTTTCTTTCAGTCCAGTATCGGGTCTGTCAGTCACAGTGAAAACCGGGACAGATCCAGCCGGGGACAGGTCACCAAAACCGGGGACTGTCCCCGGAAACCGGTTTGGGTGATAATTTAACCTTTTTAATAATAATAATAATAATGATTATGATAGTAATAATATAAGTTTAACCTGGAGGTTTGTTCGCAGCCTCAGACTGCCTATGTTTCTTTACTTCAGTGTTCCCAGAGCTCAGTCACAAACTTGTTGAGTGGTTATTTTTGCCAAGTTATTAAAAAAACAACGGCATTTATTCTATAAACCTAACTTCATATCATACATTCATTTGGATATATTGGCCGGTATACTTTCCTGCAGTCAACCTAATTTTCGCTACAGTATGAGAAGAGGTTGCCTACTTGCCTGTGTTAAAAAAACACAACAAGGCCAAAATTATGTGGACGGGGGACACCTTTACGCGTACATTCTCGTGTCCACATACTAAAAGGTAATATTATACCAAAGGTATTTAACATTTACAGAAGTCCTTTTATGGCTTTTTTAAGTTGCCATTTGCAGATGTTCATGTTTTAACGTGGTGGTTGTGTTGGCTTTGTCGTCCAGGTGATTGACGCTCAGAAAAGGGACTTTGTTAGCATCTACTGGACATAAGGGGCACTGTCCTCTGATTGGCTCGGACAACCCCCTCTGACATGCCCGTGGCCAATCAGAGGTGAGTGTACTGTGTTTGTGTGTGTGTTTACCTTTTGCATTGTTAATGAGTGACTATGAGCGTATGAAGGTGTGCAGATAATGTGTGTGTGATTTATACTTTCTTACACTTTTGTGTGCAGAAGTAAAATTAAATGCAAGTTGTGTGTTGTTAGGGGCGGCTGTGGCTCAGTGGTAGAGCGGTTGCCTGCCAATTGGAAGGTTGGTGGTTCAATCCCCGGCCCTGCAGCCCCATGTCGAAGTGTCCTTGGGCAAGATACTGAACCCAGAGTTGCCCCCGATGCTGTGTCGGAGTATGAATGTGTGTGCATGTTTATCTGATGAGCAGATGGCACCTTGTACGGCAGCCTCGGCCACAGTGTATGAATGTGTGTGAATGGTGAATGTATCCTGTATGATGTAAAAGCGCTTTGAGTAGTCGTTCAGACTAGAAAAGCGCTATATAAATACAGCACATTTACATGGTCATGTTACTCTTTTTGTCTTTGTGACGTGTGTGTGCATAACTGTGTGTCTTAATGCTGAACAAATTGGGTGAGGATGCAGGAATTTGTTTTTTTTTTTATCTTTACCAACCTCACGTTGCAGTGAAGCTGGTTATTTCCCCAATGTGTCAGCGCAGAACACACACACACACACACACACACACACACACACACACACACACACGTGAAAGAGTAACGGCTTGTTAGGATGCAGCAGCTAAAGTGCTGAGCTTTTAATGCCCTTCCACTGCCAGACTTACTGTATTCAGCAGCACACACACAAACATAATCTTTAGCTTGGAGAAACTGAATTTATATCTGAATAAATGAGTTAATCTCTGCTTTAAATTAATGCACCTGTTGGGATGGATATGTTATGGCCTATCCTAACGCTCTGGGATTTATACTTCACCCTGTCTCCGTCCCCCACTTGCTCCTGCACTTTGCTCCCATCATGCCTCCAGGTGTGTTATGTCGGCGGCAGATGTGGAGGTGTACCTGTCCCAGGTGCACGATGGGAGTGTGTCGTCGGGCTTCCGGGCGCTGTACGAGGAGCGTCTGCTGCTGGATGTCACGCTGTTGATAGAGGAGCACCACTTCCAGGTACACAAATAAAACTCACATGTGTGTTGCTTTTCAATGCATAGCCCTTATTCAAGGCTGTGTGCTACATATCCCGTTCCTGCATGGAAATCTCTGGGGAACATTAGTCAAAGATCTGCTCATAAAATCTGTTACAGGAAGAATGTTGAGACTATGAACTCACAACATGGTACAAAATCATCTTTGCAACTGTAAAATAATACAAAGAGGCTTCTTGCATTTTAACTCCATATAAGGCAGGGCTCTTTATCGGAAACAACTTTTCTCTTTTTGGTTACTTTACAGCCATATAGGACATCGCTAAGAACATTGTCTACCACCCCATAAGTATGTATTTTTAACATGCTTACTACAAAAATGTTTTTGAGCAGATCTGTGACAGAAATGACCAGATTTGGTGAGATATCCATGCAGGATGCACTGTATGCGGCTCTGAATCAGGGCTAGGGGTTTAATTGCAGTGTGGACAGAACAGATAAAGTCTTAACTCAGCGAGCAACATTGCAGCACTGTCTTTTATATAAACGTGTCCCCTCCCTGCGTGTCCGTCCCCCTGCAGGCCCACAAGGCGCTTTTGGCCACCCAGAGCGACTACTTCCGGGTCATGTTCACAGCCGACATGAGGGAGAGAGACCAGGACAAGATCCACATGAAGGGGCTAACAGCCGCTGGGTTCGGCCACATTCTCCGCTTCATGTACTACGGCTCCCTGGAGCTCAGCATGCCCACCGTCCAGGAGATCCTTCAGGTAACGCCATACATCCACTGGTATTCTTTCTGCGCTGGTTCTTGCAATATAGTATAACCAGAGTTGATGGAAAAACCGAGACAGGAGCAGCATTTAACCCTCATGTTGTCCTCGGGTCAAATTGACCCGTTGTCCTATATCAATGTTTTTTTTAATTCCCAAAATAACATGATTGATTCCACACAACGCTCTTTGCCAAGTACAAATCTCTACTTTCATTATTTTGGCGTCTTATTCAATTTTATAGCATTGTAAAACAAATGGAAGTGTTTTTGAAATAGTATTGAATAAAAGTTGACATATTCCAGTCTGTGATTATCATCAACATCCATTCCTTTAATTTTAGTCTCAATAATTCCTAATTTCTGCTTTTCTAACTCAAACATTAGGTATAATTTCCTAAATGAGGTTTATTGACCATAAATTCCAAAGATTACTGTAAAACTAAAGTTAATAAGTTAGTGTTACGTAGTAGAAAAAGTTAAACATTGATTAAAAAGCATCAACAAAAGTGATTTTCAATTTTGACGGGAAGACAACACGAGGGTTAATACTTTTTCATGATCATAACCGGCTCTCATGCAGAATTCCTCTTACCTCCTCGTCCTCCGCTGTCTTCCTGTCCCTGCAGGCGGCCATGTACGTCCAGCTGACGGAGGCAGTGGAGTTCTGCTGCTCCTTCCTGCTGGCCAAGATCTGTCTGGAGAACTGTGCCGAGGTCATGCGCCTCCTGGAGGACTTCAGCGTGGGCGTGGAGGGAGTCCAGGAGCAGCTCGACAACTTCCTACTCGACAACTTTGTCCCCCTCATGAGCCGACCCGACTTCCTGTCCTACCTCAGCCTCGAGAGACTGCAGGTTTGGTTGTTAGGCATATTTTTTGTTTTTTTGTTTCTTTTAGTCTGCCCAATTTCACCGCCCAGGACGCTCCGACATACTTTTGCGTCCATGGACAGCTGCGGACTTGTACATGTTGTGTAGCCATGATGTTTCATGCATTTTCGTGGGCACATGCATCCACTTTACTGGAACCGTTTGCACGTCCGTGCAACTAGAACATATCATAGACATAGACATAGATATAACCTGTCCAGGCCTGTCTTCAGCTGTGCGTCTGCCTGCCATAGTCTGTGTGTAGGATGGCCGGTTTAACCCGCCTGTTCTCATCGATACAGTGGCATGTGTCACATAGCTCTCTGCTGTTAGCGCTGGCCAGCAGGTAGCAACAAGCAGGAATAAAAGGCTCAAAATGCTACTTGCTACTGCAAAGTTTGCACCAATAAGTTAACTAGCTATTAAAAAAATAGATTTGTATAGCTTGTATTTTGTTCAATTACTTTCATTTCTGTTTTCAATGATATTGTTTTTAACTGATTGTATTATTTGGCCAAAGTTCTTATTGTCCTTCATGGACGGTTAATCTAGAGTAAGCGAGTCTATTCACTTATCTGTTACCACATATTTTCAAATTTTTTTTTAACTTAAAAGTAGCATATTTATGTTCTTTTTCTGTTATGACTGAATGTTAAAGTACATAAAACATGAAGTATTTTGGCTTTCGTTCTTTGTAACCTGACCCAGGCCTGAATACAATATACAGCAGTTAAAAAATACATATGTTATAATATATATTAGGGCTGCAAGTAACTATTATTTCATTGTCAATTAATCTGTTGAGTATTTACTCAATTAATAGATGGGTCTATAAAATGTCAAAAGAAAAACTTCCAGAAAGTTGAAGTTTCTTATACTCCTCTTCTCATCCTCCTCTTCCTCTTCTCATCCCTCATTCTCCTCTTCTCACCCTCCTCTTCCCCTTCTCATCCTTCATCCTCTTCTTCTCGCCCTCCTCTTCCTTTTCTCACCCTCCTTTTCCTCTTCTCGCCCTCCTCTTCCTCTTCTCACCCTCCTCTTCCTTTTCTTAGCCTCCTCTTCTCACCCTCCTCTTCCTCTTCTTAGCCTCCTCTTCTCACCCTCCTCTTCCTCTTCTTAGCCTCCTCTTCTCACCCTCCTCTTCCTCTTCTTAGCCTCCTCTTCTCACCCTCCTCTTCCTCTTCTTAGCCTCCTCTTCTCACCCTCCTCTTCCTCTTCTTAGCCTCCTCTTCTCACCTTCCTCTTCTCACCAAACCTCATCTGACATTGACAACCAATGAAAACCAGTCCTTGTCTCCGTCTCTGTCTCTGAACCAGGCGTACCTGAACAGTGACGCTCTGAGTCGCTTCCCTGAAATCGAGCTGTACGAAGCTGTCCAGTCGTGGCTGCGGCACGACCGGCGGCGCTGGCGACACACGGACACCATCGTGCAGTCCATCCGCTTCTGCCTCATGACTCCTGCCAACATCTTCGAGAAGGTGAGCGCTGCTTCCTCCTCCTCTAGTTCTGCAGTTTCTTTTCCTCACTGATGTTGTCGCTGGCGTCCTCCTTCTTCTTTCCGCGTCTTCGTCACAGGTGAAGACGTCAGAGTTTTACCGTTACTCCAGGCAGCTGAGGCAGGAAGTGGACCAGGCGCTCAGCTACTTCCACGATGTCAACCAGCAGCCTCTGGTGGAGACGCGCTCCAACCGCATCCGCTCCGTCCGCCCGCAGACCGCCGTCTTCAGGGGAATGATCGGTCACAGTATGGTCAACAGCAAGATCCTTCTCCTGCAGCGGCCAAAGGTGTCTGCTCATGTATCTGCCTACGAGGGCGTGTGGGACTGTTCTTGGTGTTTGTACTTGGTGTTTATTCGAACCGGAAAAGCCTCCAGTATCTCCTAAAATGCTGTTATCTTATCGGCGAGTAGGCGAGTCTATGCACTTATCCAATACCATGAATTTTAGCCTAGAATTATTTTTAAACTTAAAAGTAGCTTATTTATGTTATTTTTCTGTTATGACAATGTAAAAGTACATAAAACATGAAGTATTTTGGCTTTCGTTGTTTGTAACCTGACCCAGGCCTGAATACAATATACAGCTGTTAAAAAGTATATATTTTATAATATATATTAGGGCTGCAAGTAACTATTATTTCATTGTCAATTAATCTGTTGAATATTTACTCAATTAATAGATTAGTCGTTGGGTCTATAAAATGTCAGAAAATTGTGGATCGTCCCAAAAAGCCCAAGAGGACGTCCTCAAATATCTTGTTTTATCCACAACTCAAAGATATTCAGTTTACTGTCACAGAGGATATATATACATAATTTTTTTTTTTTTTGCACTGGTGTCTGAGCGGGGCTCAAGTTCAGGTAACAGGAAGAGAAAAATGGTATTGGAACGTCTCTATTTGAAGCAAAACTCCAGTATCACATCGGCATTAGTATGAAATAATTTTTGAACTATTTCCCTTTTATGCTGCACAACTTTGATCTGTTAAAATAACGATGAATCAGTGTGTGTCTCCGGTTCAGTAAGATGTGTTTTTATTCCCTCAGGTGTGGTGGGAGCTGGAGGGACCTCAGGTGCCGCTGCGACCCGACTGCCTGGCGATCGTTAACAACTTTGCCTTCCTGTTGGGTGGAGAGGAGCTGGGGCCCGACGGGGAGTTTCACGCCTCCTCCAAAGTCTACCGCTACGACCCCCGACAGAACTCGTGGCTACGCATGGCTGACATGTCTGTGCCCAGGTTAGAGGAGTCGGAGCGCTGGGTGTTTGTTGTGTTGCATGCTCTGAGCCTTTCTGTAAGGGGGGAAAATCATCTTTCTTGGTTAATTGTCACATTATGTTAATTCCAAGGTGATTTTTGCATGATTTTGCAGAGTCACAGACTCCTTGGCAACGTTGTTGTCATGAGTTATTAACGTATCGATACTAGGGGTGTGACGAGACGCTTACTCCACGAGACGAGACACATCACGAGATTGGGTTCACGAGAACGAGACGAGATTTTTAAAAAAAATTTAAAAAAATCCTCGATGAAATATATGAATGGAAAATAGTTTTTTTATTCAACTGAAAAATCACAAAATGCAAACCAATTTAGGTGCATTTTGAAATCAACTATTAATGATGTATGTTATTTAACTTTTTGGCAGGAAAACCAAAATGTTGCCACACAAATGATTTAAAAGTGGCAGGGGGATCTTCAATAGTAATTTCACGCTCCATCACGCTGACATCACATCGCCTCACGAGACAACTTTTCACCTCGACGAGAAATCTCGTCACATTTTAATCTCGCGACATCCCGTAAAACGAGATCTCGTCACACCTTTAATCGATACATATTCATGGTGTTTGTTGTCTGCAGGTCAGAGTTTGCCGTGGGCGTCATCGGCAAGTTTATTTACGCCGTGGCGGGCCGCACGCGAGACGAGACCTTCTACTCCACAGAGCGTTACGACATCACAGAGGACCGCTGGGAGTTCGTGGACCCGTACCCCGTCAACAAGTACGGTCACGAGGGGACGGTCCTCAGCGGTAAACTGTACATCACCGGCGGCATCACCTCCTCCTCCACCTCCAAACAGGTGTGCGTGTTCGATCCCGGGCGGGAGGCCGGGGGAGGGGGGAGCTCTAGTGGCTCAGACGCACACAGGACACGCGCCGGGCGCGGCCCGCTGCTGCCCGGCACCCACGCCAGCTGCTGGGAAAACAAATCCAAAATGAACTACGCCCGATGCTTCCACAAGATGATCTCTCACAACGGGAAGCTGTATGTTTTCGGAGGGGTGTGCGTGATCCTGCGGGCGTCCTTCGAGTCGCAGGGCTGCCCGTCCACCGAGGTGTACGACCCGGACACCGACGAGTGGACCATCCTCGCCTCTATGCCCATTGGGCGCAGCGGCCATGGCGTGGCGGTGTTGGACAGGCAGATCATGGTGCTGGGCGGCCTGTGTTACAACGGCCACTACAGTGACTCCATCCTCACCTTTGACCCCGACGAAAACAAGTGGAAGGAGGACGAGTATCCCAGGATGCCTTGCAAACTGGACGGTCTGCAGGTGTGCAGTCTGCACTTCCCAGAGTATGTGCTGGAACACGTCAGACGCTGCAGCTGAGGTCTGCTCCACAATGAGCCTCTTTATTGTTATTTTTTTTTTTATAGAAACGCGAATGCACTGTTCACGGACTGAAGTCTTCCGCTGGGAGATCCGGCGTTTACACGCGGGAGACTCTTCTGATGCGCAGGCTTTTAAAACTGGAGACCAGCATTTACCTTCAGGTGAGGGAAAGACGGCGCAGGCCATACATCTGCTGTTCTTAACAAAGCCAATCGCAGCGTGACGTGGGAAGACGTTACACACGTCAGCTCGGACATTTTCAGATTTAGCTTTCTCAGAAAATTACAGAAAAGCATCTGTGGGGAGGGGAAAAAAAAGTAGAATTCTGCTGGTTTATGTTTGGACTGTGGTCAGTTTCTTACTCTACTACTCGCCTACTGTATTTAGGCTGTCCAGTCAGGCTTTTATTGCAGAAACGCACTGGAAGCGTCAGATTCTTGCCTTTTACATGGGGAACTTTTATTTATTTATTTTTTTTTTAATTTCACCAGTCAAACAAACCTGCATCTCAAATCCTGTCTGGATCAGGTGTCTCAGCCTGCACCCGTTAATCTATTTAAAGGCAAAAAACCTCCTGTATATCGAGTTGTTCTTGTTGAGGAATAGGTTAGTGAAAGCCTAAGGCTCTTTCATACGATCATAAAATGCCATAACCGATGTATAACAGCAAGTTGAAGCATACAATCAGGTATATAAACACTATATAAACTGTAGTGTAGCTAATTTTACTGTCACACTGTAGAGATACAACCTTGACCATGTTGTTACAGATGCTGCTAATGCTAACTAGCCGCACACTGTCAGATTATTCATTCATAACCTCGCTTCCAGTGCGTTCCAGCTTTTAGTCCGTATTCTGCTCTTTACTCCCAGATATCCATCACACTGTCCCCACGTTCGTACATCGTCACCCGTGTCTTTCTCAGCCCCCTCTCCTTCCTCTGAATTCATGATAACACTACAAGGTACAGAGGACTCGTCCTTTATTCAGCGCTGATTTCATGATGATGGCGGCAGGTACTCGTACACCACAGCTTTTTATTTTTTTTGCCAAGGAGAAAAAGATCTTTCTCTCAGAGCAGCTCTGTGTCCGTTTGGTCACTGGCAGTGCTTTACTTCCATGCATGTACATTCCCTGCACTTTATTGTTGTTCTTGTTATTACTGGTTGTTGTGGCAGTTGGTTGTAAATTCAGGTTTACCAGCTAACCGTCAGAGCAGCTGCAGTATTACAACCTGCTGTAATGTCACAGCCGTTTGCGAGTGTCTGAAATCAACCTTCTGGCTGATGGCGATGAGTCAAGATGAACTGAAAATGTGCACGCCTTGTAATATGCAGCTAGTTAGATTATTTAAGAACCATTGGGCCCCATGCAGGAACATTTTTGTATTCTTATACTACTTTTTGTGTTCCCAGCACACTCTGAACTGGACAGAGGTTTCGTTAATGGCTCGTTTCAGCCTGCTGAACGCCGCCTGTCGTTGAAGATGTTAAACGGCCCTAAAATCACTCCGCTCCGTTTGTGGGGAGGATACATCCACAAAGATGTTACCAAAGTATAAAAATAGGATTCTCACACTGTAGAGCTTCAAGTCAACACATTTAGCAGTGTCGGTGTTGTGTTATTAAAGGACATGATGATTTAGCACAGCTGGTAAGGACGTGTGAGCAGAGCAGAGGGCCTAGGTGCTAAATAATAATATAATAAATAATTTCTTTCTAAAGAGACAGTGTTTTGGCCTACAGTAGGTGATGTTCCACTGTCAGGTGTTTTATCACAGGATGATCCTACACAGAGACACCTGCAATAAAAGTACCCTTAAACATGTAACTGTTAGAGCGAGATCTATCAGTAAATTGCCATGATGATGGTGTCGCGTTGGGAGATTTGATGAGATATATATCGCCAAAACGATAGAAAAATGTCTATCGTATATATATATTTTTCCATATGGTTTCTATCGCAATGTCGAAAAACCAGCGGCCAAACTGCTCTGTCAGTCGGACGGCGCTTTATGTTCCGATTCTTGCACGTTTTGTTGATTTTTGCACTGAAGTTCTTGCTAAAATTCTTGCTTCTTCTAAAATGCTTAGTTTGTCGAGGGTTTAATTCACACAGGAGTATACAAAAATAAGCTTTGCCATGTCATTTCATAGACTATTTATTAGATTACCAGAAAATGGGCTATTGTGTGTGTTTTGTGTATATATCGTTATCAAGGTATGAAATAATAAGATTATGATTATGAAATAATAAGACAGAGCGCATCACATCATACATACGCGCCCACTGGAGGGGAAAACCCAGAACTAAGTTTTTTTTATAAGCTGCCAAACCGAAAACAAAGTGCTTTTTATGAAGAGAGAAGGGGAGACTCGGCAGAGAATGGGAAGACTGTTAAGATCCTGACAGAAGTATAGTTTGCCTAAAACTGACATTTGCATATTTGACTTGGTAACAAAATGCTTTCTGCACACGCAACGTCGGAAACATGGATAAGGCCCTGACGCACCACCCCGATTATCGGCCGTCGGACAGTCTGGCGAGGTCGGGGACTCGGGTCTGTTCGGTGTGCTCCGTGCCGTCGTCCGTCGGAGGAGCGTCGGCTTTAATTTGAGCTGATTTGACTTGTTGAATCGGGAAGGCGGGCAGTCGGACTCAATGACCAATCTGATTGGTGGAGGGCTGATCCGGAAGTGACGAGCGGGCTGAGCGAGACAAAAGATCTCAAAATCTGACAAATCTTTTATTTTTATTTTTTTTAATCTATTTTTACCCTTGTGTTGTCTTCCCGCGACCATGCAACTTCTTCTCCTCCCGGGTTAACTCAAAATTCAATGAAAGTAGTGAAGTGATCATTCATTTTACTTGTGAAGAGCATTGTATGGAATCATCCGTGTTATTTTGGGGGCAATTTGCTTGAAAGTGAGCCATATTTCTGATGTAGCAACTTTGGAATCGGGTCAAATTTCCAACAGGAGGGTTAAGATTATTTTTGTGTGCATTTTTCGGCCTTTAATGACAGGATAGCTGAAGAAATGAAAGAGGAGAGAGAGAGGGGGGGATTACATGCAGAAAAGGGGCCACAGGCCGGAGTCGAAGCCTGGCCCGCTGCGTCGAGGACTAAACTTCTATACATGGGCGCCCTCTCTACCAACTGAGCTCTCCGGGCGCCCTGACAGATTCAGCAGCTGCTGTTTCTCGCTTAATGTTTTCATTTTTGTAAAAAACGAGCCACCATTATGGTCGCTTTTTAAATCCCGGAGAAGCCGGACCCACGTGACGAGTTCGTCCAATCAGCTGCCGCGTTTCATTTTTTTGGGGCAACGATACAGATTAGCGCCGCCTGCTGTTATGGAGACGTATTACGCTCAAGTCGGCGTCGCTTCGGTGTGTTGCCAGGAGCCTTTTTGAGACGGGTGAGACGGGCTGGTGTGTCAGGGCCTTTAGGTTAGACCTGCATCGCCCAGACCAGCGTTGGTCTTAGTTCTTATCTTGTTTTCGTTAATTTCAGAATCCTATTTAAACTCCAAATGTATTCAGAAATCAGAAAACAGAAAAACTTTATTGCCAAGTATGTTTTTTTTTTTTTTTACACATACAAGGAATTTGTTTGGGTGTTGTAGATGCATGTCACACATTCCCTAAAATAAGTTAAACATTTAATATTGTTATAAATATACACACAGAATGTATTAAAAATAAGAGTAAAAGTTAAGATATAGAAGAGCAGAACAGCAGATTAAGTACAGTGGCATATACAACCAGAGTCAGGGTGGGTTCTGGGCCTTGTTAATAATAATGGCGGGGGGGTTTTGGTCCTGATGGACCTCAGCCTCCTGCCACAGTGTCAAAAAAAAAAGGACCAACCAGGACCTTTAAGGAACAAGAGCTTGTCCCTGGGGTGGTACCCTCAAAGGGACATTGTTGTACCTTGAATAAGAGGATCACATTTGGACCTTAGCTGTTTGCAGGGCTGTAGTACTCGAGTCCGGTCTTGGGCTCGAGTCCGGACTCAAGACCATTTTTCTATGGTCTCGGACTCGCTAGTATTTGGACTTGGACTTGTCTCGGTCTCGGCCACTGGTCTTGCCCAGTATGGCTTCTGGTCTGGACCGAGTCCAGGTGTCTTTATTATGTTGATAATAATATTGGAGGGAAAGGGAAACCCAAAATGATTGTCTTGATACTGTCATGTATAAGACCTGTTTTCTGTCCTGGACTCGGTCTTGACTCGGACTCAAACCTCTTTGGACTCTGTCTTGACTCGGACTCGACTAGTCCTGGTCTTGGACTTGTCTTGGACTTGTCTTGGACTCGACTAAGGTGGTCTTGACTACAGCCCTGCCTGTTTGTACCTTCTAAGGGACAATATTAAACCTTTGAGGATCAATAATGTACCTTAAAGGTACAAATATGTACCTTACACCTCAGAAAGTACACACTGTACAATGGCAGGTGCATAAATGTACCTTCAAGATACATTTTTGTACTTTTAAGGGAACATTTGCTAAGTTTGTACCTTAGGGAACAAAATGGGACCTGTATTGTACCTCTTTTTTTTGACAGTGTAGATTCAGATGAATGTGCTGTGGACAGAGGCAGGCAGACTACTCGTATGAGAAGTCTGGACTTCTTCTTGTGGATTTATTTATATATATATATATATATATATATATATATTTTTTTTTTACTCCATAATTTTAAAAGCTTTTCTTGCGTGAGGCTCATTGTTCATTTAGCTGTAAATCCGTCTGACACATTACATGTTTGTCGTGAACAAAAACCAGCTTCAGTGTATGAGACCTGTCCCGCCTGGAGTGCTCAGTATAACCAAGACCTTCAGCTGCAAATAACCAGCCAGTGTTTTTTTAGAAGATTATCACCAGTATGTCCACCAAAGCTGAACTTTTACCAGCATGTCTCAGTCCGCCGTGTTGATCTCAGACACTGAAATGTCCCCTGGAGTTTTTTTTGGTCGTATCAGAGAGGTTATTTAGCAGATTTCAGCAAAACTTCTGTTGTCATGTGTACTGTATAACTTAAGCAGCCCAGCGCCTCGGCCCTGCTCGATTACCAGCCCCATGTTCCTGATATTTATTTTCTTTTTCTTTTTTAAATTATTTCTATTTTTTTAATGAGCCCACTGTGAAAAGGGCTCGACATACAGATACAGTTCTGTCCGCCAGCCGTGTATTTAAGTTATTTATTTTTACTGAAGTGTTGCTTTCACCGAGCTATGCAGTAACAGCTGTAGGGGGTATTTATTACAAGAATGTCATTGTGAATCATGTTATCAATTTGTACTTTTGTCTACTTTTCCTCGTCTCATCTTCGTCCGTCCTGTCCACCTCAGAAGCGCTGCATGTGGGTAATGAATGGATGCTGTGAGAACGCTCTTTCTTCTAACATCAGCAAGCCTATAGTCGGAAGTATTTCAAAATGTAGCTGGGTCTTAACAGATGAACAGGTACACTTTAAAGGAGGGTACTGGGGTCATTTAAAGGTACGGTGCCAGGGTTCAACAAGAAGGGTTTCCCAATGGGGCAAGTAAATATCACAAGCTACTCGCCCCTTCTGGCATCGTCCTATCATAATTATTAGATTTAAACGTGCCGTCGGCCAATCAAGAAAGGAGTTGGCGCTTGATGCTTTTGACATTTTATTTTTGTTAATTTTTTTTACTTTTTAAATTTATTTATTTTATTTTTTATTTTATTTTTACTTTTTTATTTTGGGACGTTGTTTACATTTTGATGGTTTTTTTTAATGTGTTTTTTTTTATTATGCTTTTGACATATTTTCCAGATGTTTGACATTCATCTTTGTAACATTTATAGTTTTTGAACATTTATTTTCAAACTTTTTTTCAACATTTTTCCTCAAAATATTTGTTTGTTTTTTTTGGGGGTCCAGTAAAAATTGACTTTGGGAAAGTAGAATTTTTTTTGTTTTTTTTTTACCCCAACTGGACAAGTGGGAATAAAACCATACCGTTGAACCCTGGGTGCATTTATCAACCTTTGCAAAATGTTCATTCACTAAATGTTAATTTTACAGGTTTTTCATCATTTTTTTTTTAAATGCAGATTTGTTTGTAGGTGGCATGAAACCACTCCGGTATCATCCTTTGAATTCACTGTTCTTTGTATCAGCGGTGTCGCTCCTGTCCACACCCAAACCTCTCGAGTCCCGAGCCACAGCTGTACAGTGTCCATGGGATGCCACTGCAGGTTGTCTTTTTTGGGTGAAATCTTCAACACATCCTCAGTGAGAAGTTGTGTGTTAAACTTCATAATGCATCTTTGTTTTCAAAGGGGGGAAATGTTTTCAGAAGATACATTAAATGCAGGAGGGCTGCAACTAATGATCATTATTATATCAATTCATTGTTTAGTCAATTAAATATCAAATAATTGTGAAAACTGATTTCCCAGACGCCAAAATGACGTCTTAAAATGTCTCGTTCTGTTCAACCAAAAGTGGAAACCTCCAAGATCTATTATTTACCCTCCTGTAAGACCAAGAAAAGCAGCAAATCCTCAGATTTGAGACGCTGGAGTCAGAAAATGTTTTGGTATTGTTGCTTGAAAAATGTCTGATTATTACATTATAGTTCCACGTTCTTTCAAGCGACCCATCTGTAGCTACTGTACGTTTCATTTTACAAACCTTTTGCCAATCTAAACTAATCGAAACCTGGAATACAGAAGCTAAATTTAAGGGCCACCAAGTCAAAGGGAAAAGAAACTATTTTTTCCCCTTTTTTATTTGTTTTCTCAAAAGTTTTCATTGCTCATATCCTCCATTTGTCAATTCAATGTTATTTATAGTATCAAATCATTCAGCGGGATGCAGAAAAGGCACAAATAGTTGCAGGAAAATTCCCCACAATGCAGGAAATGAACCCTCCTGTTGTCCTTGGGTTAAATTTGACCCTTTAAAAAAAATGTCTATCTGAAATATGTGGTGTTTTTTTTTTTAACCAAATTACCACAAAAAATGGATTGTATTCGCTCTTTGCAAATACAATTGATCACTTTCGTTCCTCTGATCTTAGCTATTAGTCAAAAGTAATTCAAAATCTTTGCTTTTTTTGACTCTAATATTAGATATAATTCTATATAAATGAGGGTTATTGACCATGACTTCCAAAATGTAGTGTAAAATTAGTAAGGTGGTGGTAGAGAAAACTTAAAAAGTCTGAAAAAGGGACAAAAATGTCATATTTTTGTCAGTTTTTGACCCGGGAGGACAACACCCGGGTTAAGTTGGTTATTATGCCCCGCCCTCTTCACCCCCCATATGTTAAATCATAACCTCACTAATGTTGAACCCAAAGTTACGTCCGTGTCACAGCAATGATCACAGTGTCTGGTTGGGGAACGGACCTCTTTAACTTCCTTAAGAGCCTGTACGTCTCTGTGTGTCGCTGTGCTCTGCAGCTGATATCATGAACATCACATCTGTCACTCTGCAGTCCTCATCCTCCTCCTCCTCATTCTCCTCATCCTCATCCTCCTCATCATCCTCCTCATCATCCTCATCCTCCTCATCCTCCTCATCATCCTCATCATCCTCCTCCTCATCCTCCTCATTCTCCTCATCATCCTCCTCATCATCATCCTCCTCATCCTCATCCTCCTCATCCTCATTCATCCTCATCCTCCTCCTCCTCATCATCATTCTCCTCATCCTCCTCATTCTCCTCATCATCCTCCTCATCATCATCCTCCTCCTCCTCATCTTTATCATCATCATCCTCATCCTCCTCCTCATCCTCCTCATTCTCCTCATCCTCCTCCTCCTCATCATCATTCTCCTCATCCTCCTCATCTCCTCATTCTCCTCATCATCCTCATCCTCCTCATCATCCTCATTCTCCTCATCCTCCTCCTCATCCTCCTCATCATCATCCTCCTCATCCTTCTCATCCTCATTCTCCTCATCATCATCCTCCTCATCCTTCTCATCCTCATTCTCCTCATCATCCTCCTCATCCTCCTCCTCATCCTCCTCCTCATCATCCTCATCCTCCTCCTCATTCTCCTCATCATCCTCATCCTCCTCATCATCCTCCTCCTCATTCTCCTCATTCATCCTCATCATCCTCATCCTCCTCCTCATCTTCCTCCTCGTCATCATCCTCGTCATCATCCTCCTCCTCCTCCTCCTCCTCATCCTCCTCTTCTCATGTTGCTGTTAAAAGAAGAAACGTGTAACCGTTAAAGTACTACTGTCCTGATTTATGGCACATCCAGTCATAGCGCAGCATCCTTTAGTCCACCAGTCTTCAGTCTGTCAGTAGGAAAACAGAATAGAGGATTAAAAAAAAAACATACCTTGCTGCAACGACTGTACTCAAAAAAGAAAGTGAAATCAGATTAATATATCTTATAATCTGAGTAGAAACTCTTTGGAAACGATTTGTAACTTCTTTCCAGAAATAAATGTTCATATTGGTCAACTTTCAGCTGGCTACCCGAGTGATTTTAGATCTGTGTGTGTGTGTGTGTTTCTGACTCTTCTTTGTGACTCAGTTCTATGTCTATTAGTCACAGGACTTTTCTTTGTATTATTGTCCTTGCACAGATAAATGCAGAAGGTACTTGTGTGTATCATTCAAGTAAACAAAAATCCATCTAATGATGATTCGTCAAATATTTCAATTAATATTAGACTATTAAGTATCCGAAATATAATATTAATTTTTGTGTTTATATACTGTATTTATATGCTGTATTATAGAGCATGTGGACGTCTTCTGAGACGATCTTTGTTAGTTTTGACTGATGACCACTCGAATAAAATGCGCATGCGCGCATTGGTGCGTCTCTCCGTCGGCTTGCCGTAGAACAGCGAAAGTCTCCTGGAAAGAGGATGTCATATGTGAAACTGGTAACTAGTTTTAACAATTCTCATATTTTATCACTTTAAACACCGCGCACATATCAAGTGGCGGGCGGCATGTAATGAAGCGTGTGTTTTTAGTGTTACACGCGGAAATGACACAACAAAAATGTAGTCAAAACGTTGCTAAATGAGTCAACTGCCAATGTTAGCATTTTAGCTAGCTCCTGTTGCTAACGGGTCAAAAACACGCAGGAATGCTCTTTGTCTCCCATTAATCAAGCGTCCGTGTTAAAGTGTGTTATTTCACTCCTATCTGTCCCCATAGTGACTGGATTGTTATGTAAATTGTTTAACTGATAAAAAACCCGTCGTTCAGCGCGTTAACTATGAGTTAGTTTAGCTAATGGTCGCTGCCGTTGTGTGTGTGTGTGTGTTCTGCCGGCGTGCCGCCAGGTGTCGCTGTGGGTCGCAGCCCCGGGTCTGACGGGTCTGACGGGTCCGGGTCTGACGGGTCCGGGTCTGACGGGCCTGCTGAGCGGCTCGGTGCTGGCTGCCACTGAGGGGAAGAAGAAGAGCTCTCAGCCTGCCCTGAGCATCGATGAGGTGGGTTGGTCCATAGACATATTATTATTATTATTATTATTAGTATTAGTATTATATGTCTATGGGTTGGTCAATTACGGACACACTGGGGAGATGCGACTATTTCAGATCATGTCAAACTAGGGTGATCAGACGTCCCCGGTTTCTGGGGACATGTCCCCGGTTTTGGTGACCTGTCCCCGGCTGGATCTGTCCCCGGTTTTCACTGTGACTGACAGACCCGATACTGGACTGAAAGAAAGAAAACTCTGACCAAACGGAGCCGATCGAGCAGCGCTGCTCAGAGATGTTTTAGAAAGCCGTATTTTACCATGCTAAAATCACTGATTATTTACATGGAGTCTGGTGGAGATATGCTGCTCTATACACGCTAAAATCACTGATTATTTACATGGAGTCTGGTGGAGATATGCTGCTCTATACATGCTAAAATCACTGATTATTTACATGGAGTCTGGTGGAGATATGCTGCTCTATACATGCTAAAATCACTGATTATTTACATGGAGTCTGGTGGAGATATGCTGCTCTATACACGCTAAAATCACTGATTATTTACATGGAGTCTGGTGGAGATATGCTGCTCTATACACGCTAAAATCACTGATTATTTACATGGAGTCTGGTGGAGATATGCTGCTCTATACACGCTAAAATCACTGATTATTTACATGGAGTCTGGTGGAGATATGCTGCTCTATACACGCTAAAATCACTGATTATTTACATGGAGTCTGGTGGAGATATGCTGCTCTATACACGCTAAAATCACTGATTATTTACATGGAGTCTGGTGGACTTTTATGTTTTAAAAAATGATCTTAATCTTTAACAGAAAGGTCAGCCTCCTTAGAAATCCTTTCCATAATGTTATCAGACACTTAGAATATTAATCTGAGTCTGTCAGCAGCAAAACGAGCACTTTATGAACGTAAATACAAGCTGGACAATTATCCCATTAACTTCCATTGTAGCTTGTTTCTCTGCTGCCGACTGCAGCGATCTCGTTTCATACTGCATCAATGTCAAAGGAAAATCTTTCCTCAACAGTTTATATTGTATCCGATACTCAGCTCTAGGTCTAGTGTCCCCGTTTTAAGTTTTACAAAAATTAAAAACATGACGTGTTTTGGAGGTATTTACGCTTCTGAGCTGAAAATGTCCCCGGATTTAGTCTGAGAAATCTGGTCCCCTTATGTCAAACCTCGTCATTAGCAGTCGTGCAAGAAGTATTCAGATGCTTTACTGCAGTAAGAGTACTAATAGTACGCTGTTTCATGTGTACAATCTGCAGCAGTGCATCATATTCTACAAAACCATCGTATGTCAATGACTCACATGAATCAGAAAACAGTCATTATGCAATATAGAAATATGGAGGTATTGCGATAGATCAGTATAACAACAACTAGACTAGACAACTAGACTTCTCTTTTTTTTTTTCAACTTTAGTTTTTATTGAATATTCAGTACATTTATTACAGCTGATCAGTCACCTCAATTTGTAAGTAATATAAGAAAAAAAACAAAGGGAACGGGAAACTCCTGTGGGAAAGAATAATAGCCCAAAACAAAATAGAAATAAAAATACATTTCAAGTCAATGCTTTATCCACTGAGTCCAAGCTGTGAACCAGTGCCCTTATACTTTATTTAAGTAAAGTGTCCACTTCTGCCATCTTTTGGTATACAGACCTTCTCTCAAACCTAGCACAAAAGTCAACTTTTCCATTGCACTTTTTTCTTGTATGACATTAAACCATTGTTGCCGTTTAGGGCAATCGGGCTTATACCAGTTTCTGGTTATCACTGTCCTCGCTGCTGGGAGGAGTATCTTGACTAGATCCCTGTCCCTCTGTACTGTTACAGGTGCAATATGACCCAGGTATAAGACTATGCACGTGAAAGGAATCTTATATCCAAGTACATTACTCAAAACTAAATGTATATCCTCCCAAAGTGGCTTCAGTTTTTCACAACTCCAAAAAATATGTGTGTGATGTGCTACTAGGCAACCACATTGTCTCCAGCAAGGCTGGTGTGTTGAGGATGTTTTACTGCTAATCTGAGGTGTAATAAAAACGCACCAAATTCTTCCAGTTAAACACCCTCAGTTGTTGTGAACTTGTGGAAGTATGTTGAGTTCTTAGACTTCTCTTTATTAATCCTTTTGGGATGACTCCCACAAGGAAATTGAAATTTCCAGCATCCGTTTTTAGCAAGAAGAATATAGTATAGCGAGAAAAAGAGAAAGACAGCATAAAGATAACAGTAATAATAAAAACAATAAAATAAAAACCTTTTGGCTATAAAAAAGACATTTGCCATAAATTATCATAAAGTGTCAGTGTCAAGTCAAGTGTTAAAGTGTCCAGGTATTTATGTGATTCCAGGTGTGTGTGGGTATGTACTGTCCTCTGCCCTATTTCCTATTTCCTCCGTTAATTCAATTCATATTCAATTTACGTTTTCCGTACATTCGCCGTTATGGTTTTGTAAACAGACATATTCCCCCACAGATGAAACAAATATAGGTGTAGTACTGATTATTTTTTCTCCTGTGTTCTAAGTTAATCTTTAATCAACTTTGACCTTTACACCATACATCGAAGCAGTTTTGTTGATGCATCTTGTGATTCAGAACGGAGAGGTCATTATTCCAGCAGGGTGCCATCACCTGGGCGGCAACCATACACCGTTAACCCTCCTGGTGTCTTCGGGTCAAATCTGACCCCTTTTCAGGAAGTTTCTATATCAGACATTTGGGTTTCTTTCAAACAAATTGTCCAAAAAAGTAACGTGGATGGTTCCCAACATCGCTCCTCACAAGTTAAATTAATAATCAGTTCACTACTTTCATTGAATTTGGGTGTTTTTTGTCAATTTTATAGCATTTTGGAGAAAAAAATAATTGATAAAAGAACTTGTGTGTGACAAATGTAAGAAAAGAAAAGACAAATGTCAATGAAAGTGACAAAATGTGAAAAAAGTGACAAATGTAAAAAAATAAAAAAAAGCTTTAAAAATTAAAAGAAAAAACCCACAAAAATTGCAAAATGCTCAGAAAAAGTTGACAAACGTTGAAAAAGTGACAAAAACATTCGGGGGGGGGGGGGGAAGCCACAAAAGTGTCAAAAAAGACGACCAAAACGTTGATGAAAGGTTTTTCATTTGAAATTTTTGACTCAGAAAAACAAAAATTTGCAGGTATAGTGTGACATGCAGGTCTGCATGCACAGCGACCCACCAATCACAATCAATGTTGTAGTAGTAGTAGTAGTAGTAGTAGTAGTTTAATTGAACATGTAAAACATTAAAATAAAAAATATAAATACATACATTCATGCATACATATATAATTAAAATGACAGATAAATAAGGCCATGTACTTCTCAGCACAATCTTCCAAAATTGAAAGTCATTCAAACAAAAAATTCCCATGTGCAAAAAGGATCAGTTTATCAAACAAGCATGCACGCATTATCATTGACTTTAGCCTGGATAATAATAATATATAATTATATGAATACAATGGTGTCATGTCAGTCAACCAGTGTATTTAACCGTCTAATGTCCCTCTCCAAAATCCCTTCAGAAGAGTTGTCACAGCGCTAATTTGCTTTGGTGTTTGTAAAGCAATTACGTAGATGCACTCCCCTCTAAAATCACACCAGTAGTCGAGAATGATTTATTATTTCCAAATAGAGCTATTTATGTCATCTTGTAAAAATTAGCCTTTTATATATCGCAGGGAAAAAATATCGCAATGTCGTGCAGCCCTAGCATACACCTTATGCTAGGGCTGCACGACCAGATTTCTCAGACTAAATCCGGGGTCATTTTCAGCTCAGAAGCGTAAATACCTCCAAAACACGTCATGTTTTTAATTTTTGTAAAACTTAAAACGGGGACACTAGACCTAGAGCTGAGTATCGGATACAATATAAACTATTGAGGAAAGATTTTCCTTTGACATTGATGCAGTATGAAACGAGATCGCTGCAGTCGGCAGCAGAGAAACAAGCTACAATGGAAGTTAATGGGATAATTGTCCAGCTTGTATTTCATAAATGTCGTTCATAAAGTGCTCGTTTTGCTGCTGACAGACTCAGATTAATATTCTAAGTGTCTGATAACATTATGGAAAGGATTTCTAAGGAGGCTGACCTTTCTGTTAAAGATTAAGATCCTTTTTTAAAACATAAGTCCACCAGACTCCATGTAAATAATCAGTGATTTTAGCGTGTATAGAGCAGCATATCTCCACCAGACTCCATGTAAATAATCAGTGATTTTAGCGTGTATAGAGCAGCATATCTCCACCAGACTCCATGTAAATAATCAGTGATTTTAGCGTGTATAGAGCAGCATATCTCCACCAGACTCCATGTAAATAATCAGTGATTTTAGCATGTATAGAGCAGCATATCTCCACCAGACTCCATGTAAATAATCAGTGATTTTAGCGTGTATAGAGCAGCATATCTCCACCAGACTCCATGTAAATAATCAGTGATTTTAGCGTGTATAGAGCAGCATATCTCCACCAGACTCCATGTAAATAATCAGTGATTTTAGCGTGTATAGAGCAGCATATCTCCACCAGACTCCATGTAAATAATCAGTGATTTTAGGGGACAGGTCACCAAAACGGGGGACTGTCCCCGGAAACCAGGGACGTCTGGTCACCCTACCCTAGCAGCAACTCATAACTCTCCTCTGTGGGAGGGACAAAGACGCGAGGAAGGGAGTCAAGTGGAGGAGTCGGGGAATGCAATTTTAGGGTTATGAGATGCAACCCTAGTTTTGTAAAATCCTAAATCAATTCCAGACTACAAAATGTTTAGTCTGTGATCAACGAATGAATTCCTGCTTAGTCAGACCTGTGTTTGGAAAAGGATGTGTTCCTTTTTCAGCTTTGACTCATGACTGTGGGTTCAGTTTCAGCTGATTATTGGGGCTTTTGATCCTAAAATAACACCGATTCTCACCTTGCTGCTGTCTGTTTCAGCTGCCGTCGTTATACACCAGGCCTGAAGCGGAGCCTCGCTACGTGGAGACAGAGGCCGGGCCGCTGGAGCAGAGCGTGGCATCGCTCAGAAAAATGGCAGAACCATACACGAACCAATGCCAGGTCTGTTCATATAACACACTCCCTGGCACAATAACTTAATAACACTTAATAACATTATAATAGTTGGGTTTGTGCTGTGTTGGAACATGTTTTTAAAAATTCCTACTACCTAGCCCAGAAATCTAGACACACCCTAGCGGGTCAGGGTCAGTCTAGCAACTCTCAGCTGGCTTGCAAGCTGGAAAAACCAAACTCTAGTCAGGCCAATCACATCGTGTATAGGGCCGGCGGGCGGGCTTAATGTTGAGTGTTGAGTTGCGACGGTTTGGCTTGATTTCCCCATAGACAGTTAAAGAAATGGACTATCAGGTCCCGTTGCTCTGGACGGAGACCAGTGAAGTCTATTAGGAGCTCTTTCCCGGTGATGCTGAGCGTTAGTGCGCAGCCTCCAACTGAGCTGGAAGACGTAGATGTGACGTAAGCAACCTGTCTGAAAGCTGTAAGTCTTCTGGTAGCTGTGCAAGAGAAATCTCAATCATTCCCAATCAGCAGAGACGGAGAGGTAGGTATATGTTAGGAGATAACATAGGCACAGGCTAATTACTGCTAACTAACATGCTAGTTAACATTAACATAGACACAGGCTAATTACTGCTAACTAACATGCTAGTTAACATTAACATAGGCACAGGCTAATTATTGCTAACTAACATGCTAGTTAACATTAACACAGGCACAGGCTAATTACTGCTAACTAACATGCTAGTTAACATTAACACAGGCACAGGCTAATTACTGCTAACTAACATGCTAGTTAACATTAACATAGGCACAGGCTAATTACTGCTAACTAACATGCTAGTTAACATTAACATAGGCACAGGCTAATTACTGTTAACTAACATGCTAGTTAACATTAACACAGGCACATGCTAATTACTGCTAACTAACATGCTAGTTAACATTAACACAGGCACATGCTAATTACTGCTAACTAACATGCTAGTTAACATTAACACAGGCACATGCTAATTACTGCTAACTAACATGCTAGTTAACATTAACATAGGCACAGGCTAATTACTGCTAACTAACATGCTAGTTAACATTAACATAGGCACAGGCTAATTACTGCTAACTAACATGCTAGTTAACATTAACATAGGCACAGGCTAATTACTGCTAACTAACATGCTAGTTAACATTAACATAGGTGCAGGCTAATTACTGCTAACTAACATGGTAGCTAACATTAACATAGGCACAGGCTAATTACTGCTAACTAACATGCTAGTTAACATTAACATAGACACAGGCTTATTACTGCTAACTAACATGTTAGTTAACATTAACATAGGCACAGGCTAATTACTGCTAACTAACATGCTAGTTAACATTAACATAGGCACAGGCTAATTACTGCTAACTAACATGCTAGTTAACATTAACATAGGCACAGGCTAATTACTGCTAACTAACATGCTAGTTAACATTAACATAGGTGCAGGCTAATTACTGCTAACTAACATGGTAGCTAACATTAACATAGGCACAGGCTAATTACTGCTAACTAACATGCTAGTTAACATTAACATAGACACAGGCTTATTACTGCTAACTAACATGTTAGTTAACATTAACATAGGCACAGGCTAATTACTGCTAACTAAATGCTAGTTAACATTAGTAATTAAACCTAAACAGCTAATGGAAGTCCAAACTGTCTGCGTGCTTCTCCTGACAATACGGTAATTTGTCGACTATGCGACGGTAAGTTGCGTGGTTATGACGCAACCGTTAGCCTATTTTTATAAAAACGTCTGCTTCGGAGCCATAACATGAGCTATAAGGTAACAGAGCCTTTTATACATTGTCGTGTTTCTTTAGAAATAAACAACGGACAAATAGAGTCTTTAAACGCTTCAGATGGAAAGTTATTCGCTCTCAAAGTGGCGCCAAAATGAATGGGAGTCAATGGGATGCTAACGGCAGGTGATGGCTTCGTAGCATTAGGAGTACTATAGGAGCTACGCTTAGAGAAGAGAGGCGTACCCCCTTGGAATTTCCTGCTACTTGAAAACAAAGAAGATGGCTGCTGCTGCTGGAGAAAATCAAATGTCACAATATTTTTGACCAAATACCTTGATATCGATACCGCAACAATATTGTTGTGTTGACTATTGGTGCTTTCACAAAATATTTACACAATGAGATTTTTGATAAATAATCATGATATAGTGACTAAATGGGTAAATAATAGAACAGTCTGTTAAGTTCAGAAAATAACATCACTTTATTGTAATGCAGCCTTTAAAACCAGGAAAAGACACTTATGTCATATTACAAGATCCAAAATCTAAGACGATATCTAGTCTCATATCACAATATCGATATATTATCGCTATATTGCCCAGCTCTAGGATGAACTACAGACTCCACACCTGTTCTACCTCTTTCCTAAGGACAATGTCCCCGCTGTTACAGTGGAATACTTCACAATATCCTAATGGCTTGCTGAAAACAAACGTCTGAACTTCAAGCACGATAAATCACGACTGCTTTAAACTCTGTCCCAGGACGATGGTCGTGGCACTGCAGTCCTTTTATGCAACAACATAAATACAAGAGCCATAACTGATGTTATGACCCGACCTGTGCAGAAACCATGTATGCTCGGTATGCTTGGGGCTTGGTGTACTATATGTTGACATGGAAGTACAACACAAGGGTTAAGACAGCACCATCAAAATAACAAGGAGTGGAGGTTTACTTTTCTCATTAAGAGATTTCTTCAGTCATGTGATGATAAACAAATAGAGAAAATGAACTTGTCTTTTTATTATCTTTTTTCAGCAAACAAGCCAAGCTGTAAAGGAAAAAGTAGAGGTTAGTGACGTGTAAAAATACTAATATTATTTTTACTTTTCTTTTATGACAAGCTGTTGTTGCTGTAATAAAAACAAGGGTTTGTGACGTGTCGGGTTTTTTGATAACTACAGCTGACCGTCTTCATTCTGAAGCTTTTTGCATAAATGTATCTTGTAACTGTCTGTGATTATAGAAAGTGTTGTGAGTGCAAAACATAAACCCCACCCTCCATAATGATAATAGTAGTGTTTTTACTCTCAAGAATCGTCTTCATTTCATCAAGGTTTTAAAGGTTCAATCAATAATTTGTTTGACAATATAGATGTAGTCACATTTATTACGATGCATGGTTACACCTCAGTTTTTCTGCTGTTTTTACAACAGCCTCAGACTGTAGCAACCTGGATTTTGTTCCCTGATGTCAGTTTTTGTAAAAGACATGTCAGTCAATTTGGAGTTATATACAATTACCAAACTATTTGACTATTTTCATGACCTTTCTGCTTACATGTAGGCTACTGATTGTGTCTTTGATTTCTCTTTTATTCCCCTGCTCCGCATCTGATCTCTCGAGCATAAAATAGTTGGGATTGAGTGTTCTTCAGACACCTTTGCACACTCTTAGTGTGACTTTTCAGTCCAACTATTATAATGTTACTGTTATTACAGCTAACCTCATGATATAAAAGTGTTACATAAAGACAGAAAAAAAAGTTGTTTTATTGTGCGTTTTCAATAAGTCAGCACATTAAGGCTGTTATCAGATGAATGTAACCTTCTCTCTCTCTCTCTCCCTCTTTCCGTTCGTCCTTGTGTCTGCTGTTAATCTTTGGACTTCAGCAATTATACCAGACTGTGGAGCCCACACTCACCACCACCGTAACAACAGTCACAGGTGAGAAAAACACTTTTTCTAGGTCAGTGTAGTCAACAAAATAATAGCCGTGAGCAACAATAATCATCATGAATAGTTGGTTGACAGACTGGACTAAATTTTCCCTTGGGATGAATGAAGTATCTATACATCTATATATGCTAGACCTGTAAACAATCTGTGGAAGTCCCCTTTAAAGACCTTAACGGGTGACTCCACAGCTGTTTTCAGACATGTCACAACCCATCAGCCATCTTCTCTCAGTGTCTTCAACCCTTCTTTTATATTTCAGATGTGTACCAGTTCCTCAGTGACCCCCCTCCTGACCTCTACCCCAGTGTTGCGGCGGTGGGCTTCTCCGGCTTCCTGGGACTGTATTTAGCCAAAGGTAACCGTACATGTGTGCACTCGCACACAAACACACTGACCTGCATTCACTTCTCAGAGAAGAATCAGGTCAGAGGCTGATAACGAGTGAGCAGGAGACAAAACAGTGGAAATATCTCGACGTGACACACCTCTTCTCTACAAGAACTTCCTTTTAATCAGACAATTCACTCTTCACTATTCACACTACTGATGCTCAAAGCAGCGGGTCAACAACACTCGGTTTCAAACATGTGACGTTATAAAAAGCCTCTCTTAGGGCGAGCTAGACAGAATGTAATTAAATAGGTTGGAACTATATTCCAAGTGCAATATCTTTCTGTACTTTACGGCGTGTTTATTGTGCAGGTTGACATTGCAATGACAATAATAAAACAATATATGGTGCAGCACTATCATGGAGATGAGTGATGAAGGCACTTTTAAAACCTAATAGCACCAATTTGCATCATGATGTGCACTCCTCAGAGTCATGACTCGGTCAAATTTTAACACACAGACGTAAAACCTATTGATATCATTTAGTGTGACGTAGCACTTCTCGAGGAATCTTTTTCCAGAACTTGCCTGAGAGTCATTGTGTTGGTCTCAGTTTTGTCACAGTGTCAGACTTTGTTAAACCCCGCTTTAAAGTAACAGACATAAGGCCCTTCTCTGATAACTGTTTGAATTTGGGGGATTTTTCCATTCAAAAGTCAAGGAAAAGAGTGCTGCACACACAGGGCGTCACACAGCCAAGGAGCGGTTGTCTGTCCGTCTTGAGATTTATTATTAAATCAGTAAAATGTGGGTAAAGTCAAGGGAACGAGGCACGGGTCTTAACAGTTCATATGGCAGCGCTTTCACTCTGATGCCTGGTTAAAAACATCTTGTCCTTCTCTTGCAGGCTCCAGGGTGAAGCAGCTGGTGTTTCCAGTCGGACTCATGGCTCTGAGCGCCTCCATGTTTTACCCTCAGCAGGCTGCGTCTTTACTTAAGGTGTGTTTTATTATTGCAACCTCCCTGTTTTGTGAATTAATAGTCATCAGATATACATCCGTGTAAAGCTCCACGTCAAACTTCCCACCTTATCTAACTTATCTTCCCAACTGAAGATAATCAGTTGTTCCCTAAACCAGACGTCTAACTAAAGGCTCCTTAGTTGAAATGATTACTTCTAGATAAGATAATATGCTTTTGTTTACACTTAATTATGCAACTCTGTTATGCCTTTTCGCCTTATGCTTTTGCTTTATGCTTATTGCCATTTCTAGCCACTGGGGGACAGTAGACAGGTTGGGGGGGAGAACGCATATTAATGTTAAAAAAACACTCAAAGTGACATTTTCATGCCATGGGACCTTTTTAAAATGAAATCTTACACACACACTCATAAAGATTTCCATCCCTTCTACACTTTTGGTTGCATTTGCTGTACTTCTTCTGATATCCTGTAGCTGTCTGAATCCGAGTATCAGTGGAAAACAACTAAAAACAGTTGATTGGTAAGTCAGCTGAGCCGAGTTACTCTCAGTTGTACACCGCTACAATCAGCTGGCATCTTAAATAACAAATCTTGCTCAAAATTTAAATTGTGTTTGAGATGTTTTGTTTTGAAACAAACACAGACAATCTTCTGTATTTATCAGAAGTCGAGAAAGAGCCTTGTGCTAGAAATGTTGCACAGCATTAAAATCCTTCTTACGGGAAAAACTGGGTGTGCAGCTCTATTTGTTTTCAATGTTATTTCTTTGATCCAGCACACATCTTGTTGGGCAAGGGAATCTTTTTTTATTGTTTCAGATGATTTTTGTAACATTAAAGTTGCATGGACTTCTGCAACTTGCACATCACCAATGCAACTAGATTGAGTGTAAAGTTTTGTTGTGTACTGTTTATAAAGTTTTTAAGTCCTTTACATGACACCCCAAGACACTAAACTCCGCTGTGCTCTGACATAGAAACTGGATTTTCCTAACAAGTCAGCAAAAACGTCCACATGATAGAGACAAAAGATGACCCCTCTAAGTCTGTTTTCACATCTTTATTTAATCTTTCTCCCAGTACTGAAATAAACTCCGGACACAGCTGTGAAAGCAGGAACGGCAACACACATCTACTTTATTTTCTTTTAAGGTACAAATTATTCCCTGTTGGTAGGTGTTCTTTGGGCACCGGTGAGCCAAAAAAAAGTTGTTATTATTATAACGGAAAACCACGGAGGAAATTCACACCCTCGCCCCATGAACTAACTGTAGCTTATCAGCTCAGACGGACATCACGTAGATGTGAAGTTTCCAGGCAGGTCGCGATGCTGTATCAGTGTGTGTGTGTGTGTGTGTGTGTGTTTGATCTGTGCCTCGTTTCCTGTCAGGAAAGGGTTGTGCTTTCCTGACAGGAAGTTCTGGCTGTGAATGGTGTCTGGGTCATTTTATTTACTGTATTTCCACCCAGAGAGCCGACTGACAGGAACACACAAATGCATAAAGAGACACGCCTTGACGTGATCACACTTAAGCCCCGCACACATGCAGCAGTGAGACGGATGAGCAGGGCAGGCTGCAGATATGAAGACACATGAGCTGACAAGATCAAAAAGACACGTTGAGCCTCTTGTTTGCAAGTCAAAAGACTTCATTTGAGGGACGTGTAATGAAACCACTTTATGGGTCTAAAATATAAAAATATAAAATGTAGAACTGGCAAAACATTATGACCTACAGTGCCTTGTGAAAGTATTCGGCCCCCTTGAACTTTTCAACCTTTTGACACATTTCAGGCTTCAAACATAAAGATATAACATTTTTATTTTTTGTGAAGAATCACCAACAAGTGGGACACAATTGTGAAGTGGAACGAAATCTATTGGATATTTTAAACTTTTTTAGCAAATAAAAAAAACTGAAAAGTGGTGGAGGATCTTTTTTCAAGATTTCTTTTATTGTCTTGGATTAAAGAAATTATTTTTAAGACATAAAAACGGACGTCACAACAGCCACAAGCGCACAACTCATTAAAAAAAAATGTCTCAAATACGCAAATTTACAATACCCAAATCCAAAATATGTATGTTGCCGTGTTCTCTGTCCAAATATGAAGTTGAGGCTGTGTTTGCTCCTTCAGAACGTTTTATCTCGGTGTAGATCCAGACATCTTAAAATAAATGTTGGTGAAACGCCTGCCAGACACCGAACCATGATCCGGTTATTAGTCCCAATATTTCATCCCTCTCTCTGATTGGCTGCTTAGTTAATGCTGTTTCTCGTGTATCCTCCAGGTGAGTCGGGACTCGGCATACACCTTGGCTCAGCGGGGCCGCGTCACCATGGAGACGCTTTGGAAAGAGCCTCCGTTTGGTAAAAAGAAGGTGAGTATTATCAGTACTATCTCCAAATATTGTCATTAGGGCTGTCCTCGACTAACGCTCATATCATTTTGTCGACTTATCAAGTAAGTGGTTTAATCTATAGATGTGTTGAGAAATAATGAGGAAAAAACACCACCTGCTTTCTTGTAAATAAGTCATTCAGCATGAAAAAGAATTTAAAAAAAAAGACAAATTGACTAAAGAATACTCTAAGGACAAAATAACAGTAGAGGGGACAGCCCTGATTATACATATTGAGTTATGTATATTGATGTTAAAGGGTTTATTGTAGTCGGTATTCTTACTGTTGTCTTTCTTTGGGGCATTCTTCTTTTTTTATTGAAAAGAAAGAGGAAACGGAGAGCAAAGACAAGACCAGCTGAGACGGCAAGAAGACACACCTGTCCATCCTGAGAGACTTTCACTTTCCAGTAACACACACTCACACTGTACAACTCTTATTATTATTATTATTATTATTATTATTATTATTATTATTATTATTCACTCACAACCAACCTCCCACAGCCACGAATCAGTTATTTAAGTTGTATATCTCAGGACCTTGGTGGTGTGAGTGTGTTTCTGAAACCCCTCCGGCCTCATCTTGAGTCATTCCTTAACACAACCTCTTCCAAGAAGTACTCTCTTTAGATAACTGCAGTTATTCCCCTCCTCTCTCATTATTCCTAGTTTCTCCCTCCGTGACGTCAGCTCTTCCAGTTTCTGTTGGGTTCCGCGAACCAGGTCACAAAGTCGAGTTTCCGCAGTGTTTGCTCTCTAACATTAACCAAGACTTCCTTCCTTATTCTTTTATTTGTTAAAGCTGCACGACATAGTTTCACAGACTGTTACAGAGAGAAGCGGCTGCTTTATTTGGTTTTTGTGGCATTTTTAGGTCTTTTATTTGACAGGACAGCTGAGGACATGAAAAGGGACAGAGAGGGGGAAATGACATGCAGCAAAAGGCTGCAGAGCGGAATCGAACCCAGTAAACCTCTATATGGGCGCCTGGATAGCTCAGTTGGTAGATTGGGCGCCCATATAGAGGTTTACACTGTTATTTTCTTTTTTTTTTAAGATTATTTAGGGCTTTTTCATCTTTAATTTTTGACAGGACAGTTAGGTGAAAAAGGGGAGAAAGAGGGGGAGACATGCAGGAAATTGTCACAGGTCGGATTTGAACCCTGGACCTATGTGTTGAGGCATAAACCTCTCAGTACATGTGCGCCCTCTCTACCACTGAACCAACCTGGCGACAGATGTGACACTGTTAAAACTGTTTTATGTCATTAAGTATATAGCACTTTAAAAAGTAGACAGATTTGCACCGAAGTGCTTCACAAAGACAGATCTATATGTGTAAAAACATGAAACACATGTGTATAGATGTTGTGGGAATAAAACCAGATTTAAATGGAAACAAGTTGAATCGCAAATGAAAACCTAAAAGAAAAGAAAGAACAGGTTAAACACAATTTAATAAAGAAAATAAACTCACAAATACTTGGAGCTGAAACAATAAGTAGTTTAACTGATTAGTTATTCAACAGATATGTATCACTATTTTGATAAATTAGTTAAGTAATGTGGCTGGTTTCAGCTTCCCCAATGTGAGAATGTGCTTATCAGTTGTCTTATTTTATGGTAAATTGAATATCTTTGGGTTTCGGACTGTTGAAAAACCTTTTAGAGGACGTGTTAAGGTGCAGCCCTGAAGAGAGTGGGTGACCAATGGTACAAAATACTAATAGAAGGAAGGTTATTTGTTTCATTCTGTTTTTTATTTGTCTTTTCTTGTGTTTTGTAAGCAGAATATCTCAAAAACCTGTGAACAGGTTTCAAAGAAAGGGAGTGGAGTGGGTTTTTCTGTTGAACTATTCCTTAAAGCCTTTTCTCTGTATCATGAAGCCGTGTTTTTCTTATTAGCCACATTAAACAATAGCAGCACAGCGGCGATGACCCAGTATCTAGGGACTTTAGGATGTTTTTAACTTGTTCTCATGAGCACAAGATACTTTGATCCTCTCTCTGGTCTGAGTGACGCTGTGATCGTGTCAAGTGCAGCTTCCAACAGTTATATCCAGAGATAGGGATATATATATATATATATATATATATATATATATCTATCTATCTATCTATCTATCTATCTATCTCCAGGAAGATCATTCACTGGTTAGCATCTGTTGTCAAACATGTCGACATGTTTATTTCCCCAGATGTGTTCACGTCGCCGTTTGATGCTAATAATACTACACTGCTACAGTAATGTGTGTACTACAGCTGGATTTACTCAGAAATGGGCTGAATGTGTTTGCTGTCCATGTCTAATAATGCTCTGTATATACTGAAGGAGGTTTTATTTTAACGCTGTAATGTAATTAAATCTGGCATCTGACTGAGGCAACGCCATTTCTTCATCAGTTATTTTACCAAACACACACTTTAAAATTTGGCTCATGAGCAAAAATGGTAATTTATAAAGCTGTGACTTCAGATGGAGAATACTTTTTTTTTTTTGAGTATAGCTGCTTAAGATAAACTTTCTAGTTTCTGGACCCCTCTGTAATTATTTATTTCTCATTGTAACATGTTGGTTCATCTTTGTCTCCTGATGAATTAGAGGATCTTTTAAATCTTTCCTTCTGCTGAACAAACGCACATATGAGTTCAGATCTTTATTGTCCCTCGAGGCATAAGAGGACGCGGGTTATTATGGGACATGTCTGAACGGTAGCTGTGATAAAGGGCTGCTGAGCAGTGCAATTAGGTGGTTTTATTGCCCTTGGATCTAAGGAACATGCATTACCTTCTACCCCGGGGAGCTGTACCTCCGCCCAGGAGGGAGACGTAGGCCAGGCACCATAACCACTTTTACTAAACCAGAAATGGTCCCGATAAACGATAATACCGGTGTTGTCGTTCTGAGACCATTTTCATCTAATATAATGATAATGGCAGAATAGTTTTCAAGGATAAATGAATACATTTACTGGAACTGGAAGACATTTTAAATATCCACAATCAAGATAGACTTGGTCTCTGTTAACAGAAAATGCACTGGAATAAAGCAAATAATAAGCAAAAAGTCATTTGGATTTATTACAAAAAAAGTAAAACGTCTTCTAGTTTCTTCTCTCCTCACATTTTCACCATTTTCAGACATTTTAGAGACCAAAGAACTAATCATCAGTGAAAATAATCTTTAGTGGTCCTGGTAATCGTTATTCATGAGGTTGAAAGTCTTGTTTTAAAGTTGCTAAAAAAAACTAACATTATTTGCGTTTAATTTTAGTTTTATTAGGTTTTTAACCTGGCCATAAAGTTTCAGTTTAAGTTTCTCTTTTTTTAGTTTCAGCTTAATGAGTATTTTTCAGTGCTTATTTTGGTTTTGAATTAATAAAATATCCCAAAGATATAACCCTGATCCTGGTGTGTGAAACCGGCCTCAGGTGTGTGTGTGTGTGTGTGTGCGCGTGTGTGTGTGTGTGCGCGCGTGTGTGCGTGCGCAGAGGTCGTGTCCTGTGGTTTGGACTTGCAGCACTTCCTCACATAAAACACATAGCACAAGTTCCCTGAACATGATCGCAAAAACAGACGTGGATGTTGTCTTCCGTGTGAATATTTCCATCTTGATCCCTTTTCCTCCCTTTTCCTCTCTCTTCCTCTCTCTTCCTCTCCTCCGTCTGGGTTAGAGTTATCTTTGGACCACTGATGTAACGTTTCTGCACACAGAACGGAGGATTTGATGCAGCTCTCCTCTGCTGTCTGGAACATTCAGGGCTAAACTAAGCTTATGTGGCTTTTAAAAAAACAAAAACACGCTGATTAGAAGCATTTGTCGGCTATAAACATACTTTTTAACACAAAGCAGCAGGAAAGCATTTACGAGAACATGCTTCAGTCGACAAACAGGAACAAAGGAACTCCGTTTTTGTGAGCGTCTTGTTTGAAAGTTCCTCAAATCTTCTAAAATACTTTGTAAAACACATTCAGATGTGCTTGCATGTGAGCAAGTGCCCAAGTAGCAAAAACAGCTCAAGGTTTTCTCTGAGAAAAGCACTTTCAGTACCAGCATCACGTGGTTTTTACTGCTTAGGGACGGACAGATTCTGGTAACAACGCCATCAAGTTTACCTGTTAATCTGCTCTGGTATTTTTTATCAGGGGACATATTGTTACAGATGTTCACTTTTTCAGTTGTAGAGCTACAAATTATAGTGTTAAATTGATTTCATTGTAGTCTGGTTTTCATTTTCCGCCTCTGAGAGTTGATGTGAAACTGAATGGTTCGATACATCAGACCGGAAAGACACTCGAGTGTTGCTGCCTCATATAAAAAGCAGAAGTAGTTTTTTGAAGTACTGTACTTGAGTACAATTTGACATCTTGTACTTTTTATTATATTTTATGCAAATTCCAACAAAACACCTAGACTCCACCTCAGAGGGAAATATTGTCCTTGTATATTTCTTTATATTTAAGTATCTTAAACTGGCTGGAGCGCATGCTTTTATTTACTATGTATTTACTGTGTACTTTGTACTACAACAGTCGGCATGTAAATGTATCGATAAGTTTCAAAGTTCATTCTTGACATTGCGATTGTGAAAACAATTAATTCTATACCTTGAATGGACATTTGGTTGAGATTATTTTGTCAAATCAAACTATGAAACTAGGCTCGCATAGCCAGACCCTCCTCCACAGCGTTGCGGAGGAGGGTCTGGCTAGTACCCGCAGCATTCCTGGATGGGAGAAAAACATGCTGTAGTTTATTGGCATTTCTTTAAACCAATCACAATCGTCTGGGGGCGGGACTAAGCTCCTGAAAGAGATGTAAGAATAACCTCGGGAAGGAGCTCGTTTTGGTGGAACGTGTGTACGTTTAGAGGTAGTTTTAGTCAACAGGAACTCAAATTTAACAGTCTAGCTAGCTGTCTGGATCTGAGGACCAGGTAACCATAGTCCTCAGATTGGACAGATAGTCTAGCTAGCTGTCTGGATTTACCCTGCAGAGACCTGAGGACCAGGTAACCATAGTCCTCAGATTGGACAGATAGTCTAGCTAGCTGTCTGGATTTACCCTGCAGAGATCTGAGGACCAGGTAACCATAGTCCTCAGATTGGACAGATAGTCTAGCTAGCTGTCTGGATTTACCCTGCAGAGATCTGAGGACCAGGTAACCATAGTCCTCAGATTGGACAGATAGTCTAGCTAGCTGTCTGGATTTACCCTGCAGAGATCTGAGGACCAGGTAACCATAGTCCTCAGATTGGACAGATAGTCTAGCTAGCTGTCTGGATTTACCCTGCAGAGACCTGAGGACCAGGTAACCATAGTCCTCAGAAATCCACCGGGGGTGTAACACCAACACAGAGGAAAGTAACAGATATCCGGCCAAAATGACAGACATTCAGCGAAATTTCCAGCGGCACCGGAGCAATCTCTAATATGAAAGGTTAGATATAGACTAAATATTGAGCAAACTCCATCTGCTGAGGAAGACTATGTGGAAGGATCAGAAGCTCCAGAGGAGCTACTAAATGTACCTTCTAGTGAGATTGTGTTGTGAACATGCAACACCATCTTTAATATAAATTACATACAACTTGTTATAGGAAGAATCAATCCTGAAACGGTTACACCTTTGTACACAAGTCTAAATGGTCCCAAGTTTTCCTGTTGCAGTGGATGTGAATGCCAGGAAGTTAACACGTGCCCGGCTGTTGCCTAGCAATAGATTTCCATTGGTCTATAGTGTGCCAAAAGATGAGACCACTATGAAATGTGTGATAAGTTAGTTTTATTGCAAACTTAAGTCATTAACTCTTCCGCAACATCAAATACAAATAATGAAAAGGTTAAAATAAAACAAAATGATTTACGAGTGACAGAGTGCTGCAGGACTGAGTCCTAAAACCTGGAGATGTCCCCTCGTCTCAGAGTCCATGGGTTTTTGGTTAGATGTCTGACAAAGTCTGCGGTTAGCGAGCTTTAGAGATTCTGAAGGCTTTACGTGTCTTAACAAGCGGCTACATCAGAACACAGAGGTTGTTGGACATTAACCCAGGTAACCCGTCTACTCACTAGTCCGCCTTCAGTCTCCGCTTCACACCCATGCTCCTGCTATTTAAGGCTCCTTTAAAAGTGACGAGCTCTAATCAGAAGATGGGGGCTTAGTGGTGAAGTTGTAGACATGCCATTGTGATGTAGTTTGTTTAAAGCCAATCGTCTCCAGGTGATTCCAGTTGCTCTTGAAACATCATTTGTGAAGACTTTGCTGAACTAAATGTGTAAGTATGAAACTTTTTTCCACTGAGCTTTATTTTCTGTACTAACTCGAATAAAAAGAAAGTTTTGTCGAGGGATCCAGGGCAATGCTAACTTAACCGACAAATTAGTCATCACTGCAGCACTCTTAGCAAAAGACAAAAAAAGCATACATTTGTTAACTACATGCAGAAACATATTACTGTGATACACAATTTCCCCTTTTTGAAAAGCTGAACTTGTTCGTCTGACTGGAGAGAAGACGCAGAGAGGCCGGCTGGTTCCTGAGCGGGCTGCTGCGGCGCCGCCACCGCGTACTCACACACACATGAGTTAAAGTGGCGACAAAATCAGATTCAAATACATGACTCGTCAGAAAAAGCAGCCGCGCTCTCCGCCTCAGCTCAGACTCCCGGGTCTCCCGCTCCTCTGGTGCGAGCCGGACCGCCTTCACTCCTCGGCCGGAGTGCTCATCTTGACCAGGCTGTTCTTGTCGAACCTGAAGAGCCTCCAGCCCTCCTCCTGAGAGAGGTCCTCGGCGCCGCGCCGCTTGTAGAACTGGACCGACGGCTCGTTGTTCTCCGCGACCACAAACATCATGCCGGTGCAGCGCGTCTTCATCGCCAGCTGGAAGACAGACAAGGGTTACAGTCAGTCTTGTACTTCCACTACTTTACTTTCTCTAGTAAGTCTGAGCATCGCTTAGATTTTAACCCTCATGTCGCCCTCATGTTGTCCTCATGTCGTCCTCATGTTGCCCTCATGTTGCCCTCATGTTGCCCTCATGTTGCCCTCATGTTGCCCTCATGTTGTCCTCATGTTGTCCTCATGTTGTCCTATATCAATATTCTTTTTAATTCCCCAAAATAACATGATTGATTCCACCCAACGCTCTTTGCCAAGTACAAATCTCTACTTTCATTAATTTTGGGGCGTCTTACTCAATTTTATAGCATTGTAAAACAAATGGAAGTGTTTTTGAAATAGTATTGAGTAAAAGTTGACATATTCCAGTCTGTGATTATCATCAACATCCATTCCTTTAATTTTAGTCTCAATAATTCCTAATTTCTGCTTTTCTAACTCAAACATTAGGTATAATTTCCTATAAATGAAGTTTATTGTAATATTGTAAAATAATGATGCTATATTGATTCCCCCCAGCAGCAGATCTGTTGAGTACACTTTTAATATCGGTCACATTATCTCATATTTTCCTCATATCGTGCAGCCACAGTAGCGAGCGGCCATCATTGTCGTTTCTGTACAGTCTTTTGCATATTTTCTTGGTGCAAAATGTTCTTTTGCACCAAATCAAACGTCTTGTGGTCAGATTCCTCTCGGAGCCGGCTGGCTCGGCTCCAGACTATACACTCTTTACATAAAGCATTTAATGGAACGTCAACGGAGAAACTCCACGCGGGGTCTATGATTGCCTACAGCTGCCAAACTCCACACCTCCCGTTAATAAAGCCAGCGTTCTGCTAAATAAAAAGCATCAAACTCTCTACAAATGGAGGGATCTGCTCTTCTAAAATAAAGCCTTTGAAAGCAAAATGATAAAAACGCTGAAAGATTTGCATTGTTCTCTTCACTGGGTTTTCTGTTTCATTGATTAAAATCTTTGTGAAAGAAAAAGAGTTCTTTAAGCAACTCCTTTCATTGCAGTAAGGGATGTACACCACATGATTTACAGCTTTGAACGAATCAATTATCTGCTTACTAAGTCGCTGAGCCTCAACTACAGCTGGACTCTGTCCATCCATCCATCCATCTTCATCCGCTTATCCGGAGTCGGGTCGCGGGGGCAGCAGCTCCAGTAAGGGACCCCAAACTTCCCTTTCCCGAGCCACATCAACGAGCTCCGACTGGGGGATCCCGAGGCGTTCCCAGGCCAGGTTGGAGATATAATCTCTCCACCTAGTCCTGGGTCTTCCCCGAGGCCTCCTCCCAGCTGGACGTGCCTGGAACACCTCCCTAGG
>CM057258.1:2804074-2866574 GCA_029931835.1 Etheostoma nigrum
TCCATCTTCATCCGCTTATCCGGAGTCGGGTCGCGGGGGCAGCAGCTCCAGTAAGGGACCCCAAACTTCCCTTTCCCGAGCCACATCAACCAGCTCCGACTGGGGGATCCCGAGGCGTTCCCAGGCCAGGTTGGAGATATAATCTCTCCACCTAGTCCTGGGTCTTCCCCGAGGCCTCCTCCCAGCTGGACGTGCCTGGAACACCTCCCTAGGGAGGCGCCCAGGAGGCATCCTTACCAGATGCCCGAACCACCTCAACTGGCTCCTTTCGACGCGAAGGAGCAGCGGCTCTACTCCGAGCTCCTCTCGGATGACTGAGCTTCTCACCCTATCTCTAAGGGAGACGCCAGCCACCCTCCTGAGGAAACCCATTTCGGCCGCTTGTACCCTGGATCTCGTTCTTTCGGTCATGACCCAGCCTTCATGACCATAGGTGAGGGTAGGAACGAAAATTGCCCGGTAGATCGAGAGCTTTGCCTTCTGGCTCAGCTCTCTTTTCGTCACAACGGTGCGATACACAGAATGTAATACCGCACCGGCTGCTCCGATTCTCCGACCAATCTCACGCTCCATAGTCCCCTCACTCGCGAACAAGACCCCAAGGTACTTAAACTCCTTCACTTGGGGTAAGGACTCACTCCCCACCTGAAGAAAGCATTCCATCGGTTTCCTGCTGAGAACCATGGCCTCAGATTTAGAGGTGCTGATCCTCATCCCAGCCGCTTCACACTCGGCGGCGAACCGATCCAGTGAGTGCTGAAGGTCACAGACCGATGATGCCATCAGGACCACATCATCTGCAAAAAGCAGCGACGAGATCCCGAGCCCACCGAACTGCAACCCCTCCCCGCCCCGACTACGCCTCGATATCCTGTCCATAAATATTACAAACAGGATTGGTGACAAAGCGCAGCCCTGGCGGAGGCCAACCCTCACCTGGAACGAGTCCGACTTACTGCCGAGAACCCGGACACAGCTCTCGCTTTGGTCATACAGAGATTGGATGGCCCTGAGAAGGGACCCCCTCACCCCATACTCCCGCAGCACCTCCCACAATTTCTCCCGGGGGACCCGGTCATACGCCTTCTCCAGATCCACAAAACACATGCAGACTGGTTGGGCATACTCCCAGGCCCCCTCCAAGATCCTTGCGAGAGTGAAGATCTGATCCGTTGTTCCACGGCCAGGACGGAATCCGCATTGTTCCTCTTCAATCCGAGGTTCGACTATCGGCCGAACCCTCCTTTCCAGTACCTTGGAGTAGACTTTACCAGGGAGGCTGAGAAGTGTGATACCCCTGTAATTGGCACACACCCTCTGGTCCCCCTTTTTAAAGAGGGGAACCACCACCCCGGTCTGCCACTCCCTAGGCACCGTCCCAGACTTCCACGCAATGTTAAAGAGGCGTGTCAACCAAGACATCCCCTCCACACCCAGAGCTTTCAGCATTTCTGGACGGATCTCATCAATCCCTGGGGCTTTGCCGCTGTGGAGTTGTTTTACTACCTCAGCGACTTCCACCAGGGAAATTGACGACAATCCCCCATCATCCTCCAGCTCTGCCTCTACCACAGAGGGCGTGCCAGCTGGATTTAGGAGTTCCTCAAAGTGCTCCTTCCACCGCTCTATTACCTCCCCAGTTGAGGTCAACAACGTCCCATCCTTGCTGTAAACAGCTTGGATGATTCCTCGCTTCCCCCTCCTGAGGTGGCGAACGGTTTTCCAGAAGCACCTTGGTGCCGACCGAAAGTCCTTCTCCATGTCTTCTCCGAACTTCTCCCACACCCGCTGCTTTGCCTCTGTCACGGCAGAGGCTGCAGCCCTTCGGGCCCGTCGGTACCTTGCAACTGCCTCCGGAGTCCTCCGGGATAACATATCTCGGAAGGACTCCTTCTTCAGTCGGACGGCTTCCCTGACCACCGGTGTCCACCAAGGTGTTCGTGGGTTACCGCCCCTTGAGGCACCTAAGACCCTAAGACCACAGCTCGCCGCCGCAGCTTCAGCAATGGAGACTTTGAACATTGTCCACTCAGGTTCAATGCCCCCAGCCTCCACAGGGATGCACGAAAAGCTCCGCCGGAGGTGTGAGTTGAAAGTCCGTCGGACAGGGGCCTCCTCCAGACGTTCCCAGTTTACCCGCACTACCCGTTTGGGCTTACCAGGTCTGTCCAGAGTCCTCCCCCATCCCCTGACCCAGCTCACCACCAGATGGTGATCAGTTGACAGCTCTGCCCCTCTCTTCACCCGAGTGTCCAAAACATACGGCCTCAGATCAGATGAAACGATTATAAAATCGATCATTGACCTTTGGCCTAGGGTGCTCTGGTACCACGTACACTTATGAGCATCCCTATGTTCGAACATGGTGTTTGTTATGGACAATCCATGACTAGCACAGAAGTCCAACAACAAACAACCACTCTGGTTCAGATCAGGGAGGCCGTTCCTCCCAATCACGCCTCTCCAAGTATCTCCATCATTGCCCACGTGTGCGTTGAAGTCCCCCAGCAGAACTATGGAGTCCCCTACTGGAGCCCCATACAGGACTCCATTCAAGGTCTCCAAGAAGGCCGAATACTCCGAACTCCTGTTTGGTGCATATGCACAAACAACAGTCAGAGTTTTCCCCCCCATCACCCGCAGGCGTAGGGAGGCGACCCTCTCGTCCACCGGGGTAAACTCCAACGCAGCGGCGCTCAGCCGGGGGCTTGTGAGTATCCCCACACCCGCCCGGCGCCTCACACCCTGGGCAACTCCGGAGTAGGACAGAGTCCAACCCCTATCCAGGAGTACGGTTCCAGAACCGAGACTGTGCGTAGAAGTAAGCCCCACCAGATCTAACTGGTAGCGCTCCACCTCCCGCACAAGTTCCGGCTCCTTCCCCCACAGAGAGGTGACGTTCCACGTCCCCAGAGCCAGCCTCTGCCGCCCGGGTCTGGTCCGTCGAGGTCCCTGACCTTCGCTGCCACCCATGTGGCTGCGCACCCAACCCCAGCGGTTCCTCCCACAGGTGGTGGGCCCATGGGATGGAGATAGGGGGGCCACGTAGCTTCTTCGGGCTGTGCCCGACCGGGCTCCGTGGCAAACCCGGCCACCAGGCGCTCGCTGACGAGCCCTCCGTCCAGGCCTGGCTCCAGACGGGGGCCCCGGGCCTCCTCCGGGCAGGGTCACTCCCTCTCTTCCTCGATTTTGCATAGGGCTTTTGAACCATTCTTTGTCTGGCCCCTCACCTGAGACCACTTTGCCATGGGAGACCCTACCAGGAGCACACAGCTCCAGACAACACAGCCCTCAGGTTCATAGGGACACACAAACCTCTCCACCACGATAAGGTGATGGTTCCCGGAGAGTTTTCTGGACTCTGGTATTAGAAAAATATTTACATTTATTTTTAACTGTCAAACGTCTGGCTTTGAACCACATGTCACCTTCCAAAGTGCTTAAAGGCCGTTTTATGCTTCTGCGTCAAATCAATGGCGAACCCCCGCTGACCCCTCTTATCTTGTGTGTGTGTGTGTAGCTATGTGAAATTTGATTCCCCGCTTCATTTCCCTACTTGTTTTCTCCCAAAAATAGAGTCTGATACACATTACTTTTAAGTTCTACCTGCGTTAAAGTGTCCGCCTGCTTTATATTTATATTATTAGTCCACATTGACACAACGATGAACTAGATCGCTCCAACACTGCTGGGAGAATGGGAGTCACACACTATCTTGACATTTTATTTTCATGTTTGTGCTTTTAGACATTTATATTTTACTTACTCTCCCTTTTAGTTTCACAAGCTTTCTTCCTATTCAGTTTTGCGCTCTGCGATTCTATGTTAACTTTACATTTTGTTACTTTTCCCAGAGGAAACTTTTGTCAACGGGGACAACAGCAGACCGGTTTGAACCGCTGACCCAATCTGAGGAGGAGGAGCGCGGCGATTCAGGTCTGGAATCGGTCAAATAACGGCCCCATTTAACCATTTACTCTGTTCTGACACCAAGCTTTGCGAAACATACTCACATCACTGATGTGGCGCAGGAGCTCCGAACCGATGCCCAGTCCTGGGAAGACAGAAGAGACAACTCGTTAATAAAGAAGCAGCTCATTAAAAAGGTGGACTGGACTAGAGGAGTTGTGGGTTTCTCACCTCTGTACTGATCCATCACGTAGAACTCCTCTAGGTAGAGCTGTTTGCCGACCCAGGGGTCATAAGTGAAGTAGTACATGACAAAACCGACCACCTTCGGATCTGCGGAGACACGGTGAGGAAAGGGTTGAGCGTCCTGCTATTATATGATTTATATCAATTTTAATCATTTATGAACAAAAACTGATCCACATTCTTCATTTTAGAGCTGCAGAGATTATTCGATTAGTTGTCAACTAATAAATAAATCGCAAAATATTTTGATAATGGATTAATCAGTTTGAGTTATTTTTTTAATACAACTTCTGTGATTCCAGTATGGCTGTCTCTCTAGTCGACTAAGATTTCTTTAGTCGATAAGTCATTTTTTATGCCTTTTTTAAGCCTAAGCAACTAATTGTTTAAATGAGAAATTAAAATGGTTAGTTGCAGCCCTACCACCATACCAAACTAACGGGTTTGTAATCCCTCTCCTCTTTAGACGACTTCAGTGTGAGTCTCCCCACCGGACCACGTCGGTTCAATTACTGATAATCGGCTCAAGGTAGAAAGTAACATGCTCAAGTTTACCATTGCGATTCTTTAATTAATTATGTAAATTATGTAAACAATGTAGTATAATAATATTCCTTTAACTATGTAAATACCTACGTACATATCCACACTCCTTATATTTATTTTTATTTCTACTCTGATATTTCTACTATTTGTACAACTGCAACACACAGTTTCCCTTCGGGGATCAAAGTATTTCTGATTCTGATATACACTACCGGTCCAAAGTTTGGGGTCACTTCTACATTTCCATACCACTCCATTATAGACAGAATACCTGCTAATTTGGGTGGGGGGGGGCTGATCTTTAATGTAATATCTACATTGCCCATTATCAGCAACCATTCATCCAATGTTCCAAAGGCACATTCTGTGTACTAATCTATCATTTAAAAATAAAACACTAGAAAAACATTGGAGAACCATTTTACTATTATGTAAGCACATAATGTAATCTGATTACTGCCCTGGTTAAAAAAAACAATGCAACTGATCTCAGCTGGCATTCTGTCTACAATGGAGTGCAATGGGGATTTCTATGTGACCCCAAACTTTGGACCGGTAGTGTACACAAATAGGTTTTTTGCTTGCCTTGTGTTTTGTCAACATCTGTCTGTTAATACTGAGCAGAGTTGTGACGTAAAAGAATAACCGTCTGACTTTTATCAAAGATCTGTAACGGGAATAAATATGTAACATTTTAACCATTAAACAGGGAGTCTCAGTGAGATCTGGATCTCTCTTTTCAAGAGAGTTGGAAAAAAAAAAACAACAATCGTAGATAGATACACACAAACTTACATTTTCCCCCTCAAAACCATCCACAGGTGTGATTGCAAAAACATAAGTCCAACCTTTTAAACTGTTAAGCGATGAGAGACATGAAGCATGTCGACACTAGATCAGACTCTAAGCTTGCTTACAGAGCAGAGAGAGCACCTGCAGCTGGGCGTCAGTTTCTATGTTTATCTGTAGTTGATTTACAAAAACAGGAAGCAGTGTGCGCTGTATTGTGTTTAGGTTAACACAGTTGGTGTGTGTGCAGATGGAGGAAGTGTCAAACTTAGTGTTATTCTGGGAGGGAACGTTAGAGAAACGGTGATGTCAGCTTGTTAAATGTGACTAGTTTCTAGTTTCTTCTCTCCTCTGGGACAGGAAACTGAAGATCTTTGAGTTGTGGACAAAACGAGACACTTGACGACGCCCTCTCGGGCTTTTTCTGGGAAACACTGATCATTTATCACCAATTTCACAACAACAACTAATCCATTAACCAGTAATGAAGTTTGTTACAGCCTTAGAAGCTGTAGAAACATACAGAATGACATCCAGATATTATATGAGTACTACATATGCCTCTTTAAATAAGACCTGGAACATCCTTAGTTTTAGTTTAGCTTATCTCTCTAATACCCATTTTATTTTCATATATTTCACCAAGAATGGGGCGTCCACTGTCACTATCAAAAGGTAAAAGCCCCAAAAAATGTCATCAAGGTAAAACTCAACACACTTATCGACTATGAAAATAAGAGTTGGTTGTCGCCCTAAACTCAGCTTCTTTTCTCTCTCTTTATTACTATAACTGCATGTTCCAGTTTCATTTTGTGCCCTTTATCATACATTGAATTCAAATGGTTAAGTTAAGAAACCTCAAACGCCACTAAGGCTGACTCACTATAATTCATGAACACGTCAGTGATGTAATGTGTTGAGTTACTTCCTCTTGAACATTTCCTGGTGAGGTAACTCCTGAGAGGTGTACATTTTGTATTTTAGGGAGGAGGAGGAGGAGGAGGAGGAGGAGGAGCAGTGCTGGCTCTTACCGTCACTGCTGGTCTCTCCTTGGATTTCAGCGATGATGCAATGGTAAAACGGGGTGTCACCAAATCCATCCTCAAGGAGTTCTGCAGGGAAATAAAACCTTTAAGTACGAGACAAGGAATTCTTTACATTATGCGTCTATAGATTGATCCTCTGGGGACGAAAGACACACTGGCGCGTCCAATCAATAACTAACAAGACACCTAGTCCAAAAGCTATATTACAAAAAGGTCATTTCAGACATTTACCATTTTAAATCATATATATATATATATATATATATATATATATATATATATATATATAAAAAAAAAGACGCTTTGGCCCCATTATCTTATCAAAACATGGAGATTGGCTGACACATATAGCTCGTAACTGGCACACTTCTCTCCTCCCAGGCCCACAATGGGAACAGGGGGGTGGGGGGTCATTATCTTAAAGACATCTTTAACGAGACTGGCTTGTTACCTTTTTCCCGACCTACAAAAAAACACATTCAGTCTACCACGTTCTTCATCTTTCTTTTACCTTCAGTTAAGATCAGCCCTCGAGGCACACGGCGTTCCCTGGAAGAGTTCGCTGCACATCCATCCTAGTCGGAAATTATAACCTGTGGTATGATGTCTAGGCTTTATCAGTTTTTGGTAATATCTGGCCCTTCCTATTGAGAAGGTCTGGGGATTGTTCCAGACCTGAGCAACAACCTCGACTGGCATGATGTCTGGTCTAACGTCCCACAAGTATCACGTAGCAGATTCACTACAATTTCATTCATAGGACATATCTCACTCCCGTGAAAATGCATCACATGAAAGTAACGGACTGGCCTATCTGCTCTCCTATCTTCTCTCCACATGTTCTGGGAGTGCACAACATCTGCCCTGATCAACGTTACTGTACCCGGTTCTGCCGACGCTTTGATTCTCAACGATCCGTCAGCCCTTCAGCTCTCTAAAAGCTAAAAACCGTGCTGTGATTGCTGGACCCACGGCTGCTAAGATGATGATTGCAACCCGTTGGAAACCGACTCCTGATGTATCGGTTCGTACACGGACCCTTTCTTCTTATGATGTACACTTGGTACAACATTGCTGACTCAATGTCGCTTTTGCGGTTGTGTTTCCCTCTTTCCCGTCTCTCCTGTGTGTTTCTTTATTTTTTTATTGGTCCTGAGATACGTACATGTCTCAGCATATTGTTTGTAATCTTTAATGAAAAACGTCGCCATAAAAAAACATTTGATATTAAACACACGGGTCAGTTTTATGGAAATACTTCTTTAAAAAAAAAAAAAAATAAACTCACCTTTTTCAGTCAGTGTCACCTGGTGCTCCATCTCTTCGTATTTGGCGAGCTCCTGGGAACAAACAAGGAATTAGCACTGAAAACATTGGTTGAAATAAAACAAACAGATGTATTTGAGAGCCACCCTTCATTATTTGACATTAATACATAACAAACAACCCGTGAAATAGCTTTTGAGTGAACTGTAACACCATGTACCCTGAGGGACTGTACTACACTCTCAGTGCTTCCTGGTGAACAAACCACAGAATGACGACCCTGTTATTTAATCTTCATCTTAATATGTATACGCCGTGTTATCTAGTTATGTTAGTCTAGTGTTACTAACTGCTTAGTTACGGATGCTTCAAAAAGGATGATTTATAGTTGTTGAGCCACATAACCCGTAGTCATATCCGCATACAGCTACTCCCCCAGCCGACATATATGCACACACCGATAGATGGATATATATCGGCCCGGTTGATTTACCAATCCCACTCCAATTGACAAAACATTTCATTTTAATAACTGAGTATTCGTTACAGTTAATTTAGAGACTGCCCCAGCTTCGATTATTGATTATGAGTATTTCCTGCTTTTCTCTTGTTCAGACAAATTTAATTGAATAGATTTGCTTTTGGACTGTTGGTCGAATTTAACAATGGATTTAAAAAAAGGAGTCATTCTGTAGTGAAAAGGGGTATTTTCCCCTTGTATGGTATTCGGGTCAGATTGACCCTTTTCAATGGTTTAAAAGCCAATATTCGGTAATAGATTAACCCTTGTGTTGTCTTCCCGTCAACCATTAAAAAAAAGTGTGTCATTTTCTGACACTTTTGTCACTTTTTCAATGTAGTGGGTCCTTTTTTTTAATGTTTTTTCCAAAGTTGTTTGACATTTCTAATGATGCCATTTTCAGCTTATTTCGAAGGCCCATTTTATGTGATGAAAAAAACTGAAAAATGGGTCAAATTTGACCCGAGGACAACACAAGGGTTAAGTCAAATTTTATTTCAGAATTGTTTTTAAAAAAAATAAAAAAAATAAAAATGTCCCGGGTCAGTTTGACCCGAGAGGGTCCCGAAAGTTAGGATAACACAAGGCTTTAAAAACAGTGATAATATTGAGTAGTTAGGGTTTGAATGTAGGTGTGTTATCCGTGTAAGGTCAGTAGTTATACACCGGTTATAACGTGTAAGGTCAGTAGTTATACACCGGTTATAACGTGTAAGGTCAGTAGTTATACACCGGTTATAACGTGTAAGGTCAGTAGTTATACACTGGCTATAACTGTTCACATAAGCTGAAGGTAAGACGGACCATATTTGGAAAACCGGCACTTAGACCGGATCTGACTCGTCTGGCTGTACCGCTACACAAAGGCCACCGACACACTAATCCACCGGACGTTTATCACCGACCACTTTGTCACCAACAGACGGGTGGTTCGTCATTTAAAAGCCGTCAACTGACTCTAAGTGTCGTGTTACAAACATAACGGTTACTGGAAATGATGTCATTGTGATGCCCGTAGTTCTGGTTCTCGGCCTACCTTCACCAGTCGTAATATATCAGACACGTCCCTGGGTTCAGCTTTTCGTAATTTATACTCCATTTTCTTCTTTTACTCTTTTTTCCTCTCGTTAGAAGTCCTCTGTATGTGAAGTGAAAGATTAGAAGTTTCTTCATTCGCTTCAGAGTGGCCTTTTCCCCACAATCAGCCTCTGGTCCGGACGCGTTTGTTGAGACAAGATCATCCAGTAGATATCACCCTCGGCTGGGTCGCTGCCGTTCATCTGAAGCCTCCTTTGTTTACCTCCCGCCCTTTTATACCCGGTTCGTGCTGGAATGCGGTTGGTTCCTTTTCACAGCGCTCAGATTTCTGACGAATCAGCGGCTCCCTGGCTGACCTTTTCTCAGCCAATCAGGGCTTATTTTAACGTCTGTTTTCCTTCTGTCACATCGATGGGCGTGGTTTTATCTGGCGAACGTTACATCCAAAACAACATATGTTAACCCCGAATTTCAATGCTTTTTAAGGTGAATTCAAGGAATATATTAAGTATCTCAAACTTATAGACACTAAAAAAAAGCCACAAAACGGACATACTGTACGGGGAACCTTTGGAAGAGTAATGCATTTTGTTTGGTCTCTTATTGTAATTTTACATATAAATGTTTATGCATCTCCTTCTACATACATGTTTTGTTATTATCCCTCATGTTGTCCTCATGTTGTCCCCATGTTGTCCTCATGTTGTCCTCATGTTGTCTTCATGTTGTCCTCATGTTGCCCTCATGTTGTCCCCATGTTGTCCTCATGTTGTCCTCATGTTGCCCTCATGTTGTCCTCATGTTGTCTTCATGTTGTCCTCATGTTGTCCTCATGTTGCCCTCATGTTGCCCTCATGTTGTCCTCATGTTGCCCTCATGTTGTCCTCATGTTGTCCTCATGTTGTCCCCATGTTGTCCTCATGTTGTCCTCATGTTGCCCTCATGTTGTCCTCATGTTGTCCCCATGTTGTCCTCATGTTGTCCTATATCAATGTTCTTTTTTATTCCCCAAAATAACATGATTGATTCCACCCAACGCTCTTTGCCAAGTACAAATCTCTACTTTCATTAATTTTGGGGCGTCTTATTCAATTTTATAGCATTGTAAAACAAATGGAAGTGTTTTTGAAATAGTATTGAGTAAAAGTTGACATATTCCAGTCTGTGATTATCATCAACATCCATTCCTTTAATTTTAGTCTAAATAATTCCTAATTTCTGCTTTTCTAACTCAAACATTAGGTATAATTTCCTATAAATGAGGTTTATTGACCATAAATTCCAAAAATAACTGTAAAACTAAAGTTAATAAGTTAGTGTTACGTGAAAACGTCAAAAATAGTGACAAACATTCAAAAAAACGTCAAAAGTCTTGAAAAAAAGTGTTTATTTTCAATTTTGACGGGACGACAACACAAGGGTTAACACTATTTAGTTAGCTATTTATTTAAAGTCATATTATTGTTTCTCTGGATCTTTTTTTTATGTTTCTGAAATGTTTTTCACAGAATTGGTTTGAGTTGCACATATTCTCTGATATTCGTGTTACTGTGAACTTTTGCACATTCCCTGCTTAATATTTTGCACATCCCTGCACACAACTATCCAGCTCTTCATTTTAAAACATATTATTTCATAATGTTATTTTCTCATATTTTTATTGTCAGTTTCTGTTGCAGGACTTGCTTTTATTTTTATTTTTTTGTACTAAGCTTATTGTTATTGCATCAAAACAAGGCACATTCCTTGTATGTGTAAACCATGAGTAGAATTAGAAAGTGGCATGGAAATAAATAACTGAAGTAAAGTATAAGTAACTTAAATTTATACTTAAGTTTTGCATGTTTACTTGACTTGAGCTGTAAAACAGTTAGCAGCAAAATAAGTATTACAGAATGTTCTCTGCTGGACTGAAAACACTACTGCACACACTTTAAAGTGTGTTAAAACCCTGTAACAGTATATTATCAAATACATGTACATACCAACCGTACTAGATAGATAGATAGATAGATAGATAGATAGATAGATAGATAGATAGATAGATACATACATAGATAGGTAGATAGATAGATAGATAGATACATACATAGATAGGTAGATAGATGGATAGATAGATACATAGATAGATAGATAGATAGATACATACATAGATAGGTAGATAGATGGATAGATAGATAGATACTTATACATCCCAAAGGAAATTTTAGGCATCCAGTAGCAAGACAACCATAACACAACAGACACATATACACACATATATCACACATACATAAGAATAAAAATAAAAATAAAATTAAAAATCACTCACAGAAAAGCAATGACCATGATAAGGTGAGATACTATGGTAGACGGTGTGAAAAGTGGAAAGGTAAACAGTGCAGGGACACAAGTGGAATTCCCCCCCCCCTCCCCCTCCCAGAGGTCAGGTTAGCTGAGGTGAGGCTGGATATCGCTGTTACAACGCTGTGCAGTGGTGGTAAACACTTAAAGTGGTACTCCAACAGCCATGCATAACCCAGGAGCCTGCAACCTGCAGCTGCTCAGCCCCGGGTTGCAGACCCAGTGGCTCTTTGTGGCTTTGAAAAGTAAATATGATATGGAAATGAATGGATGAATGGAAATGAATAATGGTTCTTTTTTTTTAACATTTAAGGTTTTTCTTTATCGTTGCTATAGGCCTAAAGCGATGCTTACATTCCCCATTTAGTTCTGCACAACATGTCAGAGACAACCATAGGATAGAGATTCCCGAACTGCTGCAGAAAGCAGGGCTGTAGTCAAGACCACCTTAGTCGAGTCCAAGACAAGTCCAAGACCAGGACTAGTCGAGTCCATGACAAGACCGAGTCCAAAAAGGTTTGAGTCCGAGTCAAGACCGAGTCCAGGACTTTAAAAAGGTCTTATGCATGACAGTATCAAGACAATCATTTTGGGTTTCCCTCCAATATTATTATTATCAACATAATAAAGACACCTGGACTCGGTCCAGAACAAAAGCCATATTGGGCAAGACCAGTGGCCGAGACCGAGACAAGTCCGAGTCCAAATACTAGCGAGTCCGAGACAAGTCCGAGACCATAGAAAAACGGTCTTGAGTCTGGACTCGAGTCCAAGAGTACTACAGCCCTGGCAGAAAGTAGGTACTTATTTTTTTAATTTATATTTTATATTTTTATTTTTTTTTATAGTTTATAGTTTTATATTTTGTGTCGACACTGTAAAGTGGTTGCTTAAATCTCGCTGCACAGGCACTGCACTTGTGTATAATGACAATAAAGGCTTTCTATTCTATTCTATTCTATTTATATACGTATATTTATTTTTATTATGTAGCCTACATGAACTATCAGTTTATTTTTGGTTATTTATGTTTTTATTTTTTTGTCAATATAGCCTTGCTGTCAATATAGACATGCAAATTCAATAGTGCTTGTAGAAACAGTAATGTACTGAGAGAAAGATGACGACAACAGGCTGACATGCTGCACCGTCTCGTACGTAGCGTCTTGCGTCATCACGCAATGGGCGTGGCCAAACACCAACACGGAAGTCGTTCCTGCGGTCCTGGCACCTTGGCACCGCAGTACCCTCAAGAGGAAAATCTGTGATTTTTGTCCCTTCTTACCGAGCTCACCGGCTTTATTTGGACATTTATTTGACATCCGGAACACTACAATGCTCGCACCGAGGTCAGTGGGATTAAAAACGTGTCTCAAACTTCTGTTGGTGATGCTCCTCCCTGGACATGCTAACAACATGCTAACAACATGTTAGCATGTCAGCATGTCTATAAGCCAGCTAATTGATGTTAGGAATGCTAAGGACTTGTGTCAATGATGGTTTTGTGTATTGCTGTTGCTTCTTAACATTAAAAATGAAGGAATAAGCTCCACGTGGGATAGTTACCAGGCCCAAACAGGGTGGGAATACGTTGTAGACATAAAGGGTGTGTCATGTTTATAACACTTTATACAGAAAGAAACCAGGGGGAGTACTGTGGTCTATGGAAGCCCTTTTCCGCCAATGTAAGTCAATGAGAAATGTTCTCAAATAAATGTATCTCACAATAATGACTTGGTTTCTCAGATATCTCTTTATTTAGAGATACTAAGTCAGACAAAGCTTTGAAAAGAACCCCCTCACCTCCCATTAGTTTACTTGTTTTTAGTGTTGCTCAATTCCTGGATACATAATTATGTTTGATTCCAAAGACACTCAACAATTAAGCATAGTATTGCTGTTTTAAATAACATCAGACTACAGCAAATACTTTTAAAAGGTCTGTCCCCAAAGGCTTTAATTAGTTTCTCACTTTGGGAAAATCTGCTGTATCTCTACACCAGGGGTGTCAAATATACGGCCTGTGGGCCAGGACCGGCCCGCCAAAGGATCCAATCAGGCCCACTGGATGACTTTGACTTGGAAATCGAGACCCAAGTCTGAGAGATTAAGGGTCTGGCATCGAGTAATGAAAGTCTCCCATCTCGAGGGGCGGCACCAATTGTTAGTGTATATTAGAAAATCTCACCGCACGCAATTGGATAACACAGCGACCAATCACAACACACACAGGGTGACGTATCCAGAGCCCCGTACGCTTAGCTACCAGCGGAGCTAACTGGTAGATTAGCTCTGTTCAGCTCGCCTCTGGCCCCGCCCACATCAGATACACTGATGTGATTGGTGCAGATCGCCTCTGGCCCCGCCTACATCAGATACACCGATGTGATTGGTGCAGCTCGGCTACAAGGGCATAGTTAATGAGCAACATTACTCGATGCCAGAGTAACTCGCTGAGCAAATTCAAGTTGTACTCTCGCGAGAGCTCTGTATTTCCAGTGTAGTAAATTTACGACTTTACTCTTAGAAGTTCTGAGTTTGTTCTCTCTCCCGGATCCGTAACATTATTCCTAACGCTGTCGTAGCAGAAGCAACGTGACAGGTAAAGATTCAGCTGGAACAGTCTTGTAGGTTCAGGAAATTACATCACTTTACTGTAATACAGCTCGTAAAACCAGGAAAAGACAACAGTATCCACAATTTAAGACAATATCTAGTCACATATCACGATATTGACATAAAATCAATATATTGGCCAGCCCTACATCAGATAGATAAAGGCTTCTGAACCAAACACTACCCAATCTGATATGATTCAGCAGTAATGCGACCCAAAATTGGGGAGAATTTGACAACATTGGCAGCCAAGATGACATCTTTTACTGCCGTTGGCATGTAACTGCATGCGACAATGTTAGAAAAACACTCCAGTCCTGCCTACCTGGAGCAGATGACCAATCATCGAAGGCCGGCTAAGTGTTGCGTAACATAAAGAGAATAGTTGGAAATCTGAACGTTTTAGCTCACAGGGATTTCTCTAAAATAAGTTTACCTCATTATTTGAAGTTTTGAATTATAACATTGTAGATATGACAGAAAATATGGAAAAGTAGAATATGTCCACTTTAAATGAAGCTGAGTAACAGAAGTATCTGCTGAAGTTACAAGTTTTACATCATGCAGCGAGCGCTGAGAGTCTGCCCGCTCAGCTGTTGACTGTCGAGCAGCAGGATTAAATCCAGTTATTATTAGAAGAGGATCGTGCATGTGGATGAAACTGGACTCCTTGGCTTTAAGGTCATCTCAGGGTTTGTTTTTGTTATGTTCCCATGTCCTCATGCTGGCTGCAGGTTCCTGCTGCTGCGGTCAGCTGCGTCCTTCACGGCCAGGTCCTTCTGCACGGGGGGCGTGTCCAAGCCTGGCAGGGCGCCGGACATGGCAGAAGGTAAGACATCCTGTGGGATTTGATTTCCAGCCACCTGGTTTAATCAACACGTGCTGTCTGGCTGTGCTGGAAGTTTCTTGTTGTGATTTGGATTCTAGTTTTTGCCGACTGACCTGCTTCCAGGCCTGTGATTCCATCCCCACATTTCAGATTTGTTCAGCGGTTAACAGAGAAAATAACATAAATGGCATTTGAGTCTGATTATCAGGCACAGAAATGAAGACATTTACTTTTAGAGAAGAGCATGTTCGTCCAAGTAAAAATAGGCAGCTTTGTTTATTTATAGTCATTTGGCCTCAGGGTGCAACTAACGATTATTATCATCTGTTGATTCATTTATCGATTAATCAATTTGTTGCATGGTCTATAAAATGTGAAAAAAAAAGTTTTTAAAAAGTCATCAGTGTTCCCAAAAGCCCAAAATGACGTCCTCAAATGTCTATGAGTTCTCTCTACAGTTTAAAGAAGCTACAATCCATGACCAAAAGTATGGATGCCCCAACACCTATATCTCAATTTATTAAAAGCCATCTTTTTTACTATGAGCAACATATTCCCACATAAGACAGAAATGTCTGCCAAAATTGCAACAACTTTGGTTATTTCACATGAGAAATTTCAATAGTTTTAGTTTTTCCCCGGCTACTGGCACTGGTTTGATGTATTTTTTTGTTATTAATTTATTTGACAGGGACAGTGTACATTAATTAACATTGCTGTAAATGCACCAGAATTAGCCAAAAGGCTATTTTTCATCCGTTGTCCCTGCACAGATCTTAAAATAGTCTCCCTAAAAAAAGGAGACTATTGATTATTGACTATTGTGAGCGAGGCTCTCTTGGAGACAAAAAACGGTGATGTCACATACGTCTGTGTGCCAATCAGAAAGGAGCAATATTTATTCAAAATGGGATTACTCAGCCATGTTGTACTGATGAAGCAGATAAGTCTTGTTTTGTCAACAACTCAAAGATATTCTGTTTACTGTCACAGAAGAGAGAAGAAGCCAGCTGCTCTAGGGCGGTCCTCGTCTAAAGACATTCTTAGTTGACTAACACTTACATGATTTTAACGATTAGTTGATTTCATCGACAGAGCTGTGGCTTTGAGAGGTGGTTAAGACTAGAAATGCACAATATAAATGTAGTTAATTAACCATCTGTAAAACTGAGTTACTACACCATTAATCCTGCAGAAGCACCACTTTAAATCGTGTGTTCACCAGAAATGTGCTCATATGTTTCATGTAAATGAGTAATTAAGCATGAATAAGCATAAAAAATGACTTCTCAACTAAAGAAATCATAGTCGACTAAAGAGAGGACAGCCATACTGGAATCACAGAAGTTGTATTAAAAAAAATGACTCAAACTGATTAATCCATTATCAAAATATTTCAAGATTCAAGATTCAAAAACACTACTGCATACACTTTAAAGTGTGTTAAAACCCATAACAGTATATTATCAGATACATACCAACCGTACAGATAGATAGATAGATAGATAGATAGATAGATAGATAGATAGATAGATAGATAGATTCAAGATGTTTATTTGTCATATGCACAGATTTTACACCATGCAATGAAATTCTTAAGTTGCAACGTTTCCCACAATATAAAAATGTACACACTATACACACAATATATTTAAAAGATTCAGGTATAAGATAAAATCGCATGCAGCAGCAAAACATTAAAAGCATTATAAAAAGCATATGCATTAAACAAATGCAAACAAATGCAAACATTTTTTGCGATTCATTTATTAGTTGACCACTAATCGAATAATCTTTGCAGCTCTAATTTAGCTGTTACAGCCTTTCCAGTGCCATGACGTTAGAGGGTCACTTTTCTGGACTTTGATGGCGTTTACTGTCAGCATATGGGAGTTAGATGTTGATGCAACACCTGGATGTAGGCTGTGAAAGTGCCCTCAACGCTTTTCTCACAGTCTGTTAAGGTTATTGCTCAATGATCTTGCCACATTTTCCGGTGTCAGGCTGCCAGCTCACACTGTTTTATTTAGCCAATAAACTTCTGCTTCATGTTATGGGGACTTCCAGATAGGTCTGCAGTGATCCAGTACCCCGGACACATACATTCAGACGCTGATGGGGGGGTCGGAGTTATCCTTGGCCTCATGGTAACTCACATTAAAAAAAATAAATAAAGAAATTAATTCCACACAGTGAGGTATACAGATTTTAAATTTGGGAACATTTGAATGAACTGCCAACAGATTGGTGCTCGATACTACAAGACATCTAGGTGTCAAAGGGGTACAAGTACATAAGTTTTACTTCTTCCTACTCCTTTTTGCATGTGTATAAAGAGGTTTTTAAGTACTGGAAATAATGGAGTTTTATTGCGATGTTTTATTGTGTTTATATTTGTGTTTGTGTTTAATTATACATGTTCAAAATAAAGATACCAATCAAAGTTTGATTGGTGGATCCTTACTTTTCAGAGACAATATTGTAGAAAATATTGTAGTAAATATCACTAGGAACTCAAACATTTGTGATCTCCTATGAGAAAAAGTACACTCCGAGTTGGAGTTCCTGTTTGGAAACTCGGGTAACAGAGTCAGCACCCGTGGACATGCATATTATAAATGGAAAACCATCAACGTGAAGTATATTTGTCTGTATTTAAGTAAGACAATATTTACGCCACATTTAGATATGTTTCTGAGTATAAAAGTGCTGTAAAATTGCTGAAAAAAATTGCAATTTGATTTTTTTTTTTCACCAAATCGTTGATCCCTAGTTCAAACCTTTGATTTAGAAATCCAAAAAAAGAAAAGAGTTGTCAGAAGAAATGACCTCCCTGCTGAAGTCGGTGCAGCAGAGTCACAGGCTGAAAACACCCGAGACATGCCGTGCAAGCACACGCTAATCCCTCATTTACTGAAGACAACCCTCTGAGTGATAAGGACAGCGGCTTGGCTAGTGGTTTGTTTTGAGAGCGAGGGGGTTTGAAGTGTTTGACCTGTGGAGGTGGAAGCTCTTCAGTGTCTGTCTAAAGAAATGAAATGTAACATGTTGACCTGTCTGTGTGAAATCCTCATGCTAACGTCCATCCAGGCTCATCCTGCACCTTTTTTAATCATTTTTGTCTCTCCACAGGAAATCCCCTTTTACACGTGTCTAATGGTGTGTGTTGGTAACCCGAGACAAGTCATTCCTAACTATCTAAACCACACTACTCCTACCTGTAGGGGTTCTCTTCTAATTTGCGTGATAATTCCTCCTGCATGTCTCTGCACCGACTGACCGAACATCCACTGTCTTTCTTAACTCGTTTCATGCACAGCAGCTTGTTCCTGTGCACCTGTTGTGCCTTTTGTACCACCGTCGAGCTAAACCTCCTCCTGCAGCATTCGATGCTGGCATCTCATAACCTTCTTTTTCTTCTTCGCTCTGTTGCACGGAGCTTCAATATTCTGTTTCAGCTGGTTCCCACATGAATGTTTTTTTTTCCTCTTTGTTGTTTGATACTGTCTCTTTGTTTGGGCCTCAATAAGTAAGAATTACAGACATTTTACAGTTTTAATTCTTCGTCAGATCACTAGGGCTGTCCTCATATGAAGAAAATGTTAGTCGCCTTATGCCTACTGGGCCTATCACACACTAGAAGACTGAAAAGACTAAAATTTGACTTTATTTCACATCTGAAGACAATCTGTCCTAATGCCTCTGGGTTTTCAGTCACTGACCTTACGTTTTTACTAACAAGACCTCAAACTTACGATGATATAAAACGTGTTTGATTATGTTGGAACGTCAAGACGTGAAAAAGACTTAAGACGGCTCGGACTGAGTTTTATGACCACCTCAGTGTAAGGTCCATGTAACACTCATGATTTATCGACCAATGGATTTGTTGGTTAAATGGACAGGTCTGAAAAACGGAGTTTCTCCACAAAGAATCGTGCAAAAGCACCACTTTAAATCTTGTGTTTACCTGAGATGTGCTCATAAGTTTCTAGGAAATAAATCATTAATTGACTCCAGAAATCCAATTGGTTGACTAAAAGACACGGCGGCCCTACACATCACTCTACTTTTGTAAGAGAGACTTTTGAAATTGAGGTATATGTTGTGTTTATTTAGCGACCCAGACACATCATGTACAGCGGCTTGAGAAAGTTTACCCCACCCCCCAGGGTAAAGTTGATTAAAAAGAAGAATAAAAAAACATCTTTTGGAAATTGATCTTAATGCCTTAATTAAAAAAAAATAGGAAAATCCAATCTTTTAAGGACCACAATTTTCTTTTTGAATGAAATACTTCCTTAAAATACAGGGGGCATAAGTATACCCCCGCTTATGTTAAATTCCCATAGAGGCAGGCACACACACACATATAATCACATATTCTTCACAATACATAGATATAGGCATGGGGAACTTGCCATAAATCTCTCAACCAGCTATTAGGCTAACTGAAATAAAACCATACTAATCTCTAATCATTAAGATCAATTTCCAAAAGATGTTTTTTATTCCTCTTTTTAATATGTTTAGCCTGGGTGTGTAAACGTTCTCCAGCCACTGTAACAGTGAAAACAACTGAACTGGTTTCCCAGAAGGCTCCAGCTGTAAAAACAAAAGTGTAACAGCCTCTGTGTGTCTTACAGAGACAGTATGAAACATATAGCCTTGAACACTTGGTGCAAACACGGCAATGCACACACACACACACACACACACATAGACACATAGACACATAGACACAAGAGCTGATTGTTTTTCTGTGTTTTTCAGTGCGAAACAGGCTGAGAGAAATCGTGGGAGCTTCCACTAACTGGAGGTACTGGACCATCTGTGTCAAAGCACCGAGAAAACAAAACAATATTTGTGCAGTTTTGTTTCACCAAGGTTGTTTGCCAGTCGAGTCTGATAACTTTAAATGCTGGGTATTGTTTCAAATCTTTCAGTTCTACTGCCAGAAACCTGTTTATATTTTTTCACCAATACAGTCCTGACTGTGAGTCAGTGTTTTTTTTTTTTAATTTCCTTTACAATCCAACAGTACAGCCAACTGTTCAGAGACACAACACAGGGATTTAGTCCATGGGTTTCAGCTTCACCTTAACATCCACGCAGAGTTCACAGGGATAAGCGACATTCCTCCTGCAACACAAGGGAGAGACAAATGTAAACAAGTTGAAACAAAAACTACACAAAATAAGCACAGAGAAATATAGATGGAAATATAGCATATAGAAGAAGGACTCTCGCTGACTATTTTCCTCTAAATAAAATGGTACTAGCAGTTATGTTTACATGTTTTTCCATTATCCTGATAGTTTTGGACAGTCCCAAAATATGTGTTCAGACGGGACATTCTGCTACTTTATGTCCCTCTCTGCATGATGATTCCCAGTTAGTATCTGAGATAGTGGTGTTCATCTCCAATTCCCACTTTTCTCTGATACAATTTTTTTTTTTTTTTTTGATAGTTGCATTAATTGTCCACATGAAGAAATGTTCTGTTTTGGAGAGTCTGTGGTGTTATATGGTATTATATTCATACACTGTCTATTTTTAACACTTCAGGGACCACCAGCAAGCCATGTCGGAGCGCCTGTCGCTGTCGTCCATGTTGGCAAAGTCTCAGAACGACCTTCCAGCCAAGAGGATGAGGGACAGCTACCTGGAGGTGCACCTGCCTCTGGGCTCCGAGCCCCAGCTCCGAGAGAAGTACCTCACCTTCCACAACACTGTCAGGTACACACACACACTAGAGGATGGATACCCGACCCGAGCCCGACCCGAGCCCGGCCCGACCCGACGGTACCCGACGGGTCGGGCCGGGTTCGGACAGATTTTTAGAAAGGATGCTCGGGTTCGGGTCGGGCTCGGTCACATCAGCGCGATAAGGCATTGAACATTTTGAATTTAAAACAGCTTAAAATAAATGTCAAATATTACCCTGACATCCGTCTTCCTGTGTGCTGTGACAACCAAAGACGTGCGTATTAAGCTCCATGTGGCAGCGCAACGATGGAAGATGTTAAAAAGAAGTTGGCCGCAGGAGATTTTAAAACTATTGAAAACGAAGGAAAGTCAGCTGTGCATTGATGCGCTCATCTGTTGACATTTCCCAATGCCTTCCTACCATTGCTTAATAAAAGCGGCTTTCCACACAAACAAACGTACATGTGTCATTAGTATGAGAAACAAATGCGATTTTAACTGTCGGGCTCGGGTCGGGCTCGGACAGAAAAATCCGGCCCGATCCGCACTCTATCACACACGGACGGACGGACGGACGGACGGACGCTCGGACGGACGGACGCTCGGACGGACGGACGCTCGGACGGACGGACAGACGGACGGACGCTCGGACGGACGGACGCTCGGACGGACGGACGCTCGGACAGACGGACGCTCGGACGGACGGACGGACGGACGCTCGGACGGACGGACGGACGGACGCTCGGACGGACGGACGGACGCTCGGACGGACGGACGCTCGGACGGAGGGACGGACGGACGGACGGTCTCCGGAGCAGATGAACTTAAAGACTATTCTCCTTCTATTTATAGACTCCTCTAGGGACGTTTCGTGACCTCACGCATGACGTCATCATGAACTCACAGCTGATTGGCCATTAGTTCTTTTGATGTGTTATAGAATGCTGTGATGTCATAGACTGTAGACTTCTCCAGCCTATAAGGCCTTTCTCATTATAGTTTAATTTTTATTTTTGTGGGATGAAAACAAAATTATATTGTAAAAATATACATATCTTAATGCCTGTCGGGCTCGGGTCGGGTTCGGTTACTGCTCTGTCGGACGCGGGCCGGGCTCGGACAGAAAAATCCGGCCCGATCCGCACTCTATCACACACGGACGGACGGACGCTCGGACGGACGGACGGACGCTCGGACGGACGGACGCTCGGACGGACGGACGCTCGGACGGACAGACGGACGGACGCTCGGACGGGCGGACGCTCGGACGGACGGACGGACGCTCGGACGGACGGACGCTCGGACGGACGGTCAGACGGACAGACGGACGGACGCTCGGACGGACAGACGGACGGACGGACGGACGGACGGACGGACGCTCGGACGCTCGGACGGACGGACGGACGGACGGACGGACGGTCTCCGGAGCAGATGAACTTAAAGACTATTCTCCTTCTATTTATAGACTCCTCTAGGGACGTTTCGTGACCTCACGCATGACGTCATCATGAACTCACAGCTGATTGGCCATTAGTTCTTTTGATGTGTTATAGAATGCTGTGATGTCATAGACTGTAGACATCTCCAGCCTATAAGGCCTTTCTCATTATAGTTTAATTTTTATTTTTGTGGGATGAAAACAAAATTATATTGTAAAAATATACATATCTTAATGCCTGTCGGGCTCGGGTCGGGTTCGGTTACTGCTCTGTCGGACGCGGGCCGGGCTCGGACAGAAAAATCCGGCCCGATCCGCACTCTATCACACACGGACGGACGGACGGACGCTCGGACGGACGGACGGACGGACGGACGCTCGGACAGACGGACAGACGGACGGACGCTCGGACGGACAGACGGACAGACGGACGCTCGGACAGACGGACGGACGCTCGGACGGACAGACGGACAGACGGACGGACGCTCGGACGGACGGACAGACGGACAGACGCTCGGACGGACAGACGGACGGACGCTCGGATGGACGGACGCTCGGACGGACGGATGCTCGGACGGACGGACGGACGGACGGTCTCCGGAGCAGATGAACTTAAAGACTATTCTCCTTCTATTTATAGACTCCTCTAGGGACGTTTCGTGACCTCACGCATGACGTCATCATGAACTCACAGCTGATTGGCCATTAGTTCTTTTGATGTGTTATAGAATGCTGTGATGTCATAGACTGTAGACATCTCCAGCCTATAAGGCCTTTCTCATTATAGTTTAATTTTTATTTTTGTGGGATGAAAACAAAATTATATTGTAAAAATATACATATCTTAATGCCTGTCGGGCTCGGGTCGGGTTCGGTTACTGCTCTGTCGGACGCGGGCCGGGCTCGGGCAGAAAAATCCGGCCCGATCCGCACTCTATCACGGACGGACGGACGGACGCTCGGACGGACGGACGGACGCTCGGACGGACGGACGGACGGACGGACGCTCGGACGGACGGACGGACGGACGCTCGGACGGACGGACGGACGGACGGACGGACGGACGGACGCTCGGACGGACGGACGGACGGACGCTCGGACGGACGGACGCTCGGACGGACGGACGGACGGACGGACGCTCGGACGGACGGACGGACGGACGCTCGGACGGACGGACGGACGGACGCTGACGGACGGACGGACGGACGGACGCTCGGACGGACGGACGGACGGTCTCCGGAGCAGATGAACTTAAAGACTATTCTCCTTCTATTTATAGACTCCTCTAGGGACGTTTCGTGACCTCACTCATGACGTCATCATGAACTCTATCAGCTGATTGGCCATTAGTTCTTTTGATGTGTTATAGAATGCTGTGATGTCATAGACTGTAGACATCTCCAGCCTATAAGGCCTTTCTCATTATAGTTTAATTTTTATTTTTGTGGGATGAAAACAAAATTATATTGTAAAAATATACATTAAAGAGAGTATACACATCGCAATATAAATGTTTACATTCAATTACAACAATAATAAATAAAGAATAAGTAACTAATTTGATGTTACGGAAGCTCATCAAACACATTGTTATGATAGTTTATACATTTGATGCTTTGAGATTTGAGAAGTGACTTAACTTCCACTAAAAAAGAGGGAATAACGGTTGAATGGAACTTTATAGAAGTTTTGTTTATGAAGAAAAATGTCCCCTAGTCAATTTTTTTGTTAAATGCTTTTAAATGGAATTCCGTTGCTAGGCAACAGCCTGGCCCCCTTGCTAACTTCCTGTCAGTTGATGTCCTTTACATACACTGTAACAGGAAATCAACATGGAAAAAAACTCCAGCGCCCACAACACTGTAACTTTTGGGAATATGGGAAATTAAAATAAAACGGAAGAATTGTCCTGCAAGTTTGATTCTATTGTAGTGAAATAAATAGAAACTGATGCACAGATGATAGAAAATCTATCTAAAACATGATGTGCTATGGTTTACAAACAGCCCATGAACCCAAGTAAGGAATAATATGTAGATGCTTACATACATACAAACTATGACATCACATCACAGATTGCCCTACAGCAGCGTTATTCATGGTCACACACAGACACATACAGATGCATACATACATGTACACACACACATGCATATACAAACACACACACATGCATATACACACACACACATATACAAATACACGCATGCATGCATGCATACATACACACACACACACACAGACACATATAGATACATACATACATATACAAACACATGCATATACAAATACACGCACACACATATGCAAATACACACAAGCATACACACACACACACAGACACACTCTCTCTCTCCCCCTCTTATCTCTAACTTGTGTCTCTGTACAGGTTTGGGAGAATCCTGGAGGACTTGGACAGTTTAGCAGGTATCACTGGAACACCTCAGAGTGAGAGTTCAACACAGCCTAACTAATAAACTAATACACCTATTGAACCTCTGTCTCTCTCTCCTCAGTCCTCATCTCTTACTCTCACACCTACAATCCGACACTGAAGAGGTCTCCTCTGTCCATCGTCACCGCCCTGGTGGATAAGATCGGTAAGAGTTTCTCATATTTGTAGTGTTTGTTTGGTTTGGTTTTAACTAATTAAAACGTTTTAGGTTGTTAGGTCGAAATGTCCAAATAACCTTCTAAAAACATGCTTGTTTTGAATGCACTCTTACATGTTCAGGTTTGACTCGTGGATGTCTTTTTTTCAATCATGCATGATGCAAGTGAAGCTGAAACACCTGGACCACCCCCTGGTGGCGGGCTGCAGTATAGGTCATAAAGCTCCACGGGCCAAACTAAAAATGTCAAAGTAGACGTCAACTAGAGTTTTCCTAAAGATGGTTTCTGTCATTTTAGGTAGCTCCAATCACGCTGATGTTTGTTCAAGGGTTCATTTTTCCCATCAGTTTGGGTTTTATTAGTTATTCGATGCTATAAAAATGGGCTGAAACTTCATGATTAACAGCTATGATTTGACTCAAAATTAGTCGGTGTGTGTATGGGCGGGACTGGAGATTTGGGCTTCAACTCCGTGCAGTGGGAGGAGGTGAAGACGTGTTGTCTAGCCTTTTATATATAGTGCGTGTTTAGAGGCTGTTTTGGTGAAAGTAGTTGAAACCAAAAATCAACATCCGTGCCCTTCTACCCAAACTCAAAATGTCCAAACAAACTTGTTTTGAAAGCACCGTTACATCGTCAGGTTGGAGTTGTGGATGCTCTCATTTGAGGAGGAACTATCGGGCGCTTAGCATCTACAACAGGTCTACAAAATGAATTTTCCAAGAAAGTCTTCAGGGAAACCAAAACCCAAATATAGACTACATCTATGGACTATTTCCAATGTATATTAGATTCCACTGACTCGCTTACTGTTGTAATGTTTCCAGATGTTTGATATCAGGACGATGAGCCGACAGAACTGACAACTCGAACGTCGTCCAATCAGAACGAACCCGCCGCAGGGACGTTTTTGGTGGAGCTGTTTGTTTTATAGTCGACTCGGAAGAAAGCGAATGTTTTGACGATAAACTCCATCAACACAACAGTATGTGGGGTCAAACTGGGCGGGCCCAATAACCTCTGACTAGTTCTCCTTGTTGTTAAATTGCAGTGTGAGCAGCAGCCAATGGGGTTGCATTATGTCGGCAGGATCATTTAAAAGGCAACCGCGACTACATTGTGCGTCTGCCATATTTCTGATACCGTGGCGGCAGAGCTTTTGCCATGACCGGTGTTACGGTTTAACTGGTTTTTAAGTTAACTGGTGATAGAGGCAGATGTGGTGTAGGCGTGCCATGAGAAACTCCGCAGGAATGATCATGTAGGTGGCTGTATCGATGCCTGTTTGAAACACTGCAAACGTCAATAAAGCGTTAAAATGTTCATGCTGTCATTATTATTTGTGTCATAATCGTGTTTAAAGTGTTTGTAATTACGTTTATTTAAACCTTCTGAAGTGTTTGTTGACTCTGCAGCTGGAACACAAATGAAAACCGCTGAAATAAGCAGAACAGCGCTCAGTGCGCCCCGATTAACTTGTGTCACAACAAGTACTATCATCGGTCGTAGGCTCATAGCGATTGATTTACACCTACAAATACCTAATATTTAACATGGGCAACACAACAGCTGTGGTGTAGAAAATAAAACCAAAGTTTCCACACGTAAACATGGTGCACCAATTCAAACTCAATATGCAATGCAAGATCTAGGTCGTGTTATAGGAAATACATTGACTCAATGCTGTGACTTAAGGAAACACAATTTGGTTTCCTTTAGTTTATTTCAATAAATCACAAATACATCACTTACACTTCACCTGTGCATCCACTTAGTGTAAAATCAATTACACTTGTGTTTCAATGGGATTAAATTGTGTACAGATTAATCTTAAGAAATTCTACTGTAATATTGTACTGTCCAAATAGTTTTTCATTACGCTTTATTTTTTGCTTTTAATTAATTCATGTACCAAGTTTGAAGTTATTGTCACATGAACCAAACCATTGAAAATTGTTCAAACTTTCGTAGGAACAGCTGAAGAGAGCCAGAGTACGAGAGAATAGCAGTGTTCTTTCCTTAAGTCACAGCATTGAGTCAATGTATTTGACTTGCATTGCATATTGAGTTTAAATTGGTGTACCATGTTTCCAGCTGCAGAGTCAACAAACACTTCAGAAGGTTTAAATAAACGTAATTACCAACACTTTAAACACGATTATGACACAAATAATAATGACAGCATGAACATTTTAACGATTTATTGACGTTAGCAGTATTTCAAACAGGCATCGATACAGCCACCTACGTTGTGGTCTTCGTTCTTGCAACGGCATCACAAGTTGATTCAATAACAGTAGGCCTACTACAACATGGATTACGTGTATTGATATCTGTTACATTTCAATACAGCCTGTAAGTAAAACATAAGCTACATATGAGGTTTTACACCCAGCTGAATGCAGATGTGGCAACATGTGCATCCGCTCATATTAAGTTGTGATACATAGGCATTCAATATATAGATGTAATTATTTTTATGTAGGCTACGATGGGTTATGTTAAGCTACAGACTAATTACGACCACGTTCCTTAATATTCAGTATGCCTACTCATTCATCCAGATACAAATGACACCTCTCGCGTATTGCAACGAATATTGCATATTGCACAGTGGGTCGGAGAGAAACGTATTTTCTATTGCTGTGTATGTCTGGCACATATTGTAGAATTGACTTGAAGTGCAGGAGTTCGATCCAGTGTTGGTTGTAGAAAGTCAATCTTATGAATGTCTGAATAGCTGCAATATTATAGTTAGGAAACAATGCAATTTCAGATATGTACAATCCAATTGTTAATAGTTATTTTAAGTTTAGATATCCATAATTACAAAAACATTCCAGATATAGTGTAATTTTAAATATTCAAAACTTCACTATGCCTTAAATGTTACATATATCATGCTATGAATGATATCTGAAGTTGAGTTTACTGAGTCAGCATATGAAAAAATCCCATTTCGAGAGGTGATAGGGTCAAATAAATAAACATAACATGAAACGTCCCCCGTTAATTACATACATTGACACCTTTATTATTCCAATAGGCCTATATAATACACCAGTTTTCCTACATTTCAGATACAGTGCTTAACGGTGAAGTGTTAAAGTCACAAGTTGATTGGGGTGTCTCCGTGACGTGCAGTAAGAGACACAGTCGCCAGACAACGGATGATATTTTGTAACGACAACGGTAAGGAGTGTGCATAAATGTCTGTCGGGGCAGGAATTAATGCTCAGCAAGTCGTTTTTATCTTAAAGTTTCACAAGACACCGACAAATAAATGTGAAATAGAAGGAAAGCGATAATAATGTTTATTTCCTGGTTAGTCGGGAATGGGTCCTGAGAGACCACGCCTACACCACATCTGCCACTATCACCAGTTAACTTAAAAACCAGTTAAACCGTAACACCGGCCGCCACAACACGATCAACATAGAGGAAACACTGTGTAGTTCCACACTTCAGACTTTTTGCGTCTTGTGTTTTTGCCCGACAGACATGAGGCAGCATATAATCTACCCTGACTGCGACATCAAGTTCACCGGTCATGTGACGTGGGTGGGAAAGACTTCTATTGAAGCCAAGATGCACATGTCACAGGTAGACACATACACACACACACATTTATGGACACATATACGTATGTGTTGACACTATCTTGTGATTGCTTGTGAGTGCAGCGCAGAAACACTACAGAAATGATAGCAAAGTTTTAGATTAGCAACAGGAAGAATCTGATCATGTGACCCATCTTTCAGTACGTTAATGGAGCGTATACCCCGGTTCTGGATGCTACATTTGTCATGGTGGCCCGGGATCCAGAAAATAAGAGGTAGGACACTCAGTGCAAGCTCTTCAGGAAGTCTAAAGAGGACATACACTGCTAGACAACAAACATAACTTATACATAACTACATGTAACTTTATTGTAAAGAACAGAGTTACATGAAACGAGGAGGTTTGTTTTGTCCGATCAACAGTCCTAATCTCAACAGTATTACTAATACATTCAAATGATTGACATTGTTAAAAGAAATAGAATGATGAAGATGAAAATGACTGAGTCCACAATGATAGACTCTCTTCTCTGTCTTCTCTTCTCAAGTTCAAGTTTAAGACCTTTATTTGTCTGCAAGTAGCAAAACATTTGAACCAAATGGGGGAATAAATACCACATTAAAAGTTTAAGTCCCAGTCCTAATGGGCACACATTACCTATTCTTTACAGAGTTGAGCAGAGAGATAGCAGAGGGTACGAAGGAGAATTTATATCTATTTGTTTTCTCTTCTCTCCACTCTTCTTCCTCCTTGTTGCTGTTTGTTCTCTCTAAACTATTTCTTTGTTTCAGGGCGGCTTTTGTAAATCCACTGAAGCCTGAAGGTCCAGAGGAGGAGAAACTTTTCCAGGAAGGAGAAGGTATGATATCTCCACATTCTCTTTAGTTAAGATAAGATCATGGTGTCCCCTTTATGCCAACCTTTGTTGTCCCTCGTGTCTCTGTGTTGTTTGATTTCCAGCCAATAAATCCCGCCGTGTGGATCTGAGCACCGCGTCGCTGCTGAAGGTGGCGCCCACAGACGAGGAGAGGAAGATCGTACACAGTCTGTTCCTCAACACGCTGGACACAAAGTAGGACTCCGATTCTGGGAGACTTAGATGTAAAACCATCCTCCAAATGAGGTCAATAATAGTCCTCGTTTATCTAAAAGTCTAGTATCTGAGGTTTTATTGGTTGGAGTTAGTCACAGTTGGGAACAAAATTGTATTATTTTTTTGTGTTGCAACATTTAAAACAAGATATGTACCTTCTGTAACTTCGCCTACACGCGGACGGACTAACGGACTAACGGACGGGCGGACGGGCGGACGGACGGACACACACACACACCGGTCGGACCCTCTGTGGCTGACTGGAGGTGCAAGGCCTCGGCAGGGGGGCCTACCAGACCAGCTGCTTCTGCAGCGCCCGGTCTCTGCCGAGGCCTCATAGCCTCTCCAGAGGCTCTCTCCAGCAGCCGGAGCAGAGGCTCCAACCAGCTCCGCTCCGGTCTCCGGAGCAGATGGACTTAAAGACTATTCTCCTTCTATTCATAGACTCCTCTAGGGACGTATCGTGACCTCACTCATGACGTCATCATGAACTCACAGCTGATTGGCCATTGGTTCTTTTGATGTGTTATAGAATGCTGTGATGTCATAGACTGTAGACATCTCCAGCCTATAAGGCCTTTCTCATTAGGAAGAAGATTTAAGAAGACTTTTGTCCCAATATATTTCTACAGTTTGGCTTCAACACCTAATTGGTGCATGTAATACTAATGCTGCGTTTGTCTGGCCAAACAGACACAGTTTTTAGCCCGTAGAGTTACAACTTCAAGTCACGACTCTCGACTTGGGGGCGTTCCAGGCAAAGTCACAAAAAACCCTTGTAGCTAGTATTATTTTGGGCTTCATTTATTTGTGTATTGTGTTGTTTTGTTTTGTTTTGATTACAATGTGTGGAATTGCTTAACATTGCCTATTTATGAAGCGGCATTAACAGGGGTCCCCATGGTTTTTTAAAGATTTTTTGGGGCTTTTAAAAAAAAAAACAAATTAGTTTTTTTTTTCTTTAAAGGTTTTTTGTTTTTTAAAGATTTTTTTTGGCGGGGGGCGTTTCCTTTTATTTTAATGACAGTGGATAGACATGAAAGGGGGAGAGAGATGGGGGATGACACGCAGCGAAGGGCTGCAGGTTGGATTCAAACCCCGGCCGCTGCAGGACTCAGCCTACACTCTTACTGGGTGAGCTAGAGGCCGCCCCAGGGGCCCCCATTATCGTTTAGGTGTGTGTGTGTGAGACGTCAAAACTGTCAAAACTGTAACTGGGAGTACAACGACCTGGTACGAGTTCACGAGTAATAAGTTACGGGTCTGACTGCCGTTCCAGGACACTTTCACGGGTGGAAGGTTGTGAAAACACGAGTTCCGGGTTGCCTGGAACGCAGGGTTATTTTGTACACAATCAAAGGATGTGGGAGCTTGCAGGGTTGTCCTCAGGCTGTGGTATAATTATGAAAGTTTTTAATTGTTTTGTGTGTTATTTTAAGGTACACTGTATTAAATATGTCTTTGTGTCTTCCTCTTCTGCAGGACGGTCAGTTTCCGCAGCAGAGTTCTTCCTCCAAACTCCTTGTGGATGGAAGATGCCAAAGTGAAAGGACTGGAGATCTGCCACCCTCAGGTGAGAGCAGGAAACAGCATCTTTATGTCCTCTAACAGAGAAGTAGTTGAAATTCTACCTACATTATTTTTACTTTAACAGTGCTTTAAGCCTGTTTTTTTTTCTCACATTTGATGGAAACACCACTGTCTGTTCAGTTCATCCTAAAATCCACCAGCCACTAAAGCTGCATTTCCATCAGACACTCTCGTTAAGTACCTTCAGAACAGCAGGACACGTACTAAACACTAGATATGTTTTGCATTTGAACGCCACAATCTTCTGAACATAGCCATACTGAGAGATACAGAGAGAGTTGTGTGGAGCTGATAGTCTTAATTAGCTTTGTAGAAACTCATTTGGCAACGGCTGTATGTAAAAGACGTTCATTAATATAAAAAGTTACGCACTAGAGCTTTAAACACGGTTCTATCGGTACCAGGCTCTTTTGGGGTACTATTTTTTTCTAAATGCCCAAGGTCGTCTGTCTGGATCCTGTTGTTCGTGCTGATGGGCTGTTAACATGTTACCTCTATAGCACTACGTTTCCATCTCTATAGCTGCACGGACATCAATGGAAACCGGCCTGCACACACAGCCAGGTAGCTTGTCCTACAGCTCGAACCTTCGTAAAACTGGTATAGTCTTCTTCTTTTTTTTTAAGATTATTTATTTGGCATTTTAGGTCTTTATTGATAGGACAGCTCAAGCATGCCGCAGAGGAATTGAACCAGGTGAGCAACCCAGGCACCCCATCTTGTTTGGTCTTAGCAGTGTGAAATGTGCTATTTATTTTTAGAAAATATATTTTCATGCAACTCGTTGCAGCGGTAGTCCATGGCAACACAAAAGTACCGTAGCCTATGGAACAAAATCTCAATCAATTACTGCCTTGGTTTGGTTTGTTTGCTCCTTTTATTTCTCAATGGAATATTTTGGTTTGATGTGAATCCTGCTGAGTGGTTTGATTTGATCTGTTTATGAGTTATAAGCATCTTAAAACCTAAAAGGTATGAAACTATTTCCTCTTTTAAAAAATAATCAATTTTGGCAAGTAAACTAAAAGGTGAATATAATCATAAATTGTTACAGTATCACATTTGTCTAAAGAAAAGAGCAACAATACCCCCCCTTCCCCCCGCGTTTGCATTTATCTCTCCATCTTTGCGCCTTGTGTCGTTCAGTTAGGGTTCGGAGGTTTCTGTGAGCAGCTCCCGCAAACAAATCGTTTACACCTCGTAGAATCCTTCTTTTGTTCTGTTGCGAGTGCATGTGCCCGCTGAATGTTGAATGGTGGCATGCAGATTGGTTTCTATGTCCCATTCATTATCTCACTGCACTCAGGGTCATTATGCGAATGCATCGATCCGGCTGCCGGAGGACAGCAGCAACGCTAATCAGCAATACTCCTGGTGACAAAAGGCAACTTTTTGCATTAAAAAAACAGCAAAACTAATGTATTCAATTTTTCTAATTGTAATTCTATCATTATATAACAGCCTGTAGACATGTGCAGAGTAGGTTTTGGGAAAAGTCAGGGCAGGAGGGAAAACAGATCAAACAACAAAGTGAAGGAATCATTTGTTGGAAAATGTTAGGAACCACAGTGTTTAATGGTGCAGGCGGTGGCCTATCACAGTGGCCATTGTTCCTCATTACTTCCCCATTTTTTGTCTTGTGTGTGTGTGTGTGTGTGTGTGTGTGTGTGTGTGTGTGTGTGTATGCACCCCAGGAGAGGAACATCTTCAACAGGATATTTGGAGGTTTCCTGATGAGGAAAGCCTACGAGTTGGGCTGGGCCAACGCCTGCTCCTTCGGGTGAGAGCTTTTTAAGAGGAGATGATGCTGCAGAGAGAACGCGCCTTATCCTTAAAAGCAGAATATTGCTTTTTAAGCTTAAGATGTTAAAGTGTGTGTTTTCCCTCCCCGGTGTGTGCTGCAGAGGATGTCGACCCAGTCTGGTAGCTGTTGATGATATCCTCTTCCAGAAACCCGTGGACATCGGCTCGCTGCTGCTGCTCTCATCACAGGTTGGATTGTTTCTGAGCCCCTAAAACGGAGACATTTGGAAACACTGCTGCCCCCGTCTTGGTTTGAAAACTCCGGGGTTGCTTTGTAGTCTGCATGGCACAAACGGAGTCGTATTAACATCCCAGAGTCCGGTCTAGATTTAGCGCTATATAAATGAAATTGAATTGAATTATTGGTTAGGAAGCTTACGTACCTTTCAGTAACAGTCCCACCTCGATGTCGCTCCAAGCTAATAAATCCCTCTTATAGCTCTTATTTTTTTTTCTCCATTGTTGTTCTTTCTCCATGTGAACGGTCACGTGTTATGTGTTGTCAGACGTGATAATTCAGACAGAGATGAGTTCTGCTACTGGAGCTGAAACTCTTGCATGGACAGAGAGAGTTTTTGTTTCCATACGCCGCTTAAAAAGGAAAACGTAGCAGTGTAGATTGTGTGTGTGTGTGTGTGTGATTGTTTCTCAGTGATTGACCACACAGCTTTTGTGTGTGTGTGTGTGTGTTTGTATTTTCAGGTGTGTTACACACAGGGGAATCACATCCAGGTCAGAGTTCACAGCGAGGTGTTTGACCCTCTGACCCGCCAGCACAACACCACCAACGTCTTCCACTTCACCTTCGTATCTGACCGCGGCGTCCCCAACATCATCCCAAAGACATATGGAGGTGAGCACACACACACACACACACACACACACACACACACACACACACAGCGCCTATATGCAAACGGAAATGATGTACAGGCTTGTTTGCATATAGAGTGGAGAAGTACGGATGCATTTGGAGAAAGGTGGGACTGTACTTTAACCTCCGATCGGATTTTAATACCAAGTGGAAATGTGTCCTCAGCATCATCCACTAAATCAGTTGTCCTCTCTATAGTCTTCTGAGCTGTTTTGCATCTTGAATAATGTCAATTTCTCCCACTTTTCTTCCATCTGTTTTGCTTGCGATCTCAAATGATGTGTCAGTTGTTTGTTTTTATCAGGACTTTTACTTATAGTAGAGTATTTCTTCCACTACTGGCCTTTTTATAGACACTGCATGCGGTGAAAAATATTGGGTGAAATTGGGGCTGTTACTCTCAGGAAACAACAGAAATGAATGTTTTTTTTTTTCCTTTTGTTTTTTATGAAAATAAAAGTTAAAAAGATGACAAAACCTTCGGACTCTTGCAGGTTGAAGAATTGTTGGATTACGTTACAATCTGAAGTCTTTGATGCTGTTGTTTTTGTGTTGTTGTGACAGAGTCAATGCTTTACCTGGACGGGAAGAGACACTTTAATCAGACTGTGGAGCCCTGAACGCAACACGTCTGCTGCCTGCCAAAACGTGCGTGCGTGCGTGCGTGCGTGTGTGCGTGTGTGCGTGCGTGCGTGCGTGCGAGTGTGTGAGTGTGTGAGTGAGTGAGTGAGTGAGTGTGTGTGTGTGTGAGAACCATGTTGTACTACATTTGTGGGGACCAAAAACTGGGCATACAGTATACTTATGGGGTCCTGACAGCTTTGTGGGGACAAAATGCTGGTCCCCATAACGTTAAAGGGCTGTTTGAGGAATAAGACTTGGTTTTAGGATCAGGGTTAGAATTAGGTTATGGTTAGGGTTAGGGTAAGGGTTAAGGTTAGGCATTTAGGTTTGATGGTTAAGGTTAGGGTAAGGGTTAAGGTTAGGCATTTAGGTTTGATGGTTAAGGTTAGGGTAAGGGTTAAGGTTAGGCATTTAGGTTTGATGGTTAAGGTTAGGGTAAGGGTTAAGGTTAGGCATTTAGGTTTGATGGTTAAGGTTAGGGTAAGGGGCTAGGGAATGCATTATGTCAATGACTGGTCCCCACAAAGATAGTGAGACACACTTGTGTGTGTGTGTGTGTGTCAGAGGTCGGTTTGCGAAGAATAAATGCACTTAATACAGTATACATCCTTCTTACGTCACGCATTGTTAAACCTTACAGATGTTGTACCATTTGCTGTATATTTGTTTTACTCTTTTTTTTCCACAGTTGTAACCAAGGTTACAACAACCAGGCGGCTTGTTTGACAGCCAGTCAGCGTTTACAACTTCTCAACATATAAACATTTTTTTATTATTATTATTATTAAACATATTTTCTGGCCTTGTGATAACCTCATTTATTGCTGCTTGCTTTACAGTTTTTATATTCCACTGCCGCTTATACGCACACAACTCACCTTTTCTTTTATTTGATGATGAACGCGATGCTTTATTCTGAATGTCTCGGGCTGCTGGGAGCATTTTTCTGGCCTTATGTCGTGTATTTACTCAAATGCAATAAAAGAATTCTTATTTATCCTGACTTCACAGTCGTCCTTGTGTCTTTGCTTTCATTAACGTTTTAAACAAGAGACCTTTGGACGGTAAATTTAATTTAAAACTTAAAGGGAGCTTTTGTCGAATTTGAGGAAAAACCCCAAGTGATGTAATAGTGATGTCATCGACGTTGAACTTTATTTATCACTGCAAACCAACTCAGACTGATGAGAGAAACAATGAGACAGTTGGGAGATCATTTCTCATCATAAAAGAGATGTGACGATATATAAATATTTATTTCAGTAAAAAAATATGTTTTATATAAATTAAGCTCAATCATGCGCATATATGAAGTATATATACACACATACACACATAGATATATTACACATACAGTATATTAAATAATAAATATTTCAATTTTAATATCTTATTTACAATTTATTTATTTAATCTGTCAGAGAATCTAGAGCAAAACAATCTGAGTTTCTGATCACCCAGTTGTGTGTTACATCTTCGTAGCCAACTTCATTCCAACCTAGTTTTACACTTATTTTTTTTTTATTTTTTTTTGTTATTATTAAACTTTATTTATATGAAATTATACCAACTTTCCGGGTTAAAACCCCTCAGATATTATGAATATTATGTCAATGAATATTTTGACTTAATAATAATAATGCTAATCGCAGCCTTGTTTTGTGTATGGAACCATTCATGTTATTTTTCAAAAGGATCAATTTGGTTAAAATAAACCCATATTTGTCATATAGAAACTTTTAAAAACAGGTCAAATTTGACCGCAGGAGGGTTAATTGTATTTAATCTCTTATTTCTCATTCAAAAAAAAACAAAAAAAAACAGCTGATGTTTTTTTTGTTAATTTTTATTTTTATTGAATTACATTTTAAAATGCATTGGGCAGCTACGTATATAAACCTAGGAGGAACCAATGTTCGGTAGAGTCAGTGTTCCCCCGGGGCCGTTTATCAGACGGACACAAACACGGATTTAGCACCACTAGCGGCAGCGGCAGCAGCGATTACCGTCCACCGTTTTAATCCCTTCAGAGCCGGCTTGTACTTCAGTAGCATGAAAAACATGTTAACCATGATCTCTAACGCACTCTGTAGGATCACTGGCAGGAATGTGGTGAGTGTTTTGGGGGTTAACGTCGAGCTGGGGGCTGTTAGCTTCTGAGCGATGCTAACAGCTAGCTAGCTAGCCGGGTTTGGGCTGACCTTGTGAGCATTAGCATGTTAGCACCATGGGCTAGCATCTAGCTTAGCATTTTGCATGTGGTAACTAGTCAAATATGTAATGTATATGATTTGTATTGGCTTAGTGTTGACTTTAAAGGTTATTTTAAACAAGGGCACGGCTAAACTGAGGAGCTACTGACTGTCGGTGCGTTTATGTGGCTTTCTGTGTTTAATTGGTCTTTAATTAATTTAATTAGTCCGTGTGTCTGTGATTTTGGGGGGTGGGGGTGCCTTTCTCAAGGTTTTTGCTGATTGGGATGCACTGATTTGATCAAAACTAACCAATATCGAGTTTTACGAAGGAACAAAAGGCTAAATTTAACTTAGGTTTAGCGGAGAGAACAAAATAATACAATTAAGATGATAATTATAGAAATGTGGCTAATTATAGTAAGTCAGGACCGAGGCAGCAGCCACGGTCCCGGTGTCACCACAATCCAAGGACACCTTAATATGTAACACTTGTGTTGTCCTCCTAGGTCAAAAACGGACACAAATTAGACATTTTTGTCCTTTTTTTTTTTTTTTAGTTTTTTCTACCACCACCTTACTTGTTTTACTATTTTTTGGAATTCATGGTCAATAACCGTCAATTACATAGAATTATACTTAATATTTGAGTTAAAAAAGCAGAAATTATGAATTATTTTGACTAATAGTTAAGATCAGAGGAATGAAAGTGATCAGTTGTATTTATAAAGAGCGTTGTATGGAATCCAATCCATTTTTTTTGTGGTAATTTTGTTAAAATGAAACCCATATTTCAAATATAGACATTTTTTTAAAGGTCAAATTTGACCCGAGGACAATAGAGGATACTTTGGTCTACTCTACAATACGGCAAATAATATAAAATAGCTACCTATTACGCATTTGCACAAAAACGTGTACACAGTAAGTATTGAATTAGGAGATATTGGGTTCAGTTGCATCCATAATCACTGTGATTAGTCAATAGCAAAAGCAATCGCCTTGGCAACAGCATGTGGTCTGTGTTTCAGTGGCAGCAGAGATCCCACAGTCTTGAATTATTTGGCAAACATTAGCTCTAATTAGATAAAACCAGTGCGCATGTATGCTTTGAATGAGTATACTTCTGTTATTTAGTTATTAACAAACTTTGAGACTAAAAACAAACTGACTGTAGGAACTCTTGTTGTTTTACAGCTTTGTGTTGGAAAAGCAGAACTCCTGCTTTCACTCCCTCTTCATTCACTCTCTCACACACATGCACAACAATCCCTATTCATTTCTTGCTTTTCTCCCTCCTCTCCCCCTTCTCCCCCCCCTGCCTGAACCCTAGGGAGCCCAAACAGTGTCCGAGGTAAGCAGCTCGTTGCCCCGCTGATGTTTTTCTGTAGGTCCGGTCCTACGCTTCCTTCTAAACCAGGAAAATAAAACCCAATAGGTCTTACATTAGCGTTCCTCTTACTTAGAATACAACTAATCAAGACTCTTACTGTGTTTTTAGTTTAATTTTCCTTTTTAAAATTTGGATTTAATTGAAAATGGTAATTTGAAACCTCAATCTTGTGTTATTTTCTTCACACTTGTGTTAATAGTATAATCTTCTACTCTGTGATAGCACGGTTTAACCTTGTTATCTGGACGGAAAAGCTGTTTCAGCGAGAGATTTATTTCTTTATTTTTTGTCATTGGCACATTTACTACTCTAGTCGTGACAGGAAACTTCCCTCACAATAATAATACTTTGATTTGATTAATTCCCTTTGTCCAGACAATAATATCAAAACGTACAAAAATTCATATCATTTATATCTCTAAAAAGAAATATAATCAACCAGCATTGGTTCTTTGTCCCGGTTCCTTTTGAAAGTTTTTGGGTAAGATACAACAACACATGTTTTCTAATATATCAGACTTGGTTAAGAAGCTCAAGTTTTGCCTATTTTGCTTTTAAATGTTAAAGAAATATCCTGAAAAATTGGTCTGCCTTTGGGGATATTACACCATTGTGTCAAAAATAAGCCCATAACAAGATCATCATTTGATATTTTTCATTTTTGCTAAATAAATAAATTGTAAAAACAACCATAAACCTTTCCAGGTGTCCACATAAACACTCTGATTAAAATGGTACATTACCTCTAACAATTTTATTTTTGTCAGACACGTTTAAAGTAGGATTGGATAAAAATGTCTATCATGTCTGTTTTTATTTTGAGATGTGTCTATATTATACACACACTTATTTTATTTTCCCCCCTGTAGATTTTGTGTGAGCTATTCTTGGATAAAATTACATGAATCAAAGTTGTGTAAAATACCCAGATGTTTGCAGGACAAATGCCTAAATACAAACATTAATTCAATTCAAAATGTTGTGCCCATTAAAAATCTATAGCTATCTATCTCCTGTGTAAGTGTAGACACTGTTGGGCTAGTGCCAGACTCCATGTGTGTTTCTGCTTGTTTTAGCCTCTGGAAGTCATCCTGTGTGTGTGTCCATTCTCCGTTTAGCCGCTGCTGTTTTCACCTGTAGACGTCTCCTCACCTGTAGACTCTGTAGAGCTCCCCTGGCTGTTCTCTGGTCTGATTGGTTGGCTCCTGTGTTCCCCAGTTGCTGATTGACCTGTCAGAGTACGTCAATGTAACATCGCCGGCGGCGGCGCCCGCCTTGGCACAGGCCCAGCGCCAACCACCTAAACCTCCACCAGTCAGTACTAGAGCGTCTGCTGCACAGTTAGTTAGCGCCCAGACCGACCAGCTAGACACACCAGTAAGAACATGAGTTGCATCCTTCATGTGTTTCTGATCACTAACTTGTGTGTTTACAAGCCACTGTGGCCGCTCTATAATAACAGCGATTGGCACTGGGCCATCAATTTCTCGGTCTTTTATATCTTTTGGTTTTATTTCTGGGAAATGGATGAAATCACAAACTGAAGATGTCAGATATGGAAAATCTGGTCTTTGTAAACAGAAAGTCACGTTTGTCTTTAAGTCACCTGCCTTTAGTATTTCATGCTTTCACTCTAAAAAACTAAATCTGCAACTAACAATTACTCATTTCTATCTATGAATGCCTTATCTTTTTTTCTGGATTAGTATATTCTTCTTTGTTCAGTCCAAATATGTCAGAAATCAGATTTCCTGAGCCTATGCCAACATTTTCAGGTACTTATTTTGTTTGACCCAAAACTTTCAAATTACAAAGAGACAAAGCACAGAAAAGGAGCTGATGGACCTTATTTTTTAGTTTATTCCTCTGAACTCTGTCCAGGATTTCCTTTTCATTGCAGATGCAGAAAACCACAGTCTGCACCAATTGCTGACTAACGGTGTTTCTAGCTCCACTTTTTTTGTTTTGGATCAGTGTGCAGTGAGCTCTGAACCTCAACAGGGGGGTAATGGAGAAAGTGTGTGTGTGTGTGTGTGTGAGAGGGGGGCGCAATGGAGCGGTTTTATTTGTACCATACACAACTTTTGACAATTGAAATTCAGACTGAGCTGAACCGGAGTGCTTGGTGGATACAAGGCTTTTTGAACAAGTTAGCTGGTGTTATTCTCCCACCCTGTTACTGACTTCCCCTACATCACAGACCAGTGTTGTAATCCAGTCCAGGGTGAACCCCCCCTCCCCCCAAACATGATCACCAACACCTCTTAGCCCCATTTACCTTCCTCCAACCACCTGCTGTGAAGAGGAAGGCAGCCCTGTCTGTGTGGAAGACTTGCGTATGTGTGCGTTCCTTTGTGGCTCAGACAGTGTGTGTGTGTGTGTGTGTGTGTGTGTCTGTGTGTGTCTCTCTCTCTTAATGACTAAAGTTTGTTTTTGGTCACCAGGGTACCAGAGTCGTGGTTTCCCGCTCCTTCGCTGACTTCACATCTCAAGCAACCTTTGACATCAAGGTGGGTCGAAAACAAAGATCAAGCCTGATTGCTCAGAAAACTTTTCATTTTTATTTTTTTAATGCTACACACTCGGATGTGAATAATAACAATTTTAATTTTGGAGACACAACAGGTCAGGAACCATTTAAAAAACAAAAAAAAACTATTAAATAAAAGAGAATTCTCCTGGCCGTTTTCTCTCGGTAGAAATGCGACGTGCACCGTCTAGAGGAGGGTCCCCCGCTGAAGGCGGAGCTGACTCGGGAGCAGGGGCTGCAGTATTACCGCGTCATGCAGACCGTGAGGCGCATGGAGCTGAAAGCTGATCAGCTCTACAAACAGAAGATCATCAGAGGCTTCTGTCACCTGTATGATGGACAGGTGAGACCACACAGGAATGTCCAGATTAGGGATGGACTGAGTCCGTCCAGAGTGTCTTGTAGTGGGACAGCCCTTGGCAACGAGTGTCACCTGTTTTACCTGAAGGGGATTGCTCCTATTATCAAACCCTCCTCCCGTGATTTCACTGTAAAACGTCCCTCTTCCAGGCTGTTACTCTCTGGAGCCTCACTCCTTGCATCACATAATAGTTTTGTGAGTTACACCCCAGTTCTTCTCCTGCAGGAAGCATGTGCCGTGGGCATCGAGGCGGCCATCAACCCCTCGGATCACCTGATCACCGCCTACCGCGCCCACGGGTACACGTACACCCGTGGCATCGCCGTCAAAGAGATCCTGGCCGAGCTCACAGGTGAGAGTGAGTTTTAAAGTCAGAGTGGATGAATTGTACCTTTTGACACGCCTGCTGAGCCGTCACTCCTCTTCCTTCTTCCTCAGGGCGTAGAGGCGGTGTGGCCAAAGGAAAGGGAGGCTCGATGCACATGTACGCTCCACATTTCTACGGCGGCAACGGCATCGTGGGAGCACAGGTAAACGCACAGCACAGGAAACCTGCAGAAATACTCTGTACCAACATGTTTTAACATGGTTAGATGTGATTTATCTCCAGATTTTAAGGCATAATGATTTAACCTGGATTGTAAAGGAATACTTCAGCCAAAAACTACAGCTCTCTGTGGTCCCAGACTGTCGTTAAAGGTCCCATGGCATGGAAATTTCACTTTGAGTTTCTTTGAGTCCTGGGTATCCTGCTCTGCCTTTTGAGGAAAATGAAAGCTCAGATGGGCCAATCTGGAATCTTGCTCCTTATGAGGTCATAAATCCTCTAAAGCTACAGATTCAGAAATGGCACATACTAAGGAAAGCTCATTGTGGGACTGGCTCTAGTGGCTGGAATTCTGCACCAAGGCTGAATTTTGGGAAAGAGACTTCAGATACAGTATTAGGGGACCACAAAGGTCTATATAAAGAGACTTCAGATACAGTATTAGGGGACCACTAAGGTCTATATAAAAGAGACTTCAGATACAGTATTAGGGGACCACTAAGGTCTATATAAAAGAGACTTCAGATACAGTATTAGGGGACCACTAAGGTCTATATAAAAGAGACTTCAGATACAGTATTAGGGGACCACTAAGGTCTATATAAAAGAGACTTCAGATACAGTATTAGGGGACCACTAAGGTCTATATAAAGAGACTTCAGATACAGTATTAGGGGACCACTAAGGTCTATATAAAGAGACTTCAGATACAGTATTAGGGACCACTAAGGTCTATATAAAAGAGACTTCAGATACAGTATTAGGGACCACTAAGGTCTATATAAAAGAGACTTCAGATACAGTATTAGGGGACCACTAAGGTCTATATAAAAGAGACTTCAGATACAGTATTAGGGGACCACTAAGGTCTATATATAAGAGACTTCAGATACAGTATTAGGGACCACTAAGGTCTATATAAAAGAGACTTCAGATACAGTATTAGGGGACCACTAAGGTCTATATAAAGAGACTTCAGATACAGTATTAGGGGACCACTAAGGTCTATATAAAAGAGACTTCAGATACAGTATTAGGGACCACTAAGGTCTATATAAAAACATCCAAAGAGCACCATGTCAGAAGGAGAGCTGAGGAAAAATTAAAGCAAACGAAAAAAACAGAAGGATGTTTACGGGACATTTGGATAACGCTGCACAGGAATGTTCACATTTCAAGAAAACAGTTTTTTTTCCAATAGAGCTAAGCTCTCTTAACCAGCTGAGCCTTAATATTTTCTACCAAAGTGAACTATATAACTATATAAGAGGAATAAACTGCATGCTTTATAATTTAAAGTTTCTGTCGCGCCCATGAGGAATTCTAAGCAATGACGACAAAATTGTTGGAGCGTCGACGTGATATAACGAGTTTTCCAAAGCTTTAAACCGATTGTGTCTCAAATTTAAACTGTGCAAACAGACTTCGACTGAGGCTGAATGAAAGACAGTGTAAAAAGGGTTGTTTAGGAGACATTTGGATAATGCTGTGAATTGTCCAGGTTCCTTTGGGAGCCGGCATCGCCCTGGCCTGCCAGTACCAAGGCAACAATCAGGTGTGTGTCGCACTCTACGGAGACGGGGCAGCCAATCAGGTAAATATCTTAAAGAGCTCTTTAAAATCGCAGAATATATGAATATGGATACCTTTCCTCAACCCACCCCCTGTCTGTTCTCTCTGCTCCAATCAGGGCCAGCTGTTTGAGTCGTTCAACATGGCCGCCCTGTGGAAGCTGCCGTGCATCTTCACCTGCGAGAACAACCAGTACGGGATGGGGACGTCGGTGGAGAGGGCGTCTGCCAGCACCGACTACTACAAGAGAGGAGACTTCATACCAGGAATCAGAGTGAGACATGATACAGGGTTAAACCTCGGGGTCTTGGGCGGTAGCTGCAGTGTGTCCTTTGGACTGTACGCTGCAGCTGGCCTGTACGGACCTAGACTAGAACAGGACGAGGCTTACAGTCCGCCCTGGCAGTTGCAGGTGTGAGCATCCATACAGCTGTCTGACGCTCATGTATGATACTGCACACAAATGTTCCCCGTCAGTTTCCCTATCATATCTGATGTTTCTGGGTTAATATTCCTGCTGCATTAATGTGTATGTTGCATTTTCTTGCTGTAGATCAAGGTTGGGCTCATTTTAACTCCTTTAAATATTGTTGGGTAATTACAGCAATGCATCGTTCTATAAGATCATCTCGTTTGGAGCAGCGCTGTCCTGTGAGAACCATGTACCTATAAAAAAAGAAAAGAGGCTTTTTAAAGACTTTATTTAACTCCAGTAGTACTACTAGGGTATTGCCGTACTAGGGATCGACAAATACTGTTTCTTTTTTTTTTTTAAGGCAGATAGAGATTAGTAGTTAATGAAACCGGTATGCATTTACAGTGAAAATTAGATCTTTAACTCAAAATTAAGATTTTAGAATGTTACAATCTCCAATGCAAAACTTTGTTTAAATGCTTTCAGTAGTTATTAAATGAGAAACTTTCAACATATTACACAGTAACAGAGTCAATGTGTTGGGCGGGACATTAAGTCAGACTCTGAAACAGAAGCAGATGGATGGACAGAGCTGTAGCCGAGCCAAAGTAGAACACTTCTTAATTTATTGGTTATCAAGGCAATCAAAACGGTGATACAGATCATCTGCAAACTGCCTGATAATCATCTCTCTGTCCCTAACAGGAACACTATCAGTTTATCACAAACCTTCAACATCAACACATCTGGAGGTGCATGGTTGTTACTGGACAGGAAGCAAAAACTGTCATCTGAAATTATCTTTATTTTGAATATATAACTGCATCTGCACTAGGATCTTAATAAAATAAAACGACACAATGGCCCAAACTGCTGGTTTTGAACATAAAGGCTGTTAACGTCTTGTGAAGCGTAATGGCAAAATGCTTAATGTCCCTGCTTGTTTTGACCTGTTTGCCGTTGTGTCTTTGTCTCGTAGGTGGACGGGATGGACGTCCTGTGTGTCCGAGAGGCTTTCAAGTTTGCTGCAGAACACTGCAGATCTGGAAAGGTGAGCGGAGCCGTGTGAAGAGACACGATGTCGCGAGATGAAATCAGAAATGCAGGGAACTGGAGCAGAGTTTAGTGATGCATTATGGACAAGTTCACCAAAAGTATAGTTTTTCTCTCTAGTTAAGGACACTACTTCCATGAATCCTCTTCTGTGCCTCACATGATTCTTCTCTAACCACATTAATGTTTCTTGAAGCTAGAACACACCCTGAATCTCCCTGTAGAAGTTATTTATTTTTCCCCATAACCTTTTCTAAAAACTTAACTAGAGATGTTATAATTTTTCTTTTCTGATTCCGATACCTGAGCTTTTTCTATAGGCCATACGGAAAAAATGGTGGCTACTGGTATTGGAGCATGTTTTAACTAGTTAAAATGTTTTCAATCTTGGAATGGGAAGCTTTTGTTCAGCTGAAAAAGCTTAATGTTGCTCCAATTCTGAGAGAATAAGGAGATTATTGTATAAAGTTTGCATCTGGCTGTGAGAAATGACCCGTTGTGTGTTTCAGGGTCCCATTGTAATGGAGCTGAAGACTTACCGTTACCATGGACACAGCATGAGTGACCCGGGCGTCAGGTGAGAAACCTTTGTTTTGTTTTTGTAGCTCCTAAATGACTTCATCCTGAGATTTCTTCTTCTCTGGTTCAAGTGTAGAGATGAGGAAAGGATTTCCCTTCATGTCTTAAAAAGAGAAATAAAATATACAATTTTTTTAATTTCGTGTTACATGAGGTTTGTTGGTGTTTTTGTCTGCACTGTCTCAAAATTGCAAACTTAAATAAAAAGTGAAACTAAATTCTGAAAGAAAAGCTAAATTAGAAGAAATAGACCCTGAACAACTACGACTGAAAATCCTTTCTCTTAAAACTAGAGTATAGTTAGACATTTTGAAAATAGTTTTTTTTTTTAAATTGCTGTTTTTTCAGATCAGGTATGATAATATATCAGGTGTCAGTCAAATATTAAAACATACTTATAAATATGTTTATCTCTTCATGTTAATGAGCCAGCAGGGAAGTTTGAGTTTGTCGTAACTGTGATGCAACTTCCTGTAGCTACCGCACCCGTGAGGAGATTCAGGAAGTGCGCAGTAAGAGTGACCCCATCACCATGCTGAAAGAGCGCATGCTCAGCAACAACATGGCGTCTGTGGAGGAGTTCAAGGTGAGAACACACACACACACACACACACACACACACACACACACACACCTCTGTTTTAAAGATGAGATGATACTTCATTCATCCCCCAGTGGGGATTTTCCCTTATAACAGCAGCAGTCTCCTACAGGAAAAAACAATGAGCCAAAGGTATTGAAATGAATGTAAAGTGGCTTTAAATTAAAGGTATTGTAAAGTGGTTGCCAGTGTAAGTGATGTTAAAATTAAATTGAATATGTAATTAAGTAATATAGTAAAAGTAAGTAACCATAATGTTAATGATATTGAACTGTGACCATAAATAATACTTAAAAAGTACTTGTAATGGAAAAGTATAAATACAGATAATAAAGAGATAGTGTGTGTGTGTGTGTGTGTGTGTGTGTGTTTGTAGTCACACACTCCACCAGCATCAGTCAACTTTCACAGCTGCTCTTTTTCTTAATTGGATTTCTGACTATTTAACATATAATTCTCAATAAAAAATAAATAATCTTAACTACAAATACAAGACTTATAATGGTGCATTCAATTTCACCTCGTAAACTCATAAGAAACTCAACTGTGTTTGTCCAGAGGCTGTTATTGTTGCTTTGCCATCCTTATGGGTGGGGGAGGGGGGGTTTGAATTACCGCGACTGCCCTCTGTCCCGTCAGGAAATCGACATTGCGATCCGTAAGGAGGTGGAGGAGGCGGCGCAGTATGCAACGTCGGATCCAGAGCCGCCGCTGGAGGAGCTGTGCAACCACATCTTCAGCAACGACTCGCCGCTGGAGGTCCGCGGGACAAACCCCTGGGCCAGGCTCAAGTCCGTCAGCTAGACATACACACACACACACACACACACACACACACACACACACCGACCTTCCACCCAGCACTAAACAAAGACCCTTAAAGGAGAATTATGTTTGATTTTAACACGTAGCTCTGTTGCTACTGCTGCACAATTATAAATAACAACACAAGGAAAAAAAAGTGTAACAAACAACTGGAAAAACTCATCTAAAACAGAATATGCAAAAACAAAAAAAAGACAACAGATTAAAAACTTTGCTCAAATCAATAACAATAACAAAATGTCACAGCTCAGCTTGTGTTAAAAGCCAGTGCAAAGAGATGAGTTTTTAAAAGTGATTTAAAACTCTCAATAGAGGAAGCTGCTCTAATGTTGAGAGAGGGAGAGATGAGAAAAATGAAACCAATCGGTGCTGTCTACACCATGTTAGAGTGCGGATCGGGCCGGATTTTTCTGTCCGAGCCCGGCCCGCGTCCGACAGAGCAGTAACCGAACCCGACCCGAGCCCGACAGGCATTAAGATATTTCTGCTCGACCCGAGCCCGACAGTTAAAATCGCATTTGTTTCTCATACTAATGACACATGTACGTTTGTTTGTGTGGAAAGCCGCTTTTATTAAGCAATTGTAGGAAGGCATTGGGAAATGTCAACAGATGAGCATCAATGCACAGCTGACTTTCCTTCGTTTTCAATAGTTTTAAAATCTCCTGCGGCCAACTTCTTTTTAACATCTTCCATCGTTGCGCTGCCACATGGAGCTTAATACGCACGTCTTTGGTTGTCACAGCACACAGGAAGACGGATGTTAGGGTAATATTTGACATTTATTTTAAGCTGTTTTAAATTAAAAATGTTCAATGCCTTATCGCGCTGATGTGACCGAGCCCGACCCGAACCCGAGCATCCTTTCTGAAAATCTGTCCGAACCCGGCCCGACCCGTCGGGTCCCGTCGGGCTCGGGTCGGGTATCCATCCTCTACACCATGTTGTCCTCCTGCTGGAGGTAGCACCCAACAGGCTTAAACAGGGCCGCTTTAACTGATAATGACATTTTGAGCATGTTTAGAGGCTGAAAACACGTTTATAACTTGCCCTGTTTAAGCCTGTTGGGTGCTAACGCTAGCAGGAGGATAGCACGGTGTCGGCAGCACCGACTGATGTTTTTCTCTCCACTGGCAGACATTCACAAACAGCTACGTGTTGAAATCGACCACAATTGTCCTTTAAGCTGCACCGCCACCCTGACTTATTAAGAAATGACAAGAAATGACATCAAGCACCTCCTTCCTCGATGTGAAGATCATTCCGCACCTTAATGGGACTCAGCTTTGACCTGAAACCTGTCAGTGTTATTTATTTATAGTTTTATATAGAGGTATTTAAGATGTATTCGTGTGTGTGTGTGTGTGTGTGTGTGTGTGTGTGTTTTCTGAATCTGACCCTTCGTCGGTGGTGTACCTCGAGCCACATCAGTAGGTTCTTCAAGGTCGCGGTGTGTACTTCCAGGGATGCATATATATATACGCACAAAACGTAGTTCTCCTCTTGTCTGTTTTTAAGTTCTTCCACTTTAAGATGTCTTTCAACTTTTACATGTTAAATTGCCATTCTGCTTTTATGAAACTGTCTGAAACACTTTGAACTTCCAAGAAACCAGCGACCACTTTGAAGGAAAAACAATCGTGAATATTTGAATGCCAGTTTTCCTAAAGCAATCGATCACTTGTTGAGTCTTTTGGCTTTTCACATCTTTTTGTTTTAGTTTAAACTATTTGTTTTAAGAGACTGCCAGATGGATTTGGTATGTTTTTATATAGAAACTGGAATAACACTACAGGGCGAAGTACATTTACCCAAGCACAAAAGGACAATTTTCAGGAGCTTTAGAGTAATTTTTATTTATTTTGGTACTTTATAATTCACATTTCAGAGGAAAATGTACTCTTGTTTGTTGGATACATGTAGTTATTTTACAGATTGAGGTTATTAATACACAATATAATCAAATAAAATGTGTATTGCAGATAAAGCCGCACTACATATAGATTAGTCAATAAATTTGTTTTTGAATGCAGGACTTTTTACTTGTAACAGTATTTCTACACTCATATTACTAAGTTTACTTACCAGTAAGTAAAATATCTGAGTACATCTTGGGTTTTATTTTTATTTATTTGGAGTTTTACGGAGTTATCGTACAAGGATTTCTGAATAATAAATATGACTGTTGTTCAGTGAATAAAAGCCCTGAACTAAATACTTAATCAGGAAAGGTTTTTTTTATCCAAAAAGGATAATTTGTATATACGACCGACCAGCTCATCCAACATTTACCTTCATGCCAGTGATCTCTACCTCTACAGATACACTCTACCTGCCTGCTAAATGTAAACCACATACAAGTCTAGTTTGGTTTTTAATCAGTGGAAAGAAACTGAAGTTTGAAGAGAAATATTCTTCTCTTCTGAAAGATGGATGCACTTTATTTTACAGTTTCTATGTGCACGTTAGGCTGTGGTTTGGAGAGTTGAGCTGCTATCTGTGTTTGCTCACGGGACAATCTGAAAGGAGAAACTACAGCAGCTTTAACGGGAGTTCCTGTCCCTCGTCTCGCGTCCCTCTCTGTTCTTTACAAGAAATGTACCTGTTGCTGAAGCTGAGCTCGCACAGATGTGAAGCGTTTCATGACTGTGTGTTGAACTGAAAGACTGTATGACTGTATAAAATAAATGCATAAATAAAGTTTGAAGATTAATAAAAGTTTTTGTGTTGAGTACAAATTTGAGTCTTTTTCTGCTACTTTATACTTTGACTGTACTACATTTATCTGACGGACTTAAATTAAGATTTTTGAACACAAAATGCATGACTGTCTTATAAAATATTTTGTTGTGATTTAAATGTGTGAAATATTCGTTTGTTAAAATGGTTACTTCATCCGGAAAAGAGATCAACTTTTACATTTTCGTGAGTAATGTTTTTGAGGCAATTTCTTAAAATGAACCTATTGTTATCCACATCAGACACAAAATACTGTGCTAAATTACACATTTGAGGTACTTGTATTTGAGTCTTAACTTTTTATGCTCTCTTATACTTCTACTTCACTAAATGCATCTGACAGTTTTTACTTTAGAGATCAAGATTTTTGGACAAAACAATGAAGTTAATAGAAGTACAGCTGAAAAAGATAGTCGATTGAAAGAAAACTTAACTTACTATAAACATTTGATGGTTCCAGATTCGCTGTTTTTCCTTTTAATAATGTTAATGTATTTGTTTTTATTCACCCCCCAAGCAGTTCGGGGTTTGGTGCCTTGCTCAAGAGCACCGTGGCAGTGCCCAGGAGGTGTATACTAGCACCTCTCCAGCTACCAGTCCACCACCATACTTGGGTCCATATGGAGACTTGAACCAGCGACCCAACTCCCTACTGACTGAGCTGCTGCTACCCAACTCATCAGAATATGTTATAGTGTAGGACAGCCACAGGGGACATTTTTAGACTTTTATTGCCATACGCTGGACAGAACTGATGTTTCAAATAGCACATCGTGGTCTTCTCCACGCAGCCGTATATCCCAGAGCTTCAGTCTAGGGCTGTCCTCGACTAAAGACATTCTTAGTGCACTAACACTTAAAGGATTTTGTCAACTAATCGATTAGTTGATTTCATCGACAGAGCCGTGCGCTTTGAGAGGTTGTTAAGACTAGAAAAGCACAATATAAATGTAGTTAATTAACCATCTGTAAAACTGAGTTTCTACACCATTAATCCTGCAAAAGCATCTTGTTTTCACCAGAAATGTGCTCATAAGTTTCATGGAAATGAGTAATTAAGCATGAATAAGCATAAAAAATGCCATGTTTCGCCCTTATTCTTTTCATACTTTAACTACATTTGACTAATTATACTTACAGGTTTTTACTGAGGGAACATTTTCAATGCAGGCGTATTTTCACACTGTGGTATTAGTACTTTAACTGCAGTAAAGGATCTGAATACTTTCTCTATCACTGATATTTTACTGTGTCAGCAATTTAGCTGTCTCCCAGTGGGTTTCATATCAGAAGTTTCCCAAAATCCTGTGATCTAAATGTATGAAAATGTCTACAAAAAGAGCACTTTGTGCACATGAAAATGAATGAAAATGAAGCAGCATGGTTCCAGTTTTGGTCCAGGCTCACTTCTCCATCTCGGACCACTAGATGTCCCTACCGGGCTGTAACATCGACTTCTTTTATTTACAGACGGTCATGGCAACCAAACACACAGTAGAACAGCATGTTAATCAACTGGAAGTGTTGTTACTCCAGTCACTGTACAGGCAGTTCATGAAATCCTGAAATATATACACTTAAAATAAGCTGTAACTTACATGAACAAAAGCTACTGTGTAAGAATAAAATGTATCATAATGATTTTTAGTGTACAGCTTCACGTTTGACCGCTCATTTGACAAAAGACTTTGTTCATCATGAGAATAATCTCTCTCACAAACACAAGGTATTGTGGTTGTAATAATGTGGAATTTGTGTAATGTAGCTCAGTCTGTAGAGAGTTGGGTTGGGAACTGGAGGGTCGCTGGTTCAAGTCCCAGTACGGACCAAATTACAGAGTGTGGATTGGAAGCTGGAAAGATTCTCAGCAAGATTTGCTCAGCATGAATAGGTCCTGAGCATATTTCAGGCCTACGTGTAGTGATAACTAACAAAACATCAATGAAAATGGATCAACAAACACACAGTATGAAAACACACATGCAACAACGTAACTTCAGATAATACAAAAAAAGAAGTCGATTCATAAAAATGACCTGAATTAATCGAGACAGAGCGAAAAACACTTAATGCAGAAATGTAACTTAATAAAGTGTTTAGTAGAGATTTGAAGAAAGTCACATGAAAGTTGTTTTTAAGTTTTAAGTGAGTTACACTGAGGGATGATGGATACAGTATGAAATCCAAAGGAGGAAAAATAGTCAAAAAGACTAGAAACAAACTAAAAACACCAAAAGTTACGATGATGTGCAATTAAAACAATCCAAAAGCCGTGCAGCCTGATGACAGAGACACCAGGCTCTAACAGGCTCTATGTACGTCACTGGTTCCAAAATGTTTTCTCATTAATGACCCCCTAAACTCTAAATAAAAACTAAGACTAAGACTAAGACTCCCTAAACTCTGATGGGATTTCGTCCCTGGGTCCCCCATCTGAGAGGAGCTTTGCTTTTACCTGTTTAATGAACCTGTTTGAGTCGTGATTCACTCGGATCTTCAACCCGACTCTTTAAATTAACTCACGAATCGGGAGTCTCTAGTATCATTAACTCGGATCAGTTGAGTCCTACTTCTACAATTCAATGTAAAATGATAACAGCCTCTTGCAACATTAGCTACTACTAGTCCCAGACACCTTAGCTGCCAAAAGCTTTACAACTTACAATGTCCTAAACAACCACAAATCCACAAGTCAAGTGAGCAGAGACAGTCCGAGACAGGCTATAGGAACTTCCCGACCCGCAGACTCAACATTGCAAACTCGCAGACCACTCGGGAACTCACGAACCCTTGACAACCCACAAACCCTCAACGACCCGCAAGCCCTCAACGACCCGCAAGCCCTCAACGACCCGCAAGCCCTCAACAACCCGCAAACCCTCAACGACCCGCAAACCCTCAACGACCCGCAAGCCCTCAACGACCCACAAGCCCTCAACGACCCGCAAACCCTCAACGACCCGCAAACCCTCAACGACCCGCAAGCCCTCAACGACCTGCAAGCCCTCAACGACCCACAAGCCCTCAACAACCCACAAGCCCTCGACGACCCACAAACCCTCAACGACCCGCAAACCCTCAACGACCCGCAAGCCCTCAACGACCCACAAGCCCTCAACGACCCGCAAACCCTCAACAACCCACGAGCCCTCAATGACCCACAAGCCCTCAACGACCCGCAAGCCCTCAACGACCTGCAAGCCCTCAACGACCCACAAGCCCTCAACGACCCGCAAACCCTCAACAACCCACGAGCCCTCAATGACCCACAAGCCCTCAACGACCCGCAAGCCCTCAACGACCCGCAAGCCCTCAACGACCCGCAAACCCTCAACGACCCGCAAACCCTCAACGACCCGCAAGCCCTCAACGACCCACAAGCCCTCAACGACCCGCAAACCCTCAACAACCCACAAGCCCTCAACGACCTGCAAGCCCTCAACGACCCACAAGCCCTCAACAACCCACAAGCCCTCGACGACCCACAAACCCTCAACGACCCGCAAACCCTCAACGACCCGCAAGCCCTCAACGACCCACAAGCCCTCAACGACCCGCAAACCCTCAACAACCCACGAGCCCTCAATGACCCACAAGCCCTCAACGACCCGCAAACCCTCAACGACCCGCAAGCCCTCAACGACCCGCAAACCCTCAACGACCCGCAAACCCTCAACAACCCGCAAGCCCTCAACGACCCACAAGCCCTCAACGACCCACAAGCCCTCAACGACCCACAAGCCCTCAACGACCCACAAGCCCTCAACGACCCGCAAACCCTCAACGACCCGCAAGCCCTCAACGACCCACAAGCCCTCAACGACCCGCAAACCCTCAACGACCCAAGCCCTCAACGACCCACAAGCCCTCAACGACCCGCAAGCCCTCAACAACCCACGAGCCCCTCAACGACCCACAAGCCCTCAACGACCCGCAAGCCCTCAACGACCCGCAAGCCCTCAACGACCCGCAAACCCTCAACGACCCGCAAACCCTCAACGACCCGCAAGCCCTCAACGACCCACAAGCCCTCAACGACCCGCAAACCCTCAACGACCCGCAAACCCTCAACGACCCGCAAGCCCTCAACGACCTGCAAGCCCTCAACGACCCACAAGCCCTCAACAACCCACAAGCCCTCGACGACCCACAAACCCTCAACGACCCGCAAACCCTCAACGACCCGCAAGCCCTCAACGACCCACAAGCCCTCAACGACCCGCAAACCCTCAACAACCCACGAGCCCTCAATGACCCACAAGCCCTCAACGACCCGCAAACCCTCAACGACCCGCAAACCCTCAACGACCCGCAAGCCCTCAACGACCCACAAGCCCTCAACGACCCGCAAACCCTCAACGACCCGCAAACCCTCAACGACCCGCAAGCCCTCAACGACCTGCAAGCCCTCAACGACCCACAAGCCCTCAACAACCCACAAGCCCTCGACGACCCACAAACCCTCAACGACCCGCAAGCCCTCGACAACCCACGAGCCCTCAATGACCCGCAAGCCCTCGACGACCCACAAACCCTCAACGACCCGCAAGCCCTCAACGACCCACAAGCCCTCAACGACCCACAAGCCCTCAACGACCCACAAGCCCTCAACGACCCACGAGCCCTCAACAACCCACGAGCCCTCAATGACACGCAAGCCCTCGACAACTTGTGAGTCCTCAACGATGAGGGAGCGAGCTCAGAGCAAACAAAAATCCACAACAAAAGCCATTCCTTCACTTCTGAAATAACATACAATGTTCTGCACAGGCTACGGTAAGTTTGATGTGTAAATGTAGTTTATTAAAATATAATTAGGGCAAGCAGACCCTCCAAAACATTGCAAGCTCGCCTCGGCTCGCCCTAAGGATCAATACTGACTCAAGTGACTCAGGCCACCCAGTTCAGTTTAGTGACTCAGAAGAACCCGAATCCTTAAAAGGAACCGAGTTTGCCAGGCCTTATGTTTAATTACAGAAAGTGTATGAAACCCATAACCAAATAGCCATAGCCATACCATCTGTCATTGTGTTACTTGAGGATTTGAATTTTAGGGAAAATGAATATTCCTCTTTGTGTTTGAGACCCCCTGGTAGCCCCTCAAGGACCCCATGGGGGTCCCTGGGCCCCTGTTTGGGAAACAATGCTGTATATGCCTAGGGTTACCAAATTAAAAATAATTAGTCTATTTTTGAATGTGGTATCCATGTAAGGTACTCTGATTAGTTACAGTCCACCACACGGAGCAGAAAACCAGATTTTAAATGTGAATATTGCATTTAGCTAATTTGTGTTTTATATGAATTAAATACATTTCTTAAATATATTACGAGTCGTGGATCTTGTTATATAGGCTACATCAGAATAATAATAATAATAATAATAAGCCAACGGAGAGTTTACTTTGCATTTTTCTGCCTCAGGAAGTCGCCTCCTGACGTGACGCAAGCGTGACGCAACGGTCTGACGGACAGGTAAGCCGACACCGGCCGCCATATTGGGAAACAACGGAAGTGAGAGAGAGAGAGAGAGTGAGAGAGAGAGAGAGAGAGAGAGAGAGAGAGAGAGAGAGAGAGAGCAATAAGTGTGTGTGTGTGTGTGTGTGTGTGTGTGTTTTGAGTCAATCAGTTTCCGAAAAAGGGCGTCCTCCTCCTCCTCGCTGCTGTTTCTCATGTCAGTGCGTCTCCCCGGAGGAAGGGGCGGTCTCAGCGCCGCAGCAGATCCGGAATCAGAAGGTGTTCGCACGGCTCGGCTCTGCTCGAACGGTCGGTGGCGCGCTCCGGTTCCACGGGAGAGCTAACAGACACGGAGCACGCTCAGACACATTTCATTTAAAAGAAGAAAAGAAAAGAAGGAAAGGGAGGAAGGAAGAAAGGGAGGGAGGGAGGAAGGGAGAAGCCGGGTGGACTGAAAGTGTCGGCCGAGGGAGGGACGTCGAACCTGGGGCAGAAGAGAGGAGTCCAAAAAGAAGAAATAAAAGTAGAAGAGAAAAAGGAGAAGATGCCTCTGGCTCAGTTGGCGGATCCCTGGCAGAAGATGCCTCTGGGGGGCACGGCTGCAGAGGTGAGACATTAAGACATTTGTCCTCTTGTCAAACTGCCTGTCGGACTTGTAGTAGACAGGTAATGCAGGAATGTCATTTAAAGTGTCATAATGTCACTGTTAAATAATTAGTCTACCTTTATAGCTGTAATATGGACAACACATAATATCAAATACAATAACACAACACTACAACGCATCTTAAAGCCACTATGAGATCATTATTCTACTCTTAAAGCTCCTATAGGGACGCAAAATTAGATTATAATACACATTTAAAGTCACTATTGGATAATTATTCTTGCCTCAAAGGTCCAATATTTAACAAAAACGTATATAAAATACACTTAAAGCTCTTTTACAAACGCCAAATTAGATCAAAATACACTATAGAGCATTACTCTGAGCACACAAACATGCTGTCATACTCCTATATAGAAGTATTAAACACAAATGTAATACTTTTTTTTTTTAATCTATGAATCCGAATCTTGTAGTCTCTAAAATATCAAAAAAATGTTAATAATTCTTGTCACAGTTTCCTAAAGCCTAAGCTGATAAGACAAAAAAAGCAGCATATCCTTAATTTAGGAGTGAATTTGATATTTTTCCAAGAAATATGACTGAAATCATTTATCGATTAGCCAAATAGATTTATATTGATCCCTTAACGTGACAAAAAGGTTATTATTGGGTAACAGAAATGCTTCCTCAGAGCACAGATGGGGCGTAAAATGATGCCATATGTTAACAGAAAACCTTTAAAATGACTACCGAGTGTCACGAGTCCCCACCCGTCACTCTGGGGATGAAGTGGAAAATCCTTCTGTAGTGGTTTGGATTTTGATTTGAGGATTTTATTTCTTGGGGTAAAACAAAAAAACAGGCAAAGTTGAAGTGTGTCATTGTTCTAAAAAAACAAACAAAAACAAGGAGCTTTGTCTCCAAAACTGAGACACAAGATTGAGACAAAAACAGCTCCTGTGTTAGATGTGTTTTTTTTTCCAGTTCTTCCTTCCTACGAGTTTTTGAATCTTAATAAAGAGCAGGAGGCGGTGCCACTGTGACTGCATGATTCAGGAAGAACTTACGTGTGTGTGTGTGTGTGTGTCCACTTCCTGTATGAGGTGTCACAATGACAGAATGGCGAAATAGCTGCCTGTCACTCTGGAGGCAGATTGTGAATGTGCTCAGACGTTAAAAGAATGCAGAAGTTGCTGCTGTTACTCTGTCTGGCCTTCCTAACGTGCTCGTGCCTGCTCGCAGCTTTCTCCACCCGGCCTCTTTCCACTCACTCACTTTCAACCAGACAGGAACGTGCAGATGCGCAGTGAAGCTGACCTTTGACCCCATGTGTAACACCTCTTAGCCTCTCGGCGTGCAGCAGCAACGTGTCGAATGCTGTCGTACCAGCTTTGTGTTTTTATTTAGGCCACAAAGGAGTGAGTGGTGAAGTTGTGAAATAAAGAAGAGATACGTCTGTAGGATTTTTGCCCTGGAAGCAAGAGCACACACACACACACACACACACACACACACACACACACACACACACACACACACACACACACACACACACTACACTTGTCTACTGACAAATGAGTGTAGATCAAGATGGCTGCAGCTATGAATCTGCACTCTGCCGGCTTAAATGTTTTGTTACTATACAAATACAGTGCATTAGAAAAGCTGGATAAAAATATCGTTTAGGACCGCAACTAATGATTATTTTCTTTCTCAATTAATCCCTTAGTTTTGTCTATTAAAAATATTGAAAAATCTTAATCAGTGTTTTTTTTATATATAGACCAAACGATTATTCGATTTACCAACTACTCGACAAATGCATCGATAGTGAAGCTGATTGTAAGTTGCAGCTCCAGTTCAGAGGAATTACAACTAAGTCTCATTCTGAGAATCATTTTTCTGGTTACTCTGGATGGATCCTCGGACTGTGTTGTGTGTGTTTCTGCCTCCACTGAAGCTTGATTTATGATTGTGTGGAGGCTCCACGCAGAGCTTTTTCCCTAGTCTACTTAACTGGTTTGATGTTTATATGTGCGCTGATGTGTGCGTTGAGCCAGCATGTCTGTCTGTCTGTGTGTGTGTGTGTGTGTGTGTGTGTGTGTGTGTGAGTGTGTGTGTGTGTGTGGTAGAGCGAGGGAGAGAGTGGCGGCGATTAGTTTTGGAGCGAGTCATAGTGAGAGAAACAAAGTGTCCCCTCTGCTTTCTGACCACGGGGGGAAAAGTTAACCCTCTGCTTTCTTGATTTTGTGTTATTTAAGGAGAAGGAGAACCAGGAAGTGAGTCGGGGGGAAATGCAGCGCTACCAATCAATTAATCAATCAATCAATCCTTCATTTATTTCTAGAGCACATTTAAAACCACCAGGTTGACCTTGGTGCTGGACATTGACATGAAACAATAAATAGACAAAATACAACACCAGATAAATACAACTCACAGTTCTCATGCCGGATTAAAAGCCAGGGAATAAAAATATGTTTGCTGGGGGCCGGTTTAACAGGAAGAGGCAGTTTTTTCATATTTTCATTTTTTATTTTACAGGAAAGTTAAAAATAATATTACATTACAATATAAACGGGGCTGACTGGTTCCTGTTCTGCAGAAACAAAACATTGGACGTGGTTACAGCACGTCGGGACGGACATTTGTACGGGACATCGATATGGACTAGACAAAGTTGGACAACTAGAACAACAACACAGTTATATAAGGACAAAGACATTTATACAAGATATCAGCATGGGCAAGACAAAGTACTAAGAAGGCACGTAGTATTATGCAGGATTCTAGTCATCCTGCATACAACCTTTTCTCCCACCTTCCATCAGGAGACGTTTGCAGAGTATCCCAACGCGTACATCACGTTATAGGGATAGTTTTTATCCTCAGGTAATAAGGTTACTGAATGAGGGCACAGCAGGAAGGAGGGCTGGGGTCTGTATTTAGTCACTTAGCCACTGCTTATTGTGGTGGTTTAATGGTTTTATGTTTTTATATTATATTATTATTATTATTATTATTATTGTTATTATAACTGTTACTGTTGGCTGGTGCTGATTGCAATAAGGCATATTGTATTTCATTGCTGTGGTACGCTGTACTAAGGTGCATATGACAATAAATTTGAACTTTAACTTGAAATACCGACAGTGCAAACAAGGCTTGGACAATTCATTGCACAGTCTCGGGGCTGCGACTGAGAAAGCTCGATCCCCTCTGCTGTTTTAGGGACAACAAGGAGAAACTGGTTCGCAGACCTTAATGACCCTGAAGGAGCATGTGGCTTCAACAGATCACTGATGTAGACTGGAGCTAGTCCACGAAGGGCTTTAAAAACAAACAGAATCTTAAAATCCATCCTAAAACTAACTGGGAGCCAGTGAAGAGAGGCAAGGACAGGGGTGATGTGATCTCGCTTACGAGTCCCAGTGAGGAGACGAGCGGCAGCATTTTGAACCAGTTGTAGTCGAGAGTGGAGGCCTCGCTCACACCTCCATACAGAGCATCACAATAGTCAAGGCATTACCACGCCACGGCTGCGTGACGTAAGTCGCTGCGACGTGTAGTTACATTTTCCGAGAGGTGCACGTCAGGCTACGGCGTAGGTTTGTGTCTTCGTCAGGCTACGGCGTAGGTTTGTGTCTTCGTCAGGCTACGGCTGATGTTAGGTTTGTGTCTTCGTCAGGCTACGGCTGATGTTAGGTTTGTGTCTTCGTCAGGCTACGGCTGATGTTAGGTTTGTGTCTTCGTCAGGCTACGGCTGATGTTAGGTTTGTGTCTTCGTCAGGCTACGGCGTAGGTTTGTGTCTTCGTCAGGCTACGGCTGATGTTAGGTTTGTGTCTTCGTCAGGCTACGGCGTAGGTTTGTGTCTTCGTCAGGCTACGGCTGATGTTAGGTTTGTGTCTTCGTCAGGCTACGGCTGATGTTAGGTTTGTGTCTTCACGTACTTCAGTATGTAGCAACGGCGTAGATTTCACGCAGTAGTAGAAATCAAGCTGATTATTGGCATCAATTCTCCCAATTTAATCCTCGAGTTTAATTAGATTTTATTCTTAAATATGAAGTTAAATCCAAGTTACATACTGCGATAATATGAAATGTATTCTCTGAGTTTATCATGGGAACCTGTATATCCCACAGGTAAGCACAGGACTTAATGTCATACACAGTAAAGAATTAAAACGGTGTTCAAACCTACATTGACAAAAAGAAAGGCAGTACATTACTTTTACATTATTAAAAGAACTTTTCATGTATTTTTAATATCTTGATTTCCACAAATTTGACATTTTACACATTCTTTATCCCTCAGCATCTGGCCAAGGACGATTCTTTCACTTTTCTTACGCTGGGATGAACTGTGTTTGTGTACCAAGTTTGCAAGCTCTGCATATTTTTTGAGTGTCGTCATGATGATGATGATGATGATGATGATGATGATGATGATGATGATGATGATGATGATGAAGATCATGATGAATTATGACTGGGCGACCTCTAGCTCACCCAGTAGAGTGTGTGCCCCGTGTAAACTGAGGCCTTAGCAGTGGCCAAAAAACTAATTGGCTATATGTCAACCCCCAAAGCTATATTTTATGGGAACTGTAGTTCCAAACCTCGGATCATTATTGTCTCCCAAAAGGATCTTTTATATTTCTCAAACACTGAAAGTCTCTTTAAACCATAAAGTAAAGGATTTAAAAGTGCGTCTGGGTATGACGGGGACTCCCAGTGTCATCAGAGACAATCTGCACCGTTTTAATCCAGGAAAAGACTCTGCAGTCCTTTCACTTGGAGAATAAACAGAGCGTTTCCTCCTCTTCCCCTCCATGTACAAGCCTGTCCTCTCTGTCACCTTCCATCTCTGCATCTTTCTCCCTCTTTCTAATCAAAATCCAGAACTCGTCCTGTCTGTCATCCATCCCCCCCCCGCTGTGCAGTTTTCAGGCTTATCCTCCCGGCGCTGCACTTATCTGCAAAGTAAATAATCACAATAATCGCTTTTATAGTTAATATTGTTTTTGTCAGGCAGTAGTATCACTGCTATTAGTGTCTGAATCACAGCTGTTGCTCCAGCAGGTAAGCAGACCGGCTGCTAATCTGCCTTACATAATGCTAATTCATTGTTTTGTTTTTGTACTTCCTTTTTAAACCGAGCAGATGAGGTTGAATCCGTCAGAATCTGCTGATAAACCTCACACTGTGACCGTCTGGGGACTTCAAAAATATATATATATATTTGAAATCTGGTTGATTTCTCCGTCATAGGGATCAGGAGGGAGATGATTAGAAGGTTTCATAATAATTTGAGAAACATTTTTCTGGTTACTCTGGATGGATCCTCGGACTGTGTTGTGTGTTTTTCTGCCTCCACTATAGCTTGATTTATGATTGTGTGGAGGCTCCACGCAGAGCTTTTTCCGTAGCCTACTGAAATTGCCTGATGTTTATATATGTATATACAGTGAGGAAAATAAGTATTTGAACACGCTGCTATTTAGCAAGTTCTCCCACTTAGAAATCATGGAGGGGTCTGAAATTGTCCTCGTAGGTGCATGTCCACTGTGAGAAACATAATCTAAAAAAAAAATCCAGAAATCACAATGTATGATTTTTTAACTATTTATTTGTATGATACAGCTGCAAATAAGTATTTGAACACCTGAGAAAATTAATGTTAATATTTGGTACAGTAGCCTTTGTTTGCAGTTCCAGAGGTCAAACGTTTCCTGTAGTTCTTCACCAGGTTTGACACACTGCAGAAGGGATTTTGGCCCACTCCTCCACACAGATCTTCTCTAGATCAGTCAGGTTTCTGGGCTGTCGCTGAGAAACACGGAGTTTGAGCTCCCTCCAAAGATTCTCTATTGGGTTTAGGTCTGGAGACTGGCTAGGCCCCCCCAGAACCTTGATATGCGTCACATTTATTTATTTCCAATGAGGGGGCGTGGCTATCTCTATTATACTATTTCCTGATGTTGGGTTGAGCAAGCAACTTGCAGAGCACTGAAACATTTGTGATTTCCTGGATGCAGTTGCCTGTCAGACATCTTATTTTCCTACTAACAAAACCTGAGATCAGAAATGTAAAAATCAGTTTCTAAACATTTCGTCACACCGTAGCTCCAAGCTTTTAAAAACTGTCCTTGCTCCTAAATGACATGACCACAATATATGTTTTACAACAAAGATAAAAGTCACAAAATCTCCTCCGATGAAGCAGCGCCTGCACAGTAAGTATTTGCAGGGGCGTGGAGGTGAACGTGCTTGGACCTGTAGCGGGGAGCTTATTATCATGTCACCACGGTGGATCAGGTGTGTGTTAATGTGTAACGTCTCTTGTTGTGTGTGTGTGTGTGTGTGATTACAGGATGTACATCATGATCCTGAGGACTCAGTGGGCGATGACGACCAGATGCCTGCCATCACCGTAAGTCCTCCGCCTCCTGTTCTTAGTTCTCATGTTCACATCAAACAGAGACAATGCTCCAGACTGTGTTTGGAGCTTTTTGTTAATCTTGCCTGACATTTTTATTTTTATTTTTTAATGTAAACACAGCGAGCATGGTTTGTACTGACAACAGCGTAACACTCTGAACCCTGAAAGCTGTCTGAGACTGTGTGTCTGTCCGCTACTATCACGCAGCCATGAGTGGGACTGGCTGCTATTGACAAGTAAACAGCCCTGATGGCCATTTGTACACTCACACATGTGCAACCTTGTGTTCTCATGCTTTCACACAAGGCTCACTATTGCACTTAGATGAATATCCACTGTGTTTGAGAGAGAGAAAAAATGCCGCCTACTCCTGCAGGATAATTGCTGGTATCAAAGTGGAAGCTTAGTGTGGCTCACTATTAAAGTCATGAGTCATCTGAAAGCAAAAAAAATAAAATAAAAAATCCTCCCTCAGATTCCTCCGCTCTGCCCGGTATCATCATTTATTTGTGATGTGCTATTTGGGGATTAGATGTTGTTATTTACTCTTTTGGTAAACACGCTTTCCCTCGAGATGCATCACACACGTGTTATTCTTCAGCCTTTTCCTGTGGCCCACTTTCAAACGTACAACACACACTTTATTTATACTATATTATTTCATATTGCATTAGTTTTTACAATGCCAAAGTATACTGAAAAAAAGTACATGGTCAGGATGGACACTAGCA
>CM057258.1:2871574-3016174 GCA_029931835.1 Etheostoma nigrum
TGAACAGCTTGTGTGTGTGTGTGTGTGTGTGTGTGTGTGTGTGTGTGTCCCTCGGCGCCGTGTGCAACAATAAGTCTGACAGTGAATCAGTTTGTGACGCCGCTGTGACAGGACAGGAGCGCGATGAAGACGCTTTTATTACACATTTTGAACAGGCAGTTTCAGGTACAGTTTAAACACACACACACACACACACACACACACACACACACACGCACACACACAGTGTTATTACAGATTGTCGTTTGCAGGCTGTTAGTGTTTGTTTCATTGGTTTTGGATACACCCCCACTCCTTGGCATTCTCATAGTCTCTGTCTGTTTAGTGTGTGTGTGTGTGTGTGTGTGTGTGTGTGTGTGTGTGTGTGTGTGATATAGTGAACCCTGGGGACTAAACACTCACAGACTTAATTATCTCAGGTGCTAAGTGAGTGTGTGTGAGGCCACAAGGGCTCAGATAGGTAATAGGTAAGTACGATAGGTAATGGGATTGGGACAGCACTTGACGAGATCACGCGTTACCTTGGCAACGTTTAATAACGATGTTGTGACTGACACTTGCCGGTTTGGGTATTTCCACTCTGCCAAGGCCCAGGAGACGTCTGCCTGATTCCACATGTGTTCCAAACCTCTTGTTTAACAAGCCGGACAACAGGTCTGCTCCGCTCCGTCGTCGTGTGGCGGGCTGTTGTTTACCTTTGTAATTTCCCTATGGTTTCCGCGGTAAACGCCACAACGCTTTGAATTGTGGGTAATTCCCTTTTGGTGAAGTCTGCATCGATGCAGAGTCACGGAAAGGGCTCGGTAAGTGTGTACTCGCACCCTCACGCCCCGGTCCGTGAGTCCGGACTTTGGGATTGCGCCTCCCTCTTCCTCATCTGGGAGGCTCGATTGGCAACAGATGAAGTGCTTTGATGTCCTTTAATTAGGGGAAAGGAGGGAGGGAGGGAGGGAGAGAGAGAGACGAGCACACAAACAGTGGCTCTACTGTCCAACGGATCACAGCGACGCCCTCCAATGTGTTGTTTTGGCCACAACTCCGATGGTCAGTTTCCTGTCACAGAGGACAGAATAAACTAGAAAATATTCACATTTAAGAAGCTGGAATCAGAGATACTTACCTTCTTTTCATAAGAAAATGACTCAAACCGATGAATTGCTTATCAGCTGTTTCTGCACTGTCAAAAAAAAAAGTACAAACCAGGATCTTTAAGGAACAAGAGCTTGTCCCTGGGGTGGTACCCTCAAAGGGACATTGTTGTACCTTGAATAAGAGGATCACATTTGGACCTTAGCTGTTTGCAGGACTGTAGGACTCGAGTCCGGTCTTGGACTCGAGTCCGGACTCAAGACCGTTTTTCTATGGTCTCGGACTTGTCTCGGACTCGCTAGTATGTGGACTCGGACTTGTCTCGGTCTCGGCCACTGGTCTTGCCCAATATGGCTTCTGGTCTGGACCGAGTCCAGGTGTCTTTATTATGTTGATAATAATATTGGAGGGAAAGGGAAACCCAAAATGATTGTCTTGATACTGTCATGTATAAGACCTTTATTCTGTCCTGGACTCGGTCTTGAGTCGGACTCGAACTTCTTTGGACTCTGTCTTGACTTGGACTCCACTAGTCCTGGTCTTGGACTTGTCTTGGACTCGACTAAGGTGGTCTTGACTACAGCCCTGCCTGTTTGTACCTTCTAAGGGACAATATTAAACCTTTGAGGATCAGTAATGTACCTTAAAGGTACAAATATGTACCTTACACCTCAGAAAGTACACACTGTACAATGGAAGGTGCAGAAATGTACCTTCAAGATACATTTTTGTACTTTTAAGGGAACATTTGCTAAGTTTGTACCTTAGGGAACAAAAAGGGACCTGTATTGTACCTCTTTTTTTGACAGTGTGTTCTTTACATTTTGAAATAAACACTTTCATATCTAATTAATTGATGCATTTGTGCAGCTCTAATAACAACGGAATATACATAACATATACTGCATATATTCCATAATTATGTAACACTGTGAAAGGAGTCATTCTGCATAACTAGTACTTTTACTTTTGATACTTTATGTTCATTTTGTTAATAACACTTTTTCTTTAAATGAAGTAATTTTATACTGTGATCTGTGTAAAAATGTGAATACTTCTTCCACCCCTGTAAAACTCAGACCTCTTTGTTGTTGCATTTGGGGACAAAACATGAAAGTGAAATGCCAGAATTGTCCAGAACTGAGCTCGAATCTGCTGTAAACGGCTGAATGTTTCATCAGGAATAACCTTTAGAAATAAATAGATATTTGCTAATACATCTTTTATCCTGATGATTCAAACGGGAGAGTTTCATGTCATGACCCACCTTGAAGCCGCAAAGTCCTCTAACTGTCAGTCACGCCTAATTAAATCCTCCGTCTTCACCTAATTTATAGAGCTATTTATAAAATTTATCATCACTGATTTCCTAAATCCATTTGATTCCGATTCACAAGGTTTTGATTCAATTTTCGAATCGATAACAATTCGACGAGGGATGTTTTAGATTCAAAACCAATTTGCTTGGATATGAAAGAGATTCTACAATTGTACAAGGAACTACACAATCTACAGTTATTTTTGTATGATTTATTTGTGGGATTTTGAACATAACAGACACACATTACACCTCATCTATTAGAATGAAACTAATACAAAGACTCAATCTGTGACACTAGGTACAGGTCTCTAACAAAGAGACGATTTACGCCCAGTTCCCAAAATGGGTTTTGATCCAGGTAATCGTGGTAGTGGTAGTCGGTGAGTATTGAGTGGCATTTCATTCACATATCTCAAGCTGTCTGGCCCTTTTAAAATGGCCACCACAGTTTTTCCCTGGCCAAAATGTAGCTCATCTTTGGAGCGTTTTTTAACCTCCTTTCCAACATGCTAGCATGGCATAGTTGGTACCAATGGATTCCTTTTAGATGGTTTAGTGTTATTTGATACAGACGGATGGATTCTAAATTTTTAAAATTTATATCAGATCATTCAAATAGAAATCTATTTGAATCAAAAACTCGAATTTTGTAAACCCAGCCCTACTATTTTATCTCAATCGTCCTCTCTGTGCACTTCTTGGTAGATCAGTTAACAGCAGAATGAACACATACACCTGTGTGTGTGTGTGTGTGTGTGTGTGTGTGCGTGTGCACAGCTGTGATTGAGGTTCTTGTCTTGGCAGCTCTTGAATAAATGATGATGTCCTCCCTCTGCTCCTCCTCATCTATACTTAATGTTCTCTCTCTCTCTGTACTATAAAGTTCGGCCTCTGCTCTAAATCACATCCGCCTCTCTTCTGCGTCTCCTCTCCATTACTTATCCTCCTACATCTTTCTTCTCCATGTCTCTTTTTGGTCTGTTAAATGTTTCTCTCTCTAATTTCTTTTTTTTTATATGATTCAGATTTCCATCCAGCTTACACCTACAGTACATAAAAAAACAATGCACTGGATATAGTATATATAGTAGAGTCCAAAACACCAAAAAGTAAATTTAAAAAACCAACACGTCTGGTCATTCATCCTTCATGACAATATCACAAAAGTGATGACTTTTTATTGTTGAATTTGAGGTAATCGGTGTCTGTCACAGCACTACATTTCCCAGAGCAACCATGTGACGTTTTATTTCTTTTGGATTTTCTGTTGATGCTGTTTGAGTTTCTGTAGATGGAGCTCTTTTCTTTCTCTTCAGTCGGCTGTCTCTGTTTAAAGAAACTAGCTTTGTGTGTGTGTGTGTGCGTGTGTGTGCGTGTGTGTGCGTGTGTGTGTGTGTGTGTCTGTCTAATCTTTATCTTGTGTGTGTGTGTGCGTGTGTGTGTGTGTGTGTGTGGAGAGTTCAAAATGTTAAACAAATGATTTTTAATACTTTTTATAAAATTGTTTTATTGCTGAAGCAACTTTCTGATCTTTGGCAGGTGATTGTTAGGTGTGTGTGTGTGTGTGTGTGTGTGTGTGTGTGTGTGTGTGTGTCTGTCTAATCTTTATCTTGGGTGTGTGTGTGGAGAGTTCAAAATGTTAAACCAATGATTTTTAATACTTTTTATAAAATTGTTTTATTGCTGAAGCAACTCTCTGATCTTTGGCAGGTGATTGTTAGGTGTGTGTGTGTGTGTGTGTGTGTGTGTGTGTGTGTGTGTGTGTGTGTGTGTGTGTGTGTGTGTGTGTGTGTGTGTGTGTGTGTGTGTGTGTGTGTGTGTGTCTCAGGGGGGGTTATTTGAGCCTCCGGCAAAGCCAGCGGATGTGCACTTTATGCCTCTAACCTGACAAATCCCAAGCGCGTGTGTGCATATCGCGTGCATGCAGTAACCATCCGGCCTGTTAATTTCATTGCGTAACAGGCTTGGGGGGGGGGGGGCGGCGGCTGGGGAGGGGGGGGTTGGTGGCAGGGGGGGAGGCATCCCGCTCGCTCGCTCAGTGTGTGATAGCTGCTGCCATGGAAAACACATGACATAACATAACAAACACATACACACATTTACATTGATATTGACATTTGGCGTTTAGTTTACCCACAATGGAGAAAAAGCTTTAAGGTGAGAAACCAGCAGTTTGTTAAAATCTCACTCACACACACACACACACACACACACACACACACACACACACACACACACACACACACACACACACACACTGACAGACAAACTTAAGGCATAAGAATACATAACAACAGGCTGGTTGATATTATATCCAAAGTCCCACTTGCATCTATTTTTATTAGCAGAGTTAATAAGGGATATGCAAGTGATGCTGGAAATGTGGTGTCACCTTTCTCTCATTTCCTGTCTCTCTGTCTCACACGCTCTCGTTCACACACACACACACACACACACACACACACACACACACACACACACACACACACAACAAAAAACTCAGTCACAGCCAAGTACTCTTTCCTTTTTCACCCCTAGCTAACACTTAGCTATGTTGACTTGACATGCTGCTTTGAGTGATACTAAGCCTCTAAAAAACATTATAAAGCTAGCAAACCGTTAATTAACATCCAGCAGTCACAGAGCAGCATTAGCTGCTAAATGCTCCACTATGTTCACTAGGTAATGTACAGAGAGTTTAACAGAGCTTGTTTTCTGAGAACAGAGACTGAAAATGTGCCGTAAAACAAAAACTACGAGCTGAAAGACAAGAAAACGCTCAGTAGAGCTGCTGTGTTTATTATTTATGTGCCTTTTATCTCTGCGAGCGTCAGGCTTTAACACATACATTCCACAAAAATGTGATGCTCTTTGTATTTTTCAACGTGTGTGTGTGTGTGTGTGTGTGTGTATGTGTGTGTGTGTGTAAACCAGTAAGCTCAGGGAAGGTGATAACAGGTGGAGGTAATCAACAAAATGTCAGGCATCCGGTCAATGGTCCAAACTGGCATTGTGTACATTGTGTTTGTGTGTGAGGGGTTGTGACAGGTGGTCTGCGTCCCCTTTGTGTCGGTGCTGGACTCTTCCAGTTTGTCAGCTGTGGGATTTTGGGGATATTTCATTTGCGTCACTGTGTGTCATGTGTGCGTCAGCTTGTGTTTGTCATTTTTATCTATGTTCATTATGTCTGCATCACTGTGGGTCTTTGTGGATTTGGTTGTTTCAGGGATAGAAAGCAGAATTATCACTCATTTATGTTGTTTTATACTTTTGAAAATCCTTTTCATGTGCATCTTTATAACTTCATAAAGCCTTTCAGTCTTGTGTAAAACTTGTAATTGCATTGTTGCTAAAAGCTGCGATAAGCTTCCCTTAAACAAGCAACTATTTTACATTTAGTGTCAGAGCTAGGATATTATAATCAAATATTTTTCCAATGTTTTATCTGTCACGACATTGCAAATGTACACAGAATCACATTTACAATGTGATGTTTAGTGCAGTTGACTATGTTGCATTGCAATTGCATTACATTACTGCATTACACACACACACACACACACACACACACACACACACACACTTTCTAACTATGATTAGCTTGAAAATCAGTATTTTTTTTATCAAAACAATTTTGCAGTATGATAACAAAATTTGTTCTAATCATAATACACTTCCACTTAAAGATGAGAATCGTTAATGTTAAGTAGGTTGAGGTTTTAAGCCTTAGAGCTCGTTGTTTACATGATCCTGTTTAAAACAATTTCAAATAAAAACCATAACAGCTAGAGCATTCATTGTTTTTGCGTCATTACGTTGTACGCTCGTGATGACCATGGGACCCCGTTCAGATGAAACCATCAAAACGGCTTTACACTTCACTTCACTCGGAAAAATGAGCATGTCTCAAAATAAGAGTTCAAATAACTTCTGGAGCGTTAAGAAATATGTTCATGTTTCTACATTTAGAAATCCTTTTTTTATTAGTTATCATGGCTTATTGACTCACATAACCTTTTAGCTTAGGTTGTAGAAATGACTGGAGAAAATGGAGGACAACATGCTCTAGTTATTGGCATGTCTTTAAACCAATCACAGTCGTCTTGGGCGGTGCTAAACACCGGAGAAAAGGCGCGGTGCCGCAAAATATAGGCTGGGAAGGAACTTGTTTTGGTGGAATGTGTACGTTTAAAACTTGTTTTAGTCGTCCAGCAGACAGATAGTCTAGCTAGCTGTCTGGATTTACCCTGCAGAGATCTGAGGACCAGGTAACCATAGTCCTCAGATTGGACAGATAGTCTAGCTAGCTGTCTGGATTTACCCTGCAGAGATCTGAGGACCAGGTAACCATAGTCCTCAGATTGGACAGATAGTCTAGCTAGCTGTCTGGATTTACCCTGCAGAGATCTGAGGACCAGGTAACCATAGTCCTCAGATTGGACAGATAGTCTAGCTAGCTGTCTGGATTTACCCTGCAGAGATCTGAGGACCAGGTAACCATAGTCCTCAGATTGGACAGATAGTCTAGCTAGCTGTCTGGATTTACCCTGCAGAGATCTGAGGACCAGGTAACCATAGTCCTCAGATTGGACAGATAGTCTAGCTAGCTGTCTGGATTTACCCTGCAGAGACCTGAGGACCAGGTAACCATAGTCCTCAGATTGGACAGATAGTCTAGCTAGCTGTCTGGATTTACCCTGCAGAGATCTGAGGACCAGGTAACCATAGTCCTCAGATTGGACAGATAGTCTAGCTAGCTGTCTGGATTTACCCTGCAGAGATCTGAGGACCAGGTAACCATAGTCCTCAGATTGGACAGATAGTCTAGCTAGCTGTCTGGATTTACCCTGCAGAGATCTGAGGACCAGGTAACCATAGTCCTCAGATTGGACAGATAGTCTAGCTAGCTGTCTGGATTTACCCTGCAGAGATCTGAGGACCAGGTAACCATAGTCCTCAGATTGGACAGATAGTCTAGCTAGCTGTCTGGATTTACCCTGCAGAGATCTGAGGACCAGGTAACCATAGTCCTCAGATTGGACAGATAGTCTAGCTAGCTGTCTGGATTTACCCTGCAGAGACCTGAGGACCAGGTAACCATAGTCCTCAGATTGGACAGATAGTCTAGCTAGCTGTCTGGATTTACCCTGCAGAGATCTGAGGACCAGGTAACCATAGTCCTCAGATTGGACAGATAGTCTAGCTAGCTGTCTGGATTTACCCTGCAGAGACCTGAGGACCAGGTAACCATAATCCTCATGATCCACCGGAAGTTAGAGCGCCAACACAAAGGAAGCCCAAGGCAACGGGTATCCGGCCTAACTGAGTGAAATCCGGCAGACTTTCCGGTGGCGGCGGAGCAGTCCCGGAAGTGGAACATTGTGGATATATATCACTAGATTTTAAACTAAATGCAAGTCATAACATGATATCAACAGATCCAAACAGGAACCTTATCTCAAGTGACAACACGTTTATGTGTTTGTGAAATAGATACGCTACTTCAAAACATTTGTGTGTGGTGTCAGTGAGGGAAGTTTGGGGATTCCCGTTACCTGTTCCCTCGATCCCCTGAAACGCTGACGTGTCCTAAGATATTCACCATGAAACAGACACTGCTGCAGGGTTTTTCCTGGCTCAGACTGGGCCTTTTGGATGGGGCGGGGTACACAACACTGCATGACTGCAAGCATGCGGTTGTTTGGTAAATTATTATTAAACACATTCAAAGAAGATTTTAATTAATTTTGGTGCTGGTGATTTTCCTTTGGGGGCTGGCTTTAACCTCTTTGGGGGGGGCGCCTAAAATTCCTCCATGCAGGAATAACCTTGTACTGTATTGGTTTGGACTGGTTGTTGTGGACAAAATCCAGTGTTGGAAGAAGTATTCAGATCCTTTTACTTAAGTAAAAGTAGAAAGACCATAATCTAAAATTACTTATTTGAAAGTAAAAGGCCTACATTCGAAATGTTACTTACGTAAAATCACAAAAGATTAATTCATAAAATTACATTTAAATATACGTATGTATAGTATCGGATTGTGCAGCCCTAGTTTTCATATAGTATAATGATTATAATATTAATTATAATACGATAAGGTACACGTTATCGATCCCCAGCGGGACAATTCAGTCAGTTGACAGATTGGGACTCAGATTCCTTCATATGACCGACATTTGCATTTTGAATGTTGAAAACTTTGAGTGAATAAGTGTGAAAATAGAAGTGGGAGTTCTCCTCCTCGTGGTATTTAATCATTGGTCAGCGGGTCATGTGACTGTGGAGTGAACGGGGATCTCCAGGACACCTGATGGAAACACTGGGTGGAAGGTTACAGCTGCATGTTAGCGGAGAAGGGAGGAGTGTGGGGGGGGGGATCCCGCTTCCCATCCCAATTTGGATCTGTGCCCCTATCTCTCCCCTCTCTTTCCTCTGGGTAAGTGGGTATCCCCTCACTGACTCACACTTGTTTGCTTGTCCCAGTCCGAGGCATTCGCTGTCACAGTGTCGCTCCAACAACTCCAAGCTCCTCAAGTTCCTCAAGTTCACTTAGTGATGACACGCCGCGCGGTGGAGGCTGAGCCGGCAAAGTGTGTGTGCGCCGTCAGCGGCCTCGTCAGGGCGCTGAGGAGCCGGCTGAAGGCGCTCCGCCGCCTTCTGATGCTCGCCGGGACGGGCGGCAGCCACCAGCAGCCGGCCCAGACTTTTGATAGCGGCCGCTGGGAGCAAACTAGAAAAAATGGGGGGACAGTAATAGGATGTTATGGACCAGAACACTCCAGTATGGAGAGAGTGAGTACTGTGGGTAGTTTTTAGTGTGTGTGTGAGTGAAGCTGCTCGGGTAGTTTTGTTTGTGCTTGTGCGTCTTATCAGTGTCACTCTACAAGTCACAAAACCACAGATTAGCATTCCTGAAATGTAAACAAAATATATTTATCTTTTGTTGACTTAAAGCAGTCACTCCAACTGGTTTTACTGGCAGCCACAAATCCGAGATAATGGGGTAGATATGTTGAGAGTTTCGAGCCTGTTCTGTCTAACATGAATGATGCAATGGTGGAGGAAGTATTCAGATCCTTTAATTGAGTAAAAGTACTAATACCACTCTGTAAAAAATAGGGCTGCTCTTAGTCGATTAATCGGCGGCGTTGGTCTTAGTCTACTAAGATTTCTTAGGATTAGTCCTGTTTTATGCTGAATGACTACTGGGATTTAGTTATAGTGCATTTACTTCTGAACCCAGAAACCGGGACTAGGAATCACGTCACACAGTTACAAGTTAAATGCGTTGCATTTACAAGTCAGATTTTTCATTGTGGGGTTAACTCTAGCCAGGTTAGCAATACCCGTAGTCAATGACGCATCACGCCGGATTTTTGTGCATACAAACAGCGTAACAACATGTTGGGCAAGCCTGTGTGCAAAAATCTTTTTAAAGATTTTTTTGGGGGCATTTCCACCTTTAAGTGATAGGACAGCCTAGACATGGAATGGGAGGGAGAGGGGGAGGACATGCAGGTCGGATTCAAACCCTGGGCCTCTGCGCTGAGGAGCAAACCTGGGCGCCCCCTGTGCAAAAAAATGTAATCTGTAAAGGAACTAAAGCTGTCGGATGAATGTAGTGGAGTAAGTGTAGAAGTTAGAAGTATAAAGTTGCATAAAAAGACAAAACTCAAGTAAAGTAAAAGTGCCTCACATTTGTATTTAAGTACAGTACTTGAGTAAATGTACTTAGTTGATTTTCTTAGTTCTGGTATCTGGTCAGGAAGCATCAAAAAGGAACTGTTTGAGTTGGATGTTTTTATGTCTGTGAGTCAGCTGTAACCAGATGGCACACAGACAGAAAATTGACCTTTTTATTCAGAAACATTTTTCATACATTTATTTTGGGGAAAATCTTTTTTACAGATCTGTGGACTGCATAGGAATCATAGCAAAGTACAGCAAACATTTTCCAAAGTGACAAAACAGGAATATTGCGTAAGTGTGTGTGTGTGTGTGTGTGTGTGTGTGTGTGTGTGTGTGTGTGTGTGTGTGGTTTCATGTTACCACTACCATCATCCTCTCTAACACTGACGTGTCCTAAGATATGCACCGTTAATCAGCCGCTACTGTTCTGGATTTGACTGGTTGACAAAATCCAGAATCTAAATCCTCAAATCATGCTCAGTAAAAGTAGAAATACCACAGTCTAAAAGTACCTAACACGTTGGAAGATCTAGAGCAGATAATAAATAAATAACACTAACAAAGTTTTACAAAACTTGCTAAAGAAGTTCACTAGAGAATAGTGTCGCATTGCCAGACCTTCTTCCACAGCGCTGCGGAGGAGGGTCTGGCTAGTCCACACAGAATTCTGGGATGGGAGAAAAACGTGCTCTGGTTTATCGGCATTTCTTTAAACCAACCAATCACAGTCGTCTTGGGCGGGGCTAAGCGCCGGATGCTCTGCAAAATAGTCTCGGGAAGGAAGTTGTTTTGGTGGAACATGTGTACGTTCAGAAGTAGTTTTAGTCGTGCTACAGAAAACTCAGATAGTCTAGCTAGCTGTCTGGATTTACCCTGCAGAGACCTGAGGACCAGGTAACCATAGTCCTCAGATTGGACAGATAGTCTAGCTAGCTGTCTGGATTTACCCTGCAGAGATCTGAGGACCAGGTAACCATAGTCCTCAGATTGGACAGATAGTCTAGCTAGCTGTCTGGATTTACCCTGCAGAGACCTGAGGACCAGGTAACCATAGTCCTCAAATTGGACAGATAGTCTAGCTAGCTGTCTGGATTTACCCTGCAGAGACCTGAGGACCAGGTAACCATAGTCCTCAAATTGGACAGATAGTCTAGCTAGCTGTCTGGATTCACCTTGCAGAGATCTGAGGACCAGGTAACCATAGTCCTCAGATTGGACAGATAGTCTAGCTAGCTGTCTGGATTTACCCTGCAGAGATCTGAGGACCAGGTAACCATAGTCCTCAGATTGGACAGATAGTCTAGCTAGCTGTCTGGATTTACCCTGCAGAGACCTGAGGACCAGGTAACCATAGTCCTCAGAAACCATCCGCAGGTTAGAGCGCCAACACAGAGACAGAGGACGAGGACGGACATCCAGCCGAAAATGACCTGAATAACCTGAATTATCCTGTAAATGAAACGGCGTCGATGTAGACTAACTGGAGACTAAATACAACCATTAGATCTGAGGAAAGTCATAGTTTTGATGCTCACATTGATTCCACTTTCAATCAGCGTAGTGGTGCCCAAATCGTCTTGGGTGCTGCGCTTTAGCCTTATAATGGTTGGGAAACCCCTGGTCTAAAAGTACTCCATTACAAGTAATAGTCCTGCATGTACTTAGAGTACTCGTGAGCAGCTGATAGTTTTAGAAATACTTCACAATTAGTAAATCTCCCTGCAGTCAGGTACTTGTGTAGATTTCTCCGTCTGACCAGCAGTTAAAAAACGTGTGCAGAGTTAATGATAATTTAATTTGATGTCTGTAATGTGTCCGATGGGGAGGTCTGCTGCTGTGTGTAACAACATAACTCTGATTCCCTCTGCTGACGAGGCCTCTTAATTAGTCTTGATGGCGGACAGACGATGCGGCGTGTTGCAGGGCTGCTGTGCTGCGTCCGCTCCAGCTGTGTTACTGACGGCTCAGTGGAGAGCCTCTTAACCTCACAGTATGCTTGTTTTAGTAACCCAGCAGTCAGTAAAGATATCAGGGTACATTTTTCCCAAAAATGACTGCTATACATTTTATGATGCATATATTATAAATGTGAACATATTTGGAAAATGTGATGAAATCAATCTAGCTAAAAGCCCAAGATGACGTCCTCAAATGTCTTGTTGTGTCCACACAACTGAAAGATATTCAGTTTACTGTCACAGAGGAGAGAGGACGCTAGAACATATTCAAGAAGCTGGAATCAGAGGATTTTTAAATGTAATAGTTGACAACTAATCGATGAATCAATTCATCTTTGCAGCTCTAGTTACAGATCACACTCAGCGGTGTGCATGGCTAAAGACAGACGTTTTAGCTAGTTGTCGTGAGGAACTACAGGAGCCAAGTCTTTTGAAAACTGAATAAGAACAGGATAAAATCAAGACATGACATGATGAAAACGGATATAATACAATCATAACCTCCAGTATCAACTACTGTTCCAAAATCAAGAATAGACCTAGAAGCTTAGTTACTTTCTTTGTTTTCTATTTACTGACCAATCCAACGCTCAGACACAGGGTTCAGTATGACAATTTGTTGTTTTAGCTGCATAAGTAGATTAAAATCCTAAATCAACCACCAGTGACGTTGTTGTTGTTGTTTTTGTTTTTCGTGTGTGGGATGGAAATTTACTTTATTAATGGGCAGAAGAGTTCAGTTGGAAGCTGTGCATGTGTGTTTGAGATGGAAATAAACATTAACATGTGCAATAACAGGTTAGAGAGGTGTGTGTGTGTGTGTGTTGGTGTGTGTGCGTGTATGCATGTGTTATTTTGTGTGTGTGCGCGTGTACACATATGTATGTGTGTATGCATGTGTTAATTGTGTGTGTGTACGCGTGTGTGTGGGGGGGCGGGCGTGTGTATGCATGTGTTATTTTGTGTGTGTGTGTGTGGGGGGGGGTGTGTGCAGGTGTGTGTATGCATGTGTTAAGTGTGTGTGTGTGTTTGTACATGTGTGTGTGTGTGTGTGTACGTACGTGTGTGTGTGTGCGTACGTGTGTGTGTGTGTACGTACATGTATGTGCGTGTGTGTGTACGTACATGTGTGTGCGTGTACGTACGTGTGTGTGTGTGTGTGTGTGTGTGTACGTACGCGTGTGTGTGTGTGTGTACGTACATGTATGTGCGTGTGTACGTACATGTATGTGCGTGTGTGTGTACGTACATGTATGTGTGTGTGTACGTACGTGTGTGTGTACGTACATGTGTGTGTGTGTGTGTACGTACATGTATGTGTGTACGTGCGTGTGTGTGTGTGTGTGTGTACGCACATGTATGTGTGTGTGTGTGTACGTGTATGTGTGTGCGCGTACATGTATGTATGTGTGTGTGTGTACGTACGCACATGTATGTGTGTGTGTGTACGCACATGTGTGTACGTACGTGTGTGTGTGTACGTACATGTGTGACGTGCGTGTGTGTGTGTGTACGTACATGTATGTGTGTGTGTACGCACATGTACGTATGTGTGTGTGTGTGTGTGTACGCACATGTATGTATGTGTGTGTGTGTGTGTACGCACATGTATGTGTATGTGTGTCGTACGCATGTGTGTGCGTGACGCACATGTATGTGTGTGTGTGTACGCACATGTATGTGTGTGTGTGTACGTACATGTATGCGTGTGTGTGTGTGTACGTACATGTATGTGTGTGTGTGTGTGTACGTACATGCATGTGTGTGTGTGTGTGTGTGTGTGTACGTACATGCATGTGTGTGTGTACATGTGTTTCTGAGCACAGGTGCAGGGCTAGCAGTTTTTATCCGCGTGATTAAGAGGTGCTACATGAGCATCCTGTCGCTTCGGCTCTGATCCTCCATCTGTGGTCTGACTCACGCTCACTAACACACATGAAAATTCAACATTCCTCATCAACTCCTCATCTTTTCAAACATTTAACACACGCCGTGTTCTCAGACGGTCAGCAGCATCCCAACTCTGTTTTTGCTGTTTGCTCACCAGCTGCTTTGCGGCTTCTCCTGATGGAGGAATCTCATTTACATACGGCGGTGTGATGTTTTATACTCAATGCTGAAGACATGCACAGTGAGGCTATTTTTTGATACTCTTACATTAACAAATATGAACATATTTTCGACAAAACCCAAAGCTCTCAAGGTTGTTTTTAACACAAAAATGCGTACGAGAAGCTTGCCTTGTCTAAAATTGGTCACATTTTGATTTAAATCTAAACTATCTGATCAAAGACGCATTTAACGACATCTTATGCCAGCTTTCAAAACTCAACACATTTAGTCGATTCCACTATATTTTAGAGGGAAATACTGTTCTTTTTAATCCACTACGTTTATCTGACAGCTACAGTATCTAGTTAGATTTCAGAGTAAGATTTTCAATTCATTTTCTAAAACGTTCTAAAGTAGATTAGAAAAAGTAGAAACTCCTCATCCTCAGTGTATTTAGTAGGTACAAATAGTTTTAATTCATAATGTGTTTAATGAGAAGCCAAACAGGGAATGTGAGGAGACATCTAGCCCACTGTGATGCAAAAATAATCCAAAATAATGTTAATATATGTTATATAGAACGGCCCCTTTGAGTGTGCTAAATATATAGTGCACTGAAAAGGAGCCATTCTGCAATACATGGACTTTTATTTTTGATGATTTAAGTAGATTTAGCTGATACTTCTTGACTTTAAAAGGCAGGACTTTTACAGGTAGTGTTTTGTAGTGAGGTTTTGGTACTTTTACTTCAGTAAAGTACTGTATGTGAATATGTAAAACATAAAGCACATATGGCTGGACCCCTCGCTTCAGTCTGACATTTTCCCATGAGGAAGGGACGGAGAGAATAAGAAAAAGAGAGGTGCTAACCACAGAGGAGAGGTGAGAACTGTTCAAATAAAGACAGGAAAAGCGAGATAAAGTGGGAGGGATGGAGGGAGGCGTAGATGTCTCTGAGGGAAAGAGAAAGTGGGAGAGAGAGGTAGATACAGACGAAGAGAGGGAGAACGACAGAGGGAGGGAAGAGTGTTCAGCTGGCGCCGGCTCCATCCTGTAGCCTCGCAGTTAATGCACAGAAGCATGTTAGCACCACAGAGCCTGATCCGTAGACGGGACTACAGGACCCACAATGCACAGGGACACCCGGCAGCCAGCAGGTCACCCACCTGGGAAGTACAGGTACGGTGGAGAGAGAAGCGATGGAAATAAGAGGAGAACGCTGGACAGAGAATGACCGAGAGAAAGGATGGATTGGGCAGCGCAGAGCAGAGAGGAGGATGGGATATGTAGTCTGGATGTGTGTGTTTACTTGCTTGGTTTATTGCTTTAATATCCAGAGTACACAAAGCAAAAAGCTAGGAAGCTTTGTAAATAGTTTGAAGGAGGGATGATGTCACTGAGTACAGACACACAGTATGGTATCATTAGTCACTCAGCAGCTACAGCGGAAAGCAGGTATTGCTATTATTGGTGGCTCCATGACAACCGTGCATCCATGTGAGTGTGTCCCGTTTAAAAGTGTGTGTGAAGTGTGTGTGTGTGTGTGTGTGTGTGTGTGCGTGTGTGTGTGTGTGTGTGTGTGTGTGTGTTTTGTGGTTTCCCACTGAGCGGATGACGAACATTAGGGAACCTGTTGTGTAATTCACTAAGATGAGAAGAAGGGCGAAAGGAAACCAAAAAAAACATGCTCACACACGTAACATAACATTGCTGCTCTTTAGGATCTTGTGTTTGGGATTTCATAAACAGCATTTCCCAGAATTCCTTTCATTATAAAACGCCCAGAGAAACCGCCTGAGCTTGCTGCATCCAGCTGTTGTTGTATGTGAGTGTAGGAGAGAAACAGTTATAGATTAAAAAAAAATTAGTTGAGAAACTAGAACTCCTACCTCTGAGTCGATTGGTTGTCATATTTTGACATATTTTATGAGTTTTTCATGCTGAATGACTTGAAAACCTATGAAACCTATGAGCACATGTCAGATTTAAAGTGGTGCTTTTACATGATTCTTTGTGGAGAAACTCAGTTTCACAGATCGTCGAATTAATCAACTAGTCGACAAAATGTTGTGTTAGTCTACTAAGAATTTCTGTGATGGACGACAGCCCAGGGAGAAACCTAACCCGTCTTGCGGCTCACTGCCTGCAATGCATTCTGGTCTATTGAGACTAAAAATAGTTCATAAATGGGCCTGTAAAGGTCCTTGTTCAATGCCTAAAGTCCTCTATTACTGGTGAATTAAAAAACACAAACTATAAGTGATGTTTACAAAACTCTTCCTTTACTTTCACAAGTTGCTCTAATGATATCTTGTTTGTAGCCAAAGGTATGTGGACACCCCTGAGTACATACTAAAGCCTTTGTTCCAATGACAGGACATCTATTATTATAAGATATTTTAGTTATTTAGTTTATCAGATGTTACCAACCAGAGCGGTGGGACTTTTCTCAGAGGTCACCAGTCATTGTTTGAATTTTACCAAGAACTTAAAATGTGTATTATTGATATAATCCACTGCAGACAAGTTAATAGTTAAAAGAATGTGTTAATGATCTGGACACTGTTGTTTGTGTGTGTGTTTGTGTGTGTGTGTGTGTGTGTGTGTTACAGGATGACGTGCCAATCAAGGAGATCAATATCACTCATCACGTGAAGGAGGGCTCAGAGAAGGCAGATCCGCGACAGTTCGAGCTCCGCAAAGTCCTGGGACAAGGTTCTTTTGGCAAGGTGTGTGTCTGTGTGTGTGTGTGCGTGTGTGTGTGTGTGTGTGTGTGTGTGTGTGTGTGTGTGTGTGTGTGTGTGTGTGTTTGCAGTATATGTCGGAGCTTTTGTGCATGAGTGGGCTTTAAGTGTGTGTGTGTGTGTGTGTGTGTGTGTGTGTGTGTGTATAAACGTGGGTTTTCATTTCCACTCAAATCCCTGTAGTGTTTCCCTTGTGATTGTGTTTTTGAGAGCTTGTTACCGTGGAAACGGCAGGCTGCGGGCCCTTCACACTCCCGCTCCGTATCATCGTCTTTATGAATGAACAATTAGCCTCCAGCTTGGGCGCCGTGTGTGTGTGTGTGTGTTTCTGTTTATGTTATTCTCCGTAAGTGTGACCTAGAAATGAAAGGAGGCTAACCCAAACAAACTTCACACACACACACACACACACACACACACACATTGTCATGGCGGCTCGTTCAGAATACGAGCTCATATTTTACTAAAATAGTTCACCGAAACGTGTTTCTGAAAACATTTGGCATGAAGAGGGCTGCTGAATCTCCATTTCAGATCCACAAAGGTGAGTTTAAAAGGTTTTCGTCAGATTTTGAGAGACTCTAGTCCCGCTCATCTCGCTCGTCCTTTCCGGGTTAGCCCTCCACCAATCAGATTGGTCATTGCCGGCAGTGCCCGCCTTCCGACCGAGCATGTTAGGTCGGCCAAAATGAAGGCGGACGGCCCCTCCGACGGGCGACGGCACAGAACACACCAAACGGACTCACCATGCAGGAACTCATGGTGCACCTTTAATACTTAGACACACCACTGAGTAATCACACAGCACATTACACTCTCCACACACACTGACATGACATAAATAATGCATCAGCGATTGATTGTTTTGTGTGTGTGTGTGTGTGTGTGTGTGTGTGTTTGTGTGTTCAGGTGTTTCTGGTGAGGAAGGTCACAGGGCCAGACGCCGGTCAGCTGTATGCCATGAAAGTCCTGAAGAAAGCTACGCTAAAAGGTACAAAGAGAGATGATAAGACTGTCCCTCAAGAAAATGATACATTTGTCAATTAAGAAAAATGCGATGCCACATCACTTTGAACTATTGTTATTTCTGTATCTGTCTCTAAAACATTGGAAAAGCCAAAGCAGATAACTCTCAAAAAGCTTAAAGTCCAACTACAATCACTAGATGTGAGAAATGTAATTTAATTACATTCTTTTGACTTAGGTGGTGCCCAAAATGTCCTGGGTTCTGCACCTTATAACAGCAGGAAAACCCCGTCTTAGACAATAAGTCAATATTTTTCTTATTGTCAACAAATCTCATAAAAAATACCAAAACCAACTGTGAATGAATCTACTACCAAATACTGTTTGGGTATCAGCCGGATATATCCTCTCCCTCGTCAGAGCACAAGATGTGGATTAATCCGCCGCTGAAAATAGTCCCCAAAAAATGCACATTTCCTCCTGTTATTATTATTTTAAAATGTACTGAGACTTTTTGTCTGTTTGTTTTTGGTTATTTTATGGGATTTGTTTACAATGAAAACAAATACAAAACATCTTATTGTATTCTTTTAAGAAAAAAGCAGCATTTTTTAAACTGTTTTTTTCATATAGATTGACGCCGGTCTTTTCCTTTAAAGGTGACTGAGTATAAAATGAGAACAAATGCAAGACAAAAGCAAGGTGCATGTGGTTGATATCTCTGTGAATCCACTTGTTCAGCCGTCATCGCCCAAAATGGAATTTCACGCCTTAACATGAGACCAGACAGAGATGCAAAGAGCTGAAGAAGTGTTGGCAGAGAGGAAGAGGAGTAAATTCCTAAAAGTGATGCTCAAGTCAAGTCACATGCCACCTGCTGGTGGAAAGAAATACAACCTGTGTCTTTTATTTTGTTGGCTTCTTTCTCTTCTCTCTGGATCAATTCTTTTTTTCTTCCTTTTTGTATTTAATTTCTTGTTGCTGAGTTTCTCTCTCGCTCTTATCGTGATTCGGTTACTCGTCTGCTGCCACTTTGAAATCTCTCCAGCCAAAACAGAAAGTGCTTTATCTGGTGATTAATGTGTTTTCCACTCCTCTCTCTCTCTCTCTCTCTCTCTCTCTGTTTCCAGTGCGAGACCGGGTCAGGACGAAGATGGAGAGAGACATCCTGGTGGAGGTCAACCATCCCTTCATCGTCAAACTGCACTACGGTGAGTTGACCAATAACAGACCACCCGGGATGAGTCACCAGCGCCGTACGGGCCAATCAGAACTCATTCTCAGAAACTTCTCAGATCTTATCTCAATTATATTTCCTCCCTCAGCGTTTCAGACGGAGGGGAAGCTCTACCTGATCCTGGACTTCCTCCGAGGAGGAGATCTCTTCACCCGTCTCTCTAAGGAGGTAACTCCTCTTCAACAGGGATTTCTTTTTTTAAAGGTAAAGGCTTTTCCGCCTTTAATTTTTGACAGGACAGTTAGGTGAGAAAAGGGAGAAGACATGCAGGAAATTGTCACAGGTTGGATTTAAACCCTGGACCTCTGCGTCAAAGCATAGACCTCTCAGGTACATGTGCGCCCGCTCTACCACTGAACCAACCTGGCCACCAACAGGGATTTTTGTGGTTGACGGTTTTTAAATTTTATTTTCATTCATCATAAACAATGTGGTTCATGAAGAACTCTTTTTTTAAGATTATTTTTTGGGGGCTTTTCCCCTTATTTGATAGTGGATAGACAGGAAAAGGCCGATAAAGAGAGGGGATGACACGCAGCAAAGGGCCGCAGGTCGGATTCTAACCCCGACCGCTGCAAAGGACTCAGCCTACATGGGGCGCACGCTCTTACTGCTCGAGCTAGAGGTCGCACCTCATCAAGAACTTGTGTCCTTTTCTTTTCACGCCTGCTGAATTAAACAGTGATTTTACTCTGGTTTATACACAATGAGACTGACAAACTGGAGAATATAAACCCGAGAGAAATCCACATGTAACGAATAAAGTAATTATGTTAATCAGGAACTTATTACCTCTCATGGAAAATTAGATTTTCTGCTCTCAACACTGTGCGCAGCTCCTCTCCGGTTTATTATACTTTCTTTATTCATCCAACATTTGTCTCTATCATGCCTTCCAAAAACGTTTAGTGATTGCAAATGTAGCCATACATGTTTGGAGAATAAAGAAAGCATGGTGCAAATAAAATACTTCTTAATTCATCAGAATCACCAAACGTATAGAGGCAAGGCAAGAGAAATCTGTACAGCACCTTTCAAACACATGTTCAGAATGTGCTCTACATGAGACATAAAAGGTGTAAAGAAAAGAAACACAAGGCAATATGAAAAGACATATTTAAATAGCGCAGGTGTAAAATAAAAAGGATAAAACAGGAGACTGAACAGTGCAATTACAGCTAGAGCTGCAAAGATTAATCAATTAATTGTCGACTACTAAATAATCCGCCAGCTAATTTGATAATTAATTAGTTTTCAGTGATTTTTTTTTAAATTTTCTTTGAAAAGGAAAACTTGTTTAATGTGAATATTTTCTAGTTTCTTCTCTCTTCTGGGACAGTTAACTGAATTTCTTTGAGTTTTGGACAAAACGAGACATTTGAGGACGTCATCTCGGGCTTTTTGGGAAACACTGATTCACATTTGTTTTTTACCATTTTCTGACATTTTAGAGACCAAACAACTAATCCACTAATCCAGAAAACAATCTACAGATTCATTGTCTATGAAAATAATCATTAGTTGCAGCCCTAGTTACATGGCAGTGCAAGGTGTGGATTAATAATCCAACATTTAATTTAACAGAAGAGGCAAATAGAAAAGTCTTGAACCCTGATTTAAAGGAATTGAGAGGTTTTCTGGGAGTTTGTTCCAGATATGTGGTGCATAAAAACCGAACGCTGCTTCCCCATGGTTAGTTTATACTCTGAGGTCAGTAATTACAAATAATTAACTACAAGATGTTTTCTTTTGTCGAAGAGATTTATGGTACAGAATTTTTTACTTTCTCTTACTTTTCTTCAAGCTGCAATCCATCAACTTTCTGCAAATTCAAGTTTCCACAAAGTTGAAGGAGCTCGTAGTACTATGTAGTAAATACTTCATGTGTGTGTTGTCAGGTGATGTTCACGGAGGAGGATGTGAAGTTTTATCTGGCGGAGCTCGCTCTGGCCCTCGACCACCTCCACGGCCTGGGCATCATTTACAGAGACCTCAAGCCAGAGAAGTAGGCGTGCATGCATACACACACACGCACACGCACGCACACACACACACACACACACACACACACACACACGCACACACACACACACTTCATTATATCTGTAGATATTTCCTTTAGAATACATTAAAAATCAATTTTGTCATTTCAGCATCCTGCTCGATGAGGAGGGACACATCAAGCTGACCGGTGCGTAATATTACACTCTGTGTGTGTGTGTGTGTGTGTGTGTGTGTGTGTGTGTGTGTGTGTGGTCTTGTTTAACTATATTTGTGAGGTCCAAAAACCATGAGTTAAGTATACTTGTGGGTTCTCGAGAGCTTTGTGGGGCCAACATGCTGGACCCACAACTTTAAAAGGCTGTTTGAGGGTTAAGACTTGGTTTTAGGATCAGGGTTAGGGTTAGGTTAGGGTTAGGGTAATGGTTAAGGTTAGGCATTTAGTTGTGATGATTAAGGTTAGGGTAAGGGGCTAGGGAATGCATTATGTCAATGATGGGTCCCCACAAAGATAGTGCCCCATGCATTAATGTAAATATAATAGTAATCTTTATTTATAGAACCCTTTGTGCTCTTCTTGCTACCTCAAGTCGCTTTAAACTAAGGTAACTCTTTTATTACCTTGTGATTTCTGTGTGTGTGTGTGTGTGTGTGTGTGTGTTCAGACTTTGGCCTCAGTAAGGAGTCGATAGACCACGAGAACAAGGCCTACTCCTTCTGTGGGACGGTGGAGTACATGGCTCCCGAGGTGGTGAACAGGCGGGGGCACACGCACAGCGCTGACTGGTGGTCGTACGGCGTGCTCATGGTGAGAGCATGCTGCTGCTGTTTGGGGGGGGGGGTTGTCAAGTCTTGCTGTTTGTGTTCAGAGATGATGGTTCAATCTCAGTGTATGAACTAAATAGACATAATATGATTACAGTCAAATGAATCAAATGATTCAGTCCTCTAGAGGCTACCCTAGCTGAACATACTGTAGTAGCTCCAGTTCGGCTTTTGATTCTGTTTTCAAGTTGCTAAAATATTTAATAAGCTCTTGTTGTATTCTATAAATTATTTATCATGTAAGAGCGTTTTACAAAACATTTAGCTGGATACATACTGCAGCTAGTTTATAATATATACGTATCAGTCCCTCCAGAAAAACATGATTTTGCAATTGCATAATTCAATGCATAATCAGCCAAAGTCCGCCTATTTATGCGGGGGCCGGATTTTTTTAAAATACGCTACACTTTCGCCGCATAAATTGCTGATTTCTGCGCAAAATAATGCGGGGCGAATATTTTCGTTGCAAAAAAAGTCGCAAAATGTTGCGTTTACTTCACACAAGAGCAGCCATTTTCCCCTGTTGCCATGGGAATGTTATGAAGTGACATAATTACGCAACAAGACAAACAGTCTCTTTTTCATCAAACTGCAATTTTTGAAAGTTCCCGCAATTTAATTTCATAAAATAGCATAATAATTCCACATATTCCAGCGCATTTTTTAAGAAAATGTGCAGCATAATCAAGGATTTTTGCCTGCAATAATCTCAAAAAATCCGCATTTTTCTGGAAGGACTGACATATACATGCCATTTCAGTTAGTTAGTTTTAAGCTTTTGTTACTTTAAATTGCTTAAATTTAAACCTAGATTCAAAATTATTCACATTTAATAACAAGGTTCAATATTAGGTTCCAATTCGATAAAACAATATCCAACCCTAACATTAGTATTATAGTCAAAAATAAAGTGTGGATTATTAGTTATCTTTAAAAACACCATTTTTTAAAGGTTTGGGACTTGAAAAAATATGTGTATGTGTGTATAAATTTGCAGCTGTTTTGCAGTGAAACATTATTTCATAGTAGTTCAGGGAAATATTACCATGAATATTTTGACACCGCTTTCAAAGTTCAAACCTGCTGTCTTCAGATTCAAGCCTTCACATCTGGCTCTGTCATGTCCGCTCCATGCAGAAGCTACACTTCTTCTTCTTCTCTTTAAAGAGATAAAAACACCTGGGACAGGTGGGTGGGGTGTGTCTGTACAGTTATGTTCTCAATCTAAATGAACAGGCTGATAATTAATAGTAGTTATTTCTAGTTCTGGTCGGGAGTATGAGAAAACTCATCTGTTATATGACCCAGTAGGTCATGATAGCTTTTCTAACAGCTGCTTTAGCTGGTGCTGTAATCTGTTAACAAGATATTTATGGAACTGAAGTGTGGTCATTTGCTGTGCTCTTCAAAGACCCCCCCACGCTGTGTTTTATCAGGTTTTTTGCATGTTGCACTGTGCAAGGTGGGTGTAAAAAAAACAAAAAAAAAAACAGCTGTGTCAGAAGGTGCTTGGATCAGTTTTGAGGCACAATGCCAACAATCTTTTATCGTGCTGGTACTGCTTTTTGTTTTATTTTAAACATGAATCAAAAGTTAGGCTTTAAGAAGAAAGATTAATTGCAGATACAAGCTAATTACAATCTAGGAATTTAGGTTAATTCAGTCAAATGTTTGGCTTACAGTGTTTAGCCGGACAGTGTATTTTGCATAAAGCATACATTTTTATATTTTAATAGAAAGCTTTTAGACAAGATTTATGGCTGTATCTTAAGTATCTGTCCACAATTGTCGGTCCCCAAAGCTGAAAATTGTCTGTTGTGTGAGTGCATATGAGGACCACTTACCAAAGATTTCACCATGTTTCTCTCACTCACAAATTATACAGTAACAATGGTTAAGTTAGGCACAGTTAAAAGCTCATAGAATAGAGTAGAAGTGTGTTTAAAGATGACTCTTGAAGATCTCAATAGTGGGGGAGAATCTGATTCTGGAACAGAAAGAGAGCATGACAACGAGAAATACATTTTTCTTCAGTTCCAGTAGTGGTTGTTTGGGGGGGGAGTGCAAAGCTTTGACTGTGGACATGTTGTTGTTCTCTCTCTCAGTTTGAGATGCTGACGGGAACGCTACCGTTTCAAGGCAAAGACCGGAAAGAGACGATGACCATGATCCTCAAGTAAGACACTTTATCCTGTCGGTCCACTCGTATCCAACCCCCACCTAACGGCTTTCATTACAGCTCGGTGTACATCCGAGAAGAGTCTCCTCTCCTTCCTCCAAAGGGTTCATATTAGAGGAGATAAAGTGCAGCACTCAGGAGGAAGAGCAGGAGAAATGGACTCAAGTGTTCTGATAGCAATTTATAACAGATTAGGTGGGAGGAGAAGGGAAAGAGAACATCAAGTAGAGCAGTAGTGGTAGTGTGCACATCCCCACCGAAAAAAGGCTGGATACAACTGAAAATAATGAAAATGTCCACTCTGCTAATACTCCCATATGTTTATTGCTGAGTCTTTCTTAGGCAAATGGCATTCAACAGTGGCTCAAGCATATACATGGGGCACAGACATGGTCAGCTGATCATGCATCGATACAACGAGAGAATCATGTCAGAAAAAAACAAACAATCGGAGGAAATATGAATCTGTCCAGCCTCCTTTTGAGAGGGAAACATAGAATAACGCTGAGCAGACTCTCTGCAGAATGCTGACTGTGTTTCCTGCGAGCACACGGCCGTCTTGTCTTTCACATATTTTCAGTTTGGATATAAAATATGGACATTTAAATCCGTCTGCAGTTATTCTTGTTTTCTTTCTCTTTTCTTTTTTTCTACTTTTATATCAACACGTTCTTTGTGTCTTTGTGTTCGCAGGGCCAAGTTGGGAATGCCACAGTTTTTGAGTTCAGAAGCTCAAAGTCTCCTCAGGAACCTTTTCAAACGCAACCCTGGCAACAGATTAGGTACAACTTTTTGCTTTTACTTTGCATTTGTTGAACAAGTGTACACAAACAATAAAAACAACACATGCATGCCCAGATAGGCTGAATCTCCAGTGTTCGTAAATGTCCAGGTACTTTAATCCAAGATTAAGGACTCATGAGGAGCACAAACTGAGTCCACTTGCTTTCTGATTTAGTCAATAACAGGCCCCCACATCTTGACAAATTTACAGTACGAGTCATATGACGAGGACCTAATAATGTCCAAAAGACTCTACCACTGAACCAACCTGGCCACCAACAGGGATTTTTGTGGTTGACAGTTTTTAAATTTTATTTTCATTCATCATAAACAATGTGGTTCATGAAGAACTTATTTTTTAAGATTATTTTTTGGGGGTTTTTACCCTTATTTGATAGTGGATAGACAGGAAAGGGGCGATAAAGAGAGGGGATGACATGCAGCAAAGGACTCAGCCTACATGGGGCGCACGCTCTTACTGCTCGAGCTAGAGGTCGCACCTCATCAAGAACTTGTGTCCTTTTCTTTTCACGCCTGCTGAATTAAACAGTGATTTTACTCTGGTTTATACACAATGAGAATATAAAACCGAGAGAAATCCACATGTAACGAATAAAGCAATTATGTTAATCAGGAACTTATTACCTCTCATGGAAAATATAATATAATAATATAATAATAATATAATAACAGGCCCCCACATCTTGACAAATTTACAGTACGAGTCATACGACGAGGACCTAATAATGTCCAAAAGACAGGACACAATAATCATTGAGCCACTTCTTAAAACATGGAGGGGAGGAAGATTTCCACTCCCTAAAAATAACTCTGTTAGCTCCAGAACATTAAAGCCGTCTGGATCTCATGTGACAATCAGAAGGAAAGTACACAGTCTAGATCGATTTGTTTCCTCAACCCAGAAAATATGAGTCAGGGGTCTTATTATGTCTGGTCTTGGAAAAATGAATGTGATGCATCAAATTCAAATTCAATTAAAAAACACTCTACTTTTCCCCCGGGGGCGCGTAGAGTAGTAATGTTACAGTCGGATACAGTTTTAGAACTACGGAAAAAAGCAAAAACAAAACAAACAGGCGAAGATAAAGCGTGATTTATGGTTCTGCTTTGAGTCCACGCCATAGATAGTACGAAGGTAGACGTAGATACGGGCCCTACGCCGTAGTCCACGCCATAGATAGTACGAAGGTAGACGTAGATACGGACCCTACGCCGTAGTCCACGCCATAGATAGTACGAAGGTAGACGTAGATACGGACCCTACGCCGTAGTCCACGCCATAGATAGTACGAAGGTAGACGTAGATACGGACCCTACGCCGTAGCCTGATGGACTACACATGGCGGCGACACAGGCCGCAACAACTACAATGTAATTGCTCCGCTCGGCTGGGCTTGGTCCCATTGCACTTCCCTCTACTCTAGGGGTCTTCAATAGGGGGTCCGCGACCCCTAGGGGGTCCGCGGAGGTACTGCATGGGGGTCGCGAAGGTTTTGAATGATTAGACTTTTTTTTATATTCCCCCCATTTATGTTTTAAAAATGTCCATTTGAATAGCTTTTATGCATGATTACATGCAATTGACAGACATTGTTGATCTTGGCAGGTATCAGTTTATTGTGTTATGTTATGTTTATAAATGGCAGTGGCATGGCCACCCTACTCACTGTGCCTCGCACATGTTTAAAATAAAAACATGAATATATGAACCTGTGTATTATTTGAGTATCTTAGTATTGAATGCACAATAACAAGGTACATTTACACATGGCACTATAGGACCAGTTTGATATAACACAATTTTATACAATATATATATAATTAGGGGGTCCCCGCTCCATCTCGCCATCAGTTTGGGGGTCCTTGGCCTGGAAAACGTTGATTGCTCTACTCTCTTCCAGTCTTCTCATTTTCCTGCTACAGCTTTTCGACCGTGGTCAGAAAGATTACGGCCTAGGCCGTTCTGCAAGTCATTTTTAACATTTGATTTGTGATTGTTGAGGTTGATTTTTAAGCGAGTCACGTTGCGTCGTTACATCCCTATACGCCGCTGAAAATAGTCCAACAAATGTGCCTGTTTGTTAGTTTGATAATTATGTTTTGGTGCACTAAATATTGTATTTTTTACTTCTAAAACAGAATCAGCTGAATGTCTACAACAGCAGTCCAGAGCTGCAGTTGATTAGTTGTCAATAAGGGTGTGACGAGATCTCGTTTTACGAGATCTCGCGAGATTAAAATGTGACGAGATTTCTCGTCGAGGTGAAAAGTGGTCTCGTGAGGCGATGTGATGTCAGCGTGATGGAGCGTGAAATTACTATTGAAGATCCTTAGCAGTACTTTGATTATTGATACACTTACTGTTTGCATTTAAAGTGTTATTTTTCTGTTATTTACACATTTATTTTATTTATACTGTTTATTTTTTTATGTTCGGTTTGTGGAAAGGAGTTAGATTTCTCGTGTGAAATTGTACAGAAGCCAGTTGGTAGAGTTTATACAAAACATTTTGCAGTGTTTGCACGTCCTTTACTGCATATAATTCATTAAAATAGTAAAAAAAAAAGTTAAATAACATTCATCATTAATAGTTGATTTCAAAATGCACCTAAATTGTTTTGCATTTTGTGATTTTTCAGTTGAATAAAAAAACAATTTTCCATTCATATATTTCATCGAGGATTTCTTTAAATTTTTTTAAAAAATCTCGTCTCGTCTCGTTCTCGTGAACCCAATCTCGTGATGTGTCTCGTCTCGTGGAGTAAGCGTCTCGTCACACCCCTAGTTGTCAACCATTAAATTAATCTGCAACTATTTTGATAATTGAGTAATCAGATTGAGTCATTTTTTTTATGAAAACAAAGTAAAATTTCTGTGATTGCAGCGTGTTAAATGTGAATATCTTCTAGTTATATCTAGAATATCTTCAGTAAACAATATCTTTTGAGTTGTGGACAAAACGAGACATTTCAGGACGTCCTCTTGGGTTTTTGGGAAACACTGATCCACATTTTTCACCATTTTCTGACCCAAACAAGTAATCCATTAATCTAGAATTAAGACAGATTAATCAACAATCAAAAAAATAATTGCTAGTCGAAGACTCAGTCCCACACAAACCGTCCGGCTGCCACCAATACTCACTAGAGTGCCAAATGTGGATTCATCCGCCGCTGAAAACAGTCCCCCCAAAAAGATGCACAATTTCCTCCTGTTTGTTGTTAGTTAGTGTGTTTGAAGGAAACACTGGACTGACAGCTAATGTTGATTACAGGAGCTGGACCAGACGGCGTGGAGGAGATCAAGAGGCATCAGTTCTTCAGCACCATCGACTGGAACGTCAGTGTTTCCGTTAAATAAACTTTATTAGGATATGCTCACCAGTTTCAGTTTATGATACAAGATAAGAGATTTCCCTTGCAGCCAGAGGCACAGAAACCAGCAATTAAATACAAATATTACTTCTTTTATTTTGTCTTTGACTGTACGTCTATTGTTTTCTTTCCCCTGTAGAAACTCTTCCGCAGAGAGATCCCCCCTCCCTTCAAACCGGCTTCAGGACGACCTGACGACACTTTCTATTTTGATCCAGAGTTCACAGCTAAAACCCCCAGAGGTACAGACTGTCCCTCCATATGCTCCTCCTCCCCTTCACACCCCACTGAGCTGATCCTGATTACCATCTGATTTTGTTGAGCGGTGAGGTTCAACAGCTGTTTCTGTGTTTGTGTCTCAGACTCTCCGGGGGTTCCTCCCAGTGCAAACGCCCATCAGCTGTTCAGGGGATTCAGTTTTGTGGCCATAACAGAAGAGGACACACAACCCCTACCCAGTACTATTGTACAGGTACTTACATATAATACATATAATAGGCTGTATATAAAGATGGATGACGGTGTGGGTACGCAATCTGTGCTGCCTGCACGGTCCGTCATGCGGATGATAATCCTGTTTTACGAGAATTTTTGACACCTGCACAATCTGTTCCATGCTTCCGGTCGTAGTTGTAACGGTCTGTTAGTTTCGGCAGCCAACTGCTAGCAGACAGCTGGATTCAGTCTAAAATAACTTTAACTCCAACTCAAAACACTGGGAATAGCAGGCTACAGTTAAATTAAGACTTTAAAGTAATAACAATAAAGACAAGTATTGATAGATTGTGTTTTAAATGAGTACAAGTAAAGTAGAACTGATAGCGCTTATTTTCCGGTTTTATTTTTGTCAAGTGTCAAAATACTAAAATATTAATGATTTGTCTGGTGACTGTCGCTCCAGTGTTTTTTTAGTACAAAAATATGCCGCAAGTTACACCGCCTGGCAGTGTTTCAACGCATGCGTGATACAAATAGTGTAGGGAGACGTCACGATTTCTACTACGTAGTTATGCGGATATCAGATCGTGACACACAGTATTTGTGTCCAATAGTGTTTTCCGTGTGGAAATGTTGCTTTCCGGCATCGGGCTACATTTACATTGCTACGTTTTGATTTAAAAACGAATACCTTTAGCTACGTTTCCCCCTCTCGTTCCTCCTGCTCTGGCGTTTCCGAGCCTCTAAACCGGAGACATATGAAAACATTTATGACCCGTTTTCGGTTTTGAATCAACGGGGGGGGGGGGGGACGGAGAGCTTTGGCGACACCGACACTGATTTGGCTGATTCATTCTCTGAGACTAAGCTACTAACGTTACCAAGGCAACTGCCAGCTGCTATTAGCTATTAGAGAATGTTTATTAGACGTTTTGGTTTGGGGATGTTATTTTAAACGGAGATTATTCTTCCACTGGAGCAAAAAACACTTGTGTGTGGACGGAGAACGCTTTTGGCTCAAAACTTTGCTTAAAAACTAGTAGCGATGTAAATGTAGCCTGAACCTGCTGTGTGCTCCCTTCTGTTTTCCTCCTTTCAGAATCAATCTCAATCTGCATCTCAACAACAAGTTATCTCAACACAAATAAAAAATATATATAACAAATCCCAATATCCCCAGGGAAAGGCAAACATTTCCACCTTCAATAAAGACCAAAAGCATGCTTCCATGACTGTCTCAATCCTTTAATCAATTATTTTTTTGTAGTTTTTGTATTACTTTTGTATCCATATTATCCAAATTTACTTATCAAATTCTATTCATCAGTTCTTCAATTCACAAAGTTGTAAAGCTTTATTGTATTTTCTTATGATATATATTATGGTGTATAATTTCTGTGTTGTCTTTGTTATTACTTGTCATTGCAAATGAGGGCCACCCCTTATGATCTTTTGAGTCAAAATAAAGGTTCAATGAATGAATGAATGATTATCATTAGTAATAATTAATCGACGGTTGTGTCTTTGCATGTAGCAGCTGCACAGAAGCACCTCCCAGTTCTCCGACGCCTACGAGATCAAAGAGGACATCGGAGTCGGGTCGTACTCCATCTGTAAGCGCTGCGTACACAAAGGAACCGGCATGGAGTACGCCGTCAAGGTAGAACACCACGTCCACACACCGTCCCCACGCGCACGCTCCACTTCCTCTATGCTGCAAACACGCTGTGTCCACTGTTACAGATCATCAACAAGGCCAAGAGGGACCCGACGGAGGAGGTGGAGATCCTGCTGAGATACGGACAGCATCCCAACATCATCACCCTCAAAGACGTGAGTCACACACACGCGGCTGCAGCTGTCGATGATTTTCATTGTTGATTATTTTCTGGGTTAACTCATTAGTTGTTTGTTCTATAAAATGTCAGAAAATGGAGAAAAATGTGGATCAGGGTTTCCCAAAAGTTCAAAATGACGTCCTCAAATGTCTTGTTTTGTCCACAACTCAAAAGATATTCAGTTTACTGTCACAGAGGAGAGAACATTGCTTTGAATGCGTAAGCTGACTGAACAACTGAAAGACTGAAGCGTGGTCGGCCGTGTTGTCTCCATGTCGTAGGTGTATGACGACGGCCGGTCGGTGTTTTTGGTGACGGAGCTGATGAAAGGAGGCGAGCTGCTGGATAAAATCCTCCGACAGAAGTTTTTCTCTGAGAGAGAAGCCAGCGCTGTGCTCTACACCATCACCAAGACGCTGGAGTACCTGCATGTGCAGGGGGTACGTTTGTGTTTCTATGGTTTAATCACAAAGGGAAAAACTCCAAAAGAGACCAAATGTTCTCTGAAAACACTCCTAGTTTGGATTTCTGACTTTTCTACACTACATGGTGTAATTAAATCTGATAACCACGCAGCACATAAAGCAATAGCATGCTAGTCTGTAGCTGATTTTGATTAACTACTATATACTGTGCAGCTTGAGCTAATCTTGTGTAGCTTTTTGCTCAAAACAACACACGTTTGTGTCAAGAATTGAGTTGGCGCTTGATGCTTCAGAGGGATTTTTTTCTCACTTTTAAAAAATACGTTTTTTTCTTATCTTTGTTACGCTTTTTTAATGTTTTTCTAAAAGTTTTATTCCCCCAAGTTTGACAGTTGTTTCTACGTTTTCCGTTGCTATTATTTACGTTTTTGTTAATGCTTTTTTCAAAAAAACATTTTAACATCTTTTCCTCAAGAAAAACAATTGTATAGGGGACCATTTAAAATTGACTTTGGCAAAGTAGATTTTTTTGAACAACCCCTACTGTTGAACTCTGGACAAATAGCGTAGTCCTCCGAGACATCTGACAGGACATTGATGGAGTTGGTTTTATTTTGAAATCTGTAAAGTCTCTGAACTTAAACCCCTGACTTGTCCTGTGGTGTTTGCAGGTGGTGCACAGAGACCTGAAGCCCAGTAACATCCTCTACATGGACGAGAGCGGGAACGCCGAGTCCATCAGGATCTGCGACTTTGGTTTCGCCAAACAGCTGAGAGCAGAGAACGGGCTGCTCATGACGCCGTGTTACACCGCCAACTTTGTCGCGCCCGAGGTACGGCACCGTCTCGGTGTCTTTAACACCGTCTCCATCACCATGACATCTCTCTTCCTCTCTTTACACAGTCGTTACCTCTTCATCAGTCATGTTTTTATTTTTTTAACTTACTTGTTGGTGTGTACACCAGTGTTGCCAGATCTCGCGAGACAAATACACAACCAGGCCTGTGAAAACAAGCCCAAAACAAGCAACTTTTTCTGCAGAGCCCCCTAAGATCCTGGAAGAGAAAAATAATAAACTGTGTGCTGTGTGTTTTATAATCAGTGGGGACAGATTGTCAATTTCCATCCATGTGGACAGATTGGTAAACTGCCCCCACGGTAGAGTTTTATTTTCTTCCCCTGAGATTCAGGACAATGACCCCAGGAGGGAGTTAAACCACCTTTTAACATTATTTAACATTAGAAAACTGATGGGATATCAAATATACACGTTTTCACAGTTATTTTGAGTTGTTCCCCACGACGGGTTGAATCCATTCTTTTCCTCCTTTCTCTTTCTCCCAGTCTTTGTTATATTTCTTCCCGTATTTCGCCCACTTTATCCCGGGCATTTATTCCTCCAAATACTCTCCTACAGTCCAGACACCATCAGTCGCTACTCGCGCATTTTCCTAACCAGAAAACAACAGACTGCCCTGCTCTGCCTCTGATTGGCTAGTACTCGTTTCCATCTGGGTTAGAGCCAATTAGAAGCAGGAGGTGGACGGGACTTAACACTGCTGTCTCCAGTGTGTATGGGGAAAGGGGCTGGACCGAGGGAACCGGCAAGACACACTCCTACGTTTAAATAACATAGAAAATATCTTCTTGACTTATTATGGAGCTGGGAACAAGCCCAAATAATCAACTACACTTTAGTAACAAGCCCAAATAATCAACTACACCTTAGTAACAAGCCCAAATAATCAACTACACCTTAGTAACAAGCCCAAATAATCAACTACACCTTAGTAACAAGCCCAAAATACATCAACTACACCTTAGTAACAAGCCCAAATACACAACTACACCTTAGTAACAAGCCCAAATAATCAACTACACCTTAGTAACAAGCCCAAATAATCAACTACACCTTAGTAACAAGCCCAAATAATCAACTACACCTTAGTAACAAGCCCAAATAATCAACTACACCTTAGTAACAAGCCCAAATACACAACTACACCTTAGTAACAAGCCCAAATAATCAACTACACCTTAGTAACAAGCCCAAATAATCAACTACACCTTAGTAACAAGCCCAAATACACAACTACACCTTAGTAACAAGCCCAAATACACAACTACACCTTAGTAACAAGCCCAAATAATCAACTACACCTTAGTAACAAGCCCAAATAATCAACTACACCTTAGTAACAAGCCCAAATAATCAACTACACCTTAGTAACAAGCCCAAATAATCAACTACACCTTAGTAACAAGCCCAAATAATCAACTACACCTTAGTAACAAGCCCAAATAATCAACTACACCTTAGTAACAAGCCCAAATACATCAACTACACCTTAGTAACAAGCCCAAATACATCAACTACACCTTAGTAACAAGCCCAAATAATCAACTACACCTTAGTAACAAGCCCAAATACACAACTACACCTTAGTAACAAGCCCAAATACATCAACTACACCTTAGTAACAAGCCCAAATACACAACTACACCTTAGTAACAAGCCCAAATAAACAATCAACTACACCTTAGTAACAAGCCCAAATACATCAACTACACCTTAGTAACAAGCCCAAATAATCAACTACACCTTAGTAACAAGCCCAAATAATCAACTACACCTTAGTAACAAGCCCAAATAATCAACTACACCTTAGTAACAAGCCCAAATAATCAACTACACCTTAGTAACAAGCCCAAATAATCAACTACACCTTAGTAACAAGCCCAAATAATCAACTACACCTTAGTAACAAGCCCAAATACACAACTACACCTTAGTAACAAGCCCAAATAACAACTCAACTACACCTTAGTAACAAGCCCAAATAATCAACTACACCTTAGTAACAAGCCCAAATAATCAACTACACCTTAGTAACAAGCCCAAATAATCAACTACACTTTAGTAACAAGCCCAAATACATCAACTACACCTTAGTAACAAGCCCAAATACACAACTACACCTTAGTAACAAGCCCAAATACACAACTACACCTTAGTAACAAGCCCAAATAATCAACTACACCTTAGTAACAAGCCCAAATACATCAACTACACCTTAGTAACAAGCCCAAATAATCAACTACACCTTAGTAACAAGCCCAAATACACAACTACACCTTAGTAACAAGCCCAAATAATCAACTACACCTTAGTAACAAGCCCAAATACACAACTACACCTTAGTAACAAGCCCAAATAAGCAACTACACTTTAGTAACAAGCCCAAAAAAAACACGACCCGCGACTACCAATATTTATAAGCAACTTTACAGAAAAACAAGCCCACATTCGCTTATAATAAGCGGACTTGGCAACACTGGTGCACACAGTTACCAATCCATCATATAAAAACATGTGCAAGGAAGACTAAAAAAACCAAGTTCAATAAGAAACAACAAAATAAAGGACAAAAGAAAAATCAAATAACAGAATAAAATACACAAAATACATGACATGTAGAAAAAACTAAAAACAGACAATAAAGAACATAATATAAAAGAGAAAAATAAAATAAATAAACCAACAATAAAAGAAGAAAAAAGAAAGAAAATTAGTTTAACTCCTTGAAAGTGTTTTCTGTCAACATTACTGCTTGTTAGAGTCTTTTATTTGTGGTTGTCTTGATTTAACTGAACTTAAATAAGCCTAAACCCAACTCCAGGGAATTAAACATCCAATGCAGTACAAAGATCACCGTGGGGGGAGATACCAATAATATACACGCGTATTAATGTATGCACGAAAGGTATAAACAACGTCATTCAGAAGGCGGTGAAACTTTGTTGTGCAGCAGACGGAGAACATAAGATAAGATATTTCTGTAAATGAAGTGAAACAGTTTGTTTACTGTGTTTTTCTGTGTTTGTGGCAGGTGTTGAAGAAGCAGGGGTACGATGCAGCCTGCGACATCTGGAGTCTGGGAGTCCTGCTCTACACGATGCTAACGGGGTAAACACATTTTATTTTATGGAGAACATCAGATATTACCTCTCAGAGAGCGCTCTCGCCTCAGGTAAGTTTAGAAAATGTAATCAAACTTGAGCGAAGATGCTTTGAATGTCTTTAACACGGAGGTAACAGTATTGTGTTACACATCTAAATATGAGTACTTCCTCCATCTCATCCCTCTCTCTCCTAGTTTCACTCCCTTCGCTAACGGCCCGGAGGACACGCCGGAGGAGATTTTGGCTCGCATTGGCAGCGGGAAGTTCTCGCTCACTGGAGGATACTGGAACTCTGTCTCTGCTGAGGCTAAGGTGTGGACGCACACACACACACACACACACACACACACACACACACACACACACACACACGCTAACAATCACCTGCCAAATATCAGAGTATTAAAAATCATCGGTAACATTTCAAACTCTCCACACACACACAAGATAAAGATTAGACACACACACACACACACACAAGATAAAGATTAGACACACACACACACACATGCACACACACAAGATAAAGATTAGACACACACACACACACATGCACACACACACACACACAGTTAACAATTACCTGCCAAATATCAGAGTTGCTTCAGCAATAAAAAGTATTAAAAATCATCGGTTTAACATTTTGAACTCTCCACACACACACAAGATAAAGATTAGACACACACACACACACACAAGATAAAGATTAGACACACACACACACACATGCACACACACACACATAGCTAACAATTACCTGCCAAATATCAGAGTTGCTTCAGCAATAAAAAGTATTAAAAATCATCGGTTTAACATTTTGAACTCTCCACACACACACAAGATAAAGATTAGACACACACACACACACACACAACTAACAATCACCTGCCAAATATCAGAGTTGCTTCAGCAATAAAACGATTTTATAAAAAGTATTAAAAATCATTTGTTTAACATTTCAAACTCTCCACACACACACAAGATAAAGATTAGACACACACACACACACACACACACACACAACTGTGTTTTACAACAAACCACATTTAAAGAAGTCCACTACATTTGTCTGACAGCTTTAGTTACTTTTCATCCCCTTCCTGTCCAATGAGAACCTGATATCTCCAGAGTGTTGATGTTGAATGTTTGTAATAAACTAATGAAGAACTTTCTAGAGATACGGGGTTTTCACAGGACAGCGACGCTACAAACATATGATGACCTGTTGACATTCCCCCCCTGAGCTAAATATGTGACCTCTGACCCCTCAGGACCTGGTGTCCAAGATGCTGCACGTCGACCCTCACCGGCGGCTGACGGCAGGTCAGGTCCTCCGACACCCCTGGGTGACGCACCGAGACCAGCTGCCCAAATACACCCTCAACAGACAGGACGCACCGCACCTCGTCAAGGTGACACACACACACACACACACACACACACACACACTTGTGTTTCACTATCTTTGTGGGGACCAGTCATTGACATAATGCATTCCCTAGCCCCTTACCCTAACCTTAACCATCAAACCTAAATGCCTAACCTTAGCCCCTTACCCTAACCTTAACCATCAAGCCTAAATGCCTAACCTTAACCCTTACCCTAACCCTAACCATAACCTAATTCTAACCCTGATCCTAAAACCAAGTCTTATTCCTCAAACAGCCCTTTAACGTTGTGGGGACCAGTATTTTGTCCCCACAAAGCTGTCAGGACCCCATAAGTATACTGTATTCCCAGTTTTTGGTCCCCACAAATGTAGTAAAACCTGGTCCACACACACACACACACACCTCATAGGGCTGACAGAAACAACGCACTCTGGCTTTGATAAATAGGTCTTTCTCTGTAGGGATCCTTTCTATAATAATAAATAGATATAATAATATATAATAATATATTATCTATAATAATCAGATTATTAATAATAATCTGAGTCTGTCAGTGTAAAAACAGAACTTTTAGTGGACGTAAGTTGAAGGACGGTACTACCGTCTGCAGCGGTCTCACTTAATGCTGGAATGATTTTAACCCTCGTGTTGTCGTCCCGTCGACCAACATTTAGTTTTTCTGGGTCAAAATTTGAAGTTAAAACCTCCTTAAGACACTTTTGTCACTTTTCCCAAAGTTCTTAGTTCATTTTTTGGACATTTGTGTGTTTTTTTTGTAAGTTTTTAAAGCTTTCTCCGACATTTGTTGTCACTTTTTCTAATTTTTCACGAAGTTCTTTCTCACTTTGTTGTATTTGTTGATTATTTCTGCATTTTTTGGGAAATTTTTTGTTGTTTTTCACTACATTTCTGTCACTTTTTTCAGTGTTCTCTCACCCAAATTCAATGAAAATAATGAACTGATCAGTTATTTAAGTTGTGAGGAGCTTTGTATGGAACCATCCACGTTATTTTTTTTTTTACAATTTGGTTGAAGGAAACCCAAATTTCTGATTTTGAAACTTTTTGAAAATGGGTCAAATTTGACCCCGAGGACAACAGTAGGGTTAAAGTCACTCAGTTAGACACAAAAACAGGAAAACAGGGTCCAGGTTCAAATGACTGGTTTTATAACTGATTAATGGATCACTGGTTTGGGCCCTGCAGGGTGCGATGGCCGCCACCTACTTGGCGCTCAGCAGGAACGTCCCCCCGGTCCTGGAGCCGGTGGGCTGCTCCACTCTGGCCCAGCGGAGGGGGCTGAAGAAGATCACCTCCACCGCTCTGTGACCTTTAACCTCCCTCACCTACTTTAACTCTGACCTCGATCTGACCTCCGCCGGACCCTCCTCCTCCTCCTCTTCCCCCTCTTCTCTCTGTCCGGTCCGGGGGGGACAGGCTACTGACGGACCCAGGAATTGCTAACGCCAAATAGGAAGACAGAGACCACCGCCCCGCTGCCCTCCCTGCCCTCTGTCCCGCACCTTAATGGATTCTTCTCAGCTTTAGCGCCACTACTCGACAGCCGGACCGCGCTGGACTGAAAACCCGTTCCTGTCTTTGCTTCGGACAATCAGCGCCGCCTCGAAGACCCGGACACCGAGCACGCATCGGGGGGGAAAAAGTACTGTATTTATTTACTTCAGACGGGTGAGATCTGAACATAAGAACACAGTAATCTAATATGTATGCATTTAAAGAGATAGGATCATTGTTGTTATACTGTCGTCATGGTTCTGCGTCGCTGTAGGTCCTGTATTAAACCTCAAGTAGCCTCTGAGATCACGGCGTGTTTGGAGCAGCCTCGGCAGCAAACTGTCAAAATCCAGACGTAGGGAAAGGGAAGTCTGATAACAAACTTTGACTCAAATGGAAGTTCTCACTCGACGTTTTTGGGATGCAGAAGAGTCCCCAGGATCATGCTTTTGTTTTGAAAGTGGTTATTTTGTACATCTCACACAGGGACTTACTTCCTGTTACCCAGTATTTTACCTTTCCGGTGCAAAGACGGAACAAACGTCTGATTGGTTCGTCTCAACATTTTGCTCATTAATCTAGAAGTCTAGAAATTAATTTTGGGAAAGCAAATCGAGCTTTCGTCCCGACAGGTTTCGGATGAGACCGACGATATCTTTCAGATATGACGAGAGGAAAAACATCAACCTTGAGCTGTACAGATTCCTCGCCGTGAATTAGAAATATTTTCATCTTAAGTGTCAGAGAAATCCCTGGGGGACTAAATAAGAAAGTAACTCTCATCCGAAAAAGACAATCTGAGAATGAATATTAATAAAAACCAAGCGGATTCTGCCTTTAAAACTGCACAAGGCAACTTAGCATTTTGTGGGTGACAACACGAGTGGGGGGGTTTGAACTCCTATTATTATTTGTACTTTAATCTGGCACTTCGAGTACTTTGTTTTCTCTCGGTGTTGACACCTGCGAGCTGAAACTAATCCATGCAAAACTCAGAGGTGGAAGAAGTACTCGCATCTTTTACTATGAAGTAAAAGTAGCAATACAGCAATGTAGAAATACTCATCTAGCTAGCACAATACATTCATGTGTAAGTACCACTTTAATGTAATGCTGCGTGGTATTTTAGTTTATAATATATCATTAATTTATTAATTTTGTATTAATTATCTGAAGCAATTAAAGCGTTAAGATACAGTACATGTGGTATATAAGTGTACAAGTAGTAGAAAATGGCATGTATGTCAAATTGTACTTGGATATTTTCCACCTCTGGCAACACCAGTGACAATCTAAAGCACCGTTCAGGCCGAAAAAACAATATTTCTCAGTATTTAGATGTTCCTTGTGCAGCTTTAAGACACGGCGGTGACTTTAAACGACATTTTAAACACGCTCAGGCTACGAGGGCGGTTTACCTCGAGGAGACGGCTGACATTTGCACGACAAACAAAACAAATATATACGAGAACTTTACACATTACTGTCCTGTTGAGGGAGTCATCATCCTCGTTTTACCTGAACAACAACACGACCTGGCAGGCTAAAACAGAGCTTCCTGACCCGGGGACGAGAGCTTCTTCTGTACGAGCCGTCTGATCATCTGTGTGTGTGTGTGTGTGCGTGTGTGCGCGTGTGTCTGTGTCTGTGTGTGTGTGTGTGTGTGTGTGTGTGTGTGCAGCGGACGGCGTGCCGAACTGTAAATGTATATACATGTACGAGCATCTCAGGTTTCTATGAATCAAGACAATGCAGTTTTTTTATATTTAGTCCTGGAGGAGTTTATGTACATAAACATAAAATAAGCACACAGGGCGCGCGGAGGCATTTATCAGACATGCAGAAGGGTTACAGCCCAAAACCGGACGGATCCATTACGTCCCATTTGTCTTGTTTTGGGGTCAAACTCTTCTTGAAGCATGATTCCATGTAACGATGTTGAACGCGTTTGTGATTTGGAGTTTTCTGTCGGCACAACCCCTTTAAAAAGGAGACACATCAGTGGCGAGATGAACGGGTCGGTTCAGCCTCACTCCAATGAAACCAATCAGGGAGCTGTCCTGATTTTTAATCTAAAACACTGGATACTACATTCCCCATAATGCAACAGTGTCTTTCTTTAGACTCTGTGACTGCTTTGTGTCATCCAAACGCTCCACTCGTCCAGTCTTTCTGTCAAAAAAGGTTTAGAAAAACCAGCCGTAGTCGGAGAGTTTTGGTTTTATTTCTACATGTTTTAGTTTTTTTACTTCTGTCTGCAACACAACACAGTAAAAGTAAGATACTATTTCATGTGTTGTGTTCCACATAAAACGTGAAATTTGTCCACAAGCGAGCATAAAGTTCAGTTTTTTAATGTACCAAACAAAATACAAAATAAAGTAGGTATTTTAAGGAAACCTTTTGGAAATGATGGTGAATGTCTTTAGATTATCACAGTCATTTTTCAAACTTATGAACATAACAAACTGAATTCAGTTTGTTATGTCCGAAATCTAAAAACCAGGACAAATAAAAACCTAAAGTTTCTTCTAGGAGCTGCTCTGGAACTGTGAACCAAATCACATGATCTTCCTCAGCGAACAGAGTTGGATTTCATCTTCTGAGCACTTTAGTGGCTCTAAAGTTGACCTGATTTTTCATTTTTCCTTCAAGTTACAATCTCAAAAGTTCCCAGAGATCCAAAAACGATTTTCCCGGGAAATCTCGCCAAGGAGACCCAGTTGGTAACGCGATTTCCTGTTCTTCTCACAGAGACCAAGCGGCTTAACAACATTTATTTAAATGAAAATCTTCCGAACTCTAAAGTGTAACAACTGAGCAAACTCCATCTGCCGATGAAGCCGGAGTGATATGAGCCAAAGGTCCAGAACAGCTACTGAGGGAAACTAATTAAATATCCTTCAAAGCTAGGAACAATATATCAATTATCAATCTATTCATCTAAACTTTCTTTTACATTTCACAGCATGACAGTTTCTAGTTTCACTACAACTGAAACCAAACTACAAACTTCTTTCAGGGGAACTTTGCAGAAATTATTCACCAATGACTGACCTTCATTTTGTGGTGAACTGGCCCTTTAATTACAAAACAAAACATCATGAATAGTTGTAAAATATTCTCTTCAGAAACTTAACTGTCCTCTGTGTGGATCTGGACAAGTTGCACGCAGATGTTAGATAATGGTGTGTGTGTGTGTGTGTGTGTGTGTGTGTGTGTGTGTGTGTGTGTGTGTGTGTGTGTGTGTGTGTGTCTGAAGACTAAACCCTCTTCTGCATCCTGTAAAAATCCTGTAACGTCTCTGCGAATGATTGAAAACTGCTTCCTCCTTCTCGGCATCTGAATGTCCGTCAACGTAAAGGGATCCAACTTCTGACTGCTGAGACAAAAAAAAGTTCTAGATTTTCTTTGTTTTATATGTAATATGAAATATATAAATGTTGTTTGCCTCGTCTATTGATGTACAGCTCTGGGATAAAGGAATGTAAAAGGAATCTTTTCTGTGATGATGAACTGGGGAATAGCTTTCTTCTTCTCTCTCTCTCTCTCTCCCTTCCTCCTGTCAGCGGTCACCCTGCTGCTACCAGCTCTCTGTTTTTGTACCTGCAGTGAGAGTTGGACTTTCTATTAAAAATAATAAAACGGATAATCAGCTGATGATGCATGCTGACTCAGAAACTCTGTTTTTAAATGCCGAATTCACCCAAATAATGAAAAAAGAAAGATATTCTTACTTTGCTCTTATCATATGAAGGAAAAAATAACATTTGTTTGTTGTTTTTTGCTCAAAACTTCACCACAAATTCATAGAAAGTGGCATTTTTATAAAGGCAGTGATGGAAGAAGTGCTCTTGATACTTTAAAGATGCAGTAGGTAAGACTTCTAAAACTAATTTTCTGTCATATTTGCTGAAACTGAGCCTGTAGTAGACGTGCATGAAGCAGGAAAACCACAAACGACGGCTCCTCTGGCTCCACATGCAGTGGATTTGTTAAATTTTTTGCAGACGCGCATTCAGTTGTCCATACTCTGTGCTGATACAGACAAATGAAAACACATTTAAAGTGAGTAAAATAACTTGTGAAAAGAAATCGGTGGTATTTCCCTTTTTAATGATTTATGAAGATAATGTTGCAAACAAATCAAACTGTTAAAACAGAGAATAAATCAACAAATGGCCATTACCAAGATGTCATTACAAATACTTTCATTTAAAAAAAACGAAACCCTTCTAAATGCTTATTATGCTGATTGTTGTACTTTCTGCACTCGTTGGGGCGGCTGTGGCTCAGTGGCAGAGCGATCGCCTGACAGCCGAGGGTTCAATCCCTGGCCCTGCAGTCCCACATTGAAGTGTCCTTGGACAAGACACACACACACACACACACACACACACGTTGTGCATCGGTGTGTGTGTGTGTGTGTGTGTGTTTGATGAGCAGGTGGCAGCCTCGGCCCCAGTGTGTGTGAATGTAAACACGCTTTGACTAGAACAGCGCTTTATAACAACAGTCCAGTTACTTTCCTAGTTGACATTTTGGTGATTTTAGCACTTGTTTGCTTGGTATTAATTTTACTACCTCCTATTTAATACTTTTTATCCCACTGACTGCAAAAATACTTGTTTTAATTCAACGTCATCAAACCATCTCGACATGCAGCATTTTCTTTTTTTTTTTAAATCATCGGTGGGTTTTATAAATCCACCCTTTGGGCTTAAACATGTTGATATGATGCAGATTTGAGTGTTTAACACATGGTTCCTTAGAGCATGTGTCAAACTCTCGGCCGCGGGCCAAACCGGGCCCCTCGCACGTTTTTATCAACTTCGGTTCACAGTGAATGTAATCTACCCACAAAGGCAGGAAACTGCAACGATGCAACACTTCAGGCTGAATTTGACAGATTTGACTCTGAGACTCTGACCTTCCCCCAGAATGAGAGTTTCCACATCCAGGCTGTGTGGTTAGCATGCTTTCTAAAAACTTAATGTTTGTTTTGCTTGATTTGCTAAGGAACTTTTTTGTTGACTTTTGTAGGGCTTCAAATACGGGACAAAAGTCGGGAAAAAGTTACAAAAATGAGAAATGCGTTAATACGGTTAGAGACATTTAACTTTTCTCAGTAAAACATCTTAAAAACTCCACATGTCTGGTCCTTGATTTGATTTTCCATGGTGGCCTGTAGTGAAAATGTTTATAGGGTCCAAATATACATCTTGAAGGGGGGTCACAAATTAAATGAGGGATAATTTCTCAGCTAGAACCAATCAGAGAAGGAAAAATCACTTTAGACGCGTCCCCAAGTTTTCTCCTTGTTCTTTGACCGCCAAAAAGTTTATTTTAAAACAAAAACTGGAGTGCAATTATTATTTATTTCAAATACTGGCATTTACATCAGCTACTTTGGTGTCTTTGATTAAAAAAAAGTCTTATGGAGGCTAATAACACTAACAGTAATATTAATACTGAGATAATTTTCTTACAACTAAATCCCAACTTTAAATGATCCTGTGTGTGTGCTGCAACGCTGCAGGATCATATACTCTCTCTACTGTATGCACACACACACACACACACACACACCTTTCACAACCTGAGTCTTATTTACATTGGCAACTATTTTGAGAATTAAATTAAAACATTTTGTGAACATGTTTTTTAAACCAAAAACCCCAAAACATCTGGTTTCAGCTCCTCTAAACTTAGTCTTGGTGAAAAATGATGATGAACTTTTGAGTTTTTCTGTTTTCTGTTGGTCAAACAGAACATTTAAAGACGTCACTGTAACGGGATTTTTTCAGTATTTTCGGACTTTATCGACAAGATCATTTCAATTTCATTTAGTGTCAAATCATCGCACAACACTTTCCAGATAGAAAAGCGGGTCTAGACCACACTCAGTAATTTGCAGAGACCCAACATATCCATCCAGAGCAATTTCAGGAAAACATTGAAAGTATCTCAGAGTCGTATTGGTCCTTTCATCTGACTCTCAGCGAGAAGAGAATTAGCACAAGTCCCAAAATGTCAAACTAATCCTTTTTTACACAAAGCTTTCCTTCGATCGCCATGGAGACCGCGTCACCAAACTGTATTTCCTCCACAATGACGATGCTAAAGGCAGACGACTCAACCAATCTGCACAAGTTACAGACAACTTGAGGCAGGTTTTGAGATTTTAAAAAAGAAATAATTGTGTCAGATCAGAACAGTCAAAAGATGCATAAAAGTCAGACATGTCTGACACAGGGAGTTCACAACAACAGACAGAACTCAAACAAAACCGTGTCAGAAGTCGGAGTCGTCTGTGGCGGAGTTATCGCCGTTGGCGGATACTCCGAGCATCTGCGGGGGGTTTCCCCCAGCCTCCTCCTCCTCCTCCACCTCCTGCTGCTGCTTCTTCTTGTCGTGGTTCTTGATGTGAATGAGCAGACCCCTCTCAGTCATTTCGTAGATCTGACACTTGGCGCAGTGGTGGGGCGACACGCCCACGTGCCTGAACTGATCCGCCAGGTACGTCACGATGGACTGGAAGCCTTTGTTACAGATGTGGCAGCGAGGGATGACGCCCGGGTGCTCCGTCTCCAGGTGACTCCTCAGACCCCACCGCGACCCTTTATACCCCCCTTTCCCCGCCTCCGCCGGGCAGAGGTGGCAGGTGAACACGGCGGCCTGGTTGGCGTGGCGTTTCGTGTGCCGGTCCAGTTCGATCTGGGTGCGAACCGAGCGCTGGCACGGCACGCAGAAGAACTTCTTATTGGTGTCCAGGTTGTGCATGTGTTTTAAATGCACGGCCAAACCCGAGCCTCTCTTGAAGAACTTGCCGGGCGGCGGGCACAGCGTGCACACCAGCTGACTCGGACCCACGCCCGAGTTCATCCCCATCACGTCGCTGTAGTGCTCCCCGAGCTCCAGCACGCTCTTATTGCTCAGAACCTCCTCCTGTTTTTCCTCCTCCGCGATGTGCTTCCTCTTCTGCCTCGCGCCGTGTCTCGGCCTCGGCGCTGCGGACGGTTTGGGCAACACGGGTGGAGGAGCTCTGGTGCTCTCTCCCACCACGGGGTGTGTAAATATCGGCTTTTTGGACGAGAGCGATTTGTCCACAGACATCGTGAACTGGTAGCTCTCTCCCTCCTCTTCGGGATTTGAATACTCGATGACGTAAACGCCCTCTTCTTCTTCCTCTTCCTCCTCAGGGATCAAGTACTCCATCTCATACCGTGCGGTGTCTTTTACCTTCCCCCCGTCTTGACACTGTTCCTCCGCAATGTGTGTGTCGTCTATTCTCACCACTCTTATCTGGTCCATCCCGCCTGCGCCGTCCCAGTTTCCATTTCCTGACACGACTGAAGAAGACGTTGCTTTTCTTGCAGGCCTGCCTCCAGCCGCTGGGCGTTCAGAAGACGTCTAACACAAGAAAAACAGGGGTTTTAAAATGTTTTGGAGGCACCAGATTCATTTAGTCATCAGAATACACCTTTAATTGTGTAAAATCATTGTTTTCTGTTTTTTTTAAGGGTCTTTAGTGAGATGTCAGCGTGTCACCCCACTGCTGCACCACGTCTCAGCTCTATAGTCTGAGTACAGTTAAACAGTCTTTAATTAAACAAATAATTATTAAAGCCCATGTTGCAGGTTAACCACCACTGTTGATTAATGGGTTCATACAGTACTCAAGGTATGTATATCATGTTTAAAAATATCTCCAAATAGTCGTAACCCTTGTGTTGTCCTCAGGTCAAACTGACCCGTTTGTTTTATATCACAAATATGGATTTCTTCAATCAAATTGCCCCAAAATAACATGGCTGACTCCATACAATGTTCTCCAGGTAAAATTAATGATTACTTTCATTGAATTGTTTGGGTGTTTTATAGCATTTAAATCTACCCATCTGAGATCCACTCAACATCCTCAGATCTTAACTATTAGTCAAAATAATTCATAATTTCTGCCTTTTTGACTAAAAACTTATGTATAATTTGATATAAATGAGGTTTGTTGACCATGAATTCCAAGAATAAGTGTAAAACCTGTTATTAAACCAGCTCAGTTTTTTTTTTAAAGTGCATGGAAAAAGTGACAAATGAATCAGAAAAAGCGTCAAAAACATGTTCGTTTTCAATTTTGGCCTGAAAGGACAAGTTCATGGTTAATGGGAAGACAACACAGGGGTTAAAGGCCTGTTTTTGGTAGTTTTTGGTGTTGGCGGGCTTTTTTTTAACGCAATTTGGTGATGACGTCACGTTGGGGAGAGAAGCCCTAAAACTATGGTAACTGACTCGAGTGAGGGAGAGGTGGAAAGAACCACTAACAACATGTATGATGGCCCGCAGCCATATGATGTCGAACCTGTGAGACGTGACAGGGCAAATGAAGAACTGCCGAGAACTGATGGCCGTCAAAGCCAATTATACATGGTCCGAGGAGAGTGAGTGGAGAGTTGGAGATAGCTAGCGTTAGCTAGTCTACGAACAGCAGTGCATTCAATAACACTTTTTTTTACTGTCAGTGAATAGCACCGAGTGAAAGTCAACGTTTTCTTTACATCTAGTGACAGTGATCATGTCATTAGTTCAGATAAGTACAGCTATCTAGATCTAGAAATAGAAGGCATCGTGCTAGCTATGGGCTAACGTGCCAGTCCCACCTGAAGATCATCCCTTATTAAATCTTCCCCCCCGCGTTGTAAACACATTTCTGATTAGATAGTCCAGGTTTTGATGGCAGCCTACTAGCTCCAGTAACCACATTTTCCTGGTGTTGTAGCTAGTCTGTAGTCCGCTAGTCTGTAGTCCGCTAGTCTGTAGTCCGCTAGTCTAGTCTGTAGTCTGCTAGTCTGCGTCGCTGTGTTTGGCAGGTGCTTGTGAAGGCAGTGGCGTCCCATGGAAACTGCAGTGGAGAGCTTGTGCTGTTGGGAAGTTCACAGATTGTGTGACTATTAGCTAGATTGTCAACATCGGCACGAGGCTTACCGTAGCCAGCTCTCTTTTTCGGCGGGCAGCACCGGTTGTGGTGCTTCTCGGTCTCCGGGCGCGGCGAGCAGAGAGGGGCGTGTGCACAGACGGCACGGCGGTCGGAAGAAGCCGTGCCCGCCTCTTCAACCCGTGAGAAACCATACTGACATCCCCCGTGTCGTAATCCTCCTCCCTGAAATGCGCGCTGCAGATCTTTGAGTTCTTGGTTACAGCCGTCATTGAAAAATCTGCCCGCCTAGCACGGACAAACTGGACCCACTGTCCGAGGGTGGCCTTGTCCTTCGTAGGGAAGCCATGGACCCTGTGTCCTGTTTGGGTGGTGTTTGTACACCCAGCACAAATACAGTTGTTCACCATGCTCAATCTATCTATCTATAGCTAGCTAGATCTATCTATTTATCTATCTATCTATTTACCTACCTACCTACAGCTAGCTAGACCAGTATGCTAGCTATATCTGTCTATCTAGCTATCTACCAACCTAACCTCTAGCTAGCTAGCTATACCAGTATGCTAGCTATATATCTACCTACCTATAGCTAGCTAGCTAGCTAGACCAGTATGCTATCTCTCTCTCTCTCTCTCTAAATATACATATCTATCAATACTGTCTATCTATATGTCTAGCTATATCTAGGCATCTATATCTATATCTATATTTATCTATGTATTATCTATAATCCGCTGAACACTCTCTTCCTTACACTGTTGTCTCCTATCTCTCTCTCGGCGGGCTGGTCCGTGGTCTCCCAACGTGACGTCATGCAATGCATTGTGGGGGACAGGCGAACCACTGTAAAATAGTCCCTACTTTTTAGTGTTTTCTGCTTCGTGATACCCAACATCATCATATACAGTAGATAACAGTTCAAATGTTTATTACCAACAATCAATATGCGCGTTGTTAAATTAAACTTGCAACATGGGCTTTGAAAGAAGGTCATATAAAAAAAAAAAGGTTAAAAACACATGTTGACACATTGCAGCCCTTCTAATCTGGTAAAACCTCCTTTTATACCAAGACCACCACATATAATATACTGTTCCAGAGAGCAGCAGCAATACTTCTTCTGTTTTAAATAAATATTCACTCACCAAGATGCTGCTGCTGGAGTCAGCCATCGCAGCAGACACTGCAAGGTACAGCCGAAAAGATATTTATTTATTTTAACTCTGAACCACTTGGCAATGTGTCGGTTGAAACGCACATCTAATTTTTTAGATAGTAAAGCTTTTACTTGCTGCAGGAGGGTAGCTCTCAACCAGCTGGCTAGCTCCCCCAAAATGTCTATTTTCTTTCTGGGGAAATAAAAACATCAACAGCGCGGAGGGATACAGCGAGCGCATTGGAGCCGCTTCCGCCCCCTGGTGGCGCGGAGGGATACAGCGCTTCCGCTCCCTGGCTTGCGCGGAGGGATACAGCGCTTCTGCTCCCTGGCGGCGCGGAGGGATACAGCGCTAACCCAAAGACGTTAACCCTTGTGTTGTCCTCGGGTCAAAAACAGACAAAAATATGTCCTTTTTGTCCCGTTTTTCCGAGTTTTTTTTTTTACACCACTTTACTAACACTAGTTTTTGGAATTCGTGGTCAATAACTCTCATTTATATTGAATTTGAGTTAAAAAAAGCAGAAATTATGAATTATTTTGACTAATAGCTAATAACAGAGGAACGTACAGATGAGTTTAATCAAGAATGAAAGTGATCAATTGTATTTTCAAAGAGTGTTGTATGGAATCCAATCCATTTTTGTGGTAATTTGGTTAAAAAGAAACTCATATTTCACATATAGACATTTTAAAGGGGTCAAATTTGACCCGAGGACAAAAGGAGGGTTAATAATAACAATAATAATCATTTATACTTTATTAACCCCGCAAGGGGAATTGTAATGTTTTCACTCTAATGTTACCAGGATTACACACACGTGCTCAGTACCTATACATGCACTAATGGAGAGATGTGGGGGGGGTAAATAAAAACAAGAGTACATAATACACATATAATCAAATTAAATATACTCAAGGGAGTGATCACCTTCAGGGAGTCAATGTAACAGTCCTCAATTAGATTTTTTGTACCCAAAACAAATACATCATTGTATCACACATCATTTATAGTTTAAGACGCTATCGGTGGTCTTTTCTTCTAGCAGATCCTATTAATTGAATAAATAATACAGATCAACAATGTACTCTTGAGAAGCACTTTCAGACTTGCTTTATTAAATAAACGTATTCTTTTATTATTATTAGAGGAGATTAGATTAGATTCAACTTTATTGTCATTACACGGGTACAAGTACAAGGCAACGAAATGCAGTTTGGGTCTAACCAGAAGTGCAATAGCAGCAGGTGCAGGATATACACTGGTCCCATGAGTGCAGGACATGGATATGTACTGAATAAATATAGAAATTAATACTATTATAAACAGAATTTTAAAGATGGGTTTGTCCTATGAATATAAAATATAGATAACAAGTATTGTGAGCAAGATTTACAGCTGGATATGTACTGAATACAATATACAGCTGGATATTACTATAAGTAGATATTTTACAGATATGTACAGTGAACATAATATGAGCAAGATTTACAGGTGAATATGTGCTATTATAGACAGAATTTTTACAGATATAATAAGTTAGGCTAAATGAGCAGTATAACAATGATTTAAGGTAGTACAAATAAAGTTTGGGCAGAAGCTATCCCAATTAAAGTCAGTGGAAAGTAATTGCATATTACAGTTAAAGTACGGTAATGCAGATGTATATGTAAACAATTGGTGCTGTAAATAAACAGTCAGCAGTGCAAAATTTGTTTTTCTTAGTATGGTGGAGAATATTAAGGTTTAGTTTATTTATTTTTATTATTATATTATTTATTATAATTTAATTATTTGAAAACATAAAAAATAAAATGTATTTATTATGTTTTTTAGTGTTTCCCTCCACACCAGTTGGGGGCGCTAATGCACAACATCGTTGTTTGCCAACCGTCTTGCCAGGCGCATGCGCAAACCGGTGGAGCGAATCAGCGGTGACTTGCTGGGCTCTCGTAGCGTTCAGTCCGTATAGAATAGCGCTTTTAGCTAACTGTCGTACACAGTTATTGTTTAACCGTGAGTCGTTGCTACCGAGCGGGGATTAACGTGACCGAGGCGTGAAGGAATATGCCCAAAAATAAAGGTAAGAGCCTGGGGCGGACAGTGTTGTTAGCTAGTTGTCTGTCGAGCCCGCCGTAAAGGCACACGCAGTGGAAACGTGACACCGAGCAGCTAACGCGAGTTAGCAACGCGAGTTAGCATCACGGAGTCCTTTAACAGCTGGCAACGGTCTCTCCGTGTAACCTGCTCACTTAACAACGACTCTGCTTGGGTAAACGTTAAGCTGGTTTAGGCCACTAAAAGTTGTTTAACGCTTTGGGACTGCCAGTCAGCTAATATCAACAATAATTTAGCTAATCCCGTTGATAGCTGACACAGCTAACTAGCTAACTAGCTAGCTTGTTGCTAGGCAAACCCCACCCGGTGTGGCCCGTGACATGTGAGACTTTTCTTTCTTTAATTTTTTATCCCGATGTTATATCAAAGTATCCTCTAATGCTGTATATCTATTCATTTTGGAGATTGTGAGGAACTATTGATTTTGGTTGAACTAATTATGGTATGGAAACCTTCATTTCCTTCGTGATAAATAAAGTATTTCTAGCTCTATTTATTTATATAGCTAGAAAGATAGCTAACTAAGTAACGTGACATTGTTACAAGGAGCTAGTGTCTAAAAATAATGAGTTGTTATCGAACTAACTCTTTATTTTGACCTATTAGGATCTTTTTTTGTAATCACATTGGCAGCAATGGACCTCCATAAAGAGAAAAAGTAAAGTACAAGTAACTCAAATGTGTACTTGAGTACAGAACTAGAGTAAGTGTACTGTTCACATGCCGGTTATCTGTGGAGTATGTGTGTCATGACGATAAGTAGACTTAGTGAGACTGAGAGCTAAATGGTTAACATCGTTATCTTGGTGAATAGAATCCATAAACATGTGAATGGACAACTTTAATTGATATCTTTCTGTCTGTTACAGGTAAAGGAGGAAAGAATCGGCGACGTGGAAAGAATGAGAATGAGTCCGAGAAGAGAGAGCTGGTGTTCAAAGAGGATGGACAGGGTGAGTTAAGTTACACCAAAGATCCGTCTTTACGCTGCAGGATGTGTGCTTAGTAAGGGTTTGAATAATCACTGGTCTCACGATTCATTTTGATTATCACAATGCACCACCTCCTCAATTTTATTCTATATTGCTACACGTCGTTTTAATCAACACATTCAAGCAGTCAGATATATATAAACTCCCCTTTTTATTGCATCTGCTCTTAAAAAAAAAAAAAAAATTCCTATATGTAGCAGAGTCTGAACACCGCAGACAAAAGACCAAAAATAAATAAATTCAACAAGCAACATCAGTAGGCACTAATCAATTATGGTATGTCACTGCATCAATGCAGAATTGTCCAGGTCCGCATGGCAATGCGTTGATTCAATGATTAATTTCCAACACCCCTAGTGCTCGGTTAAAGGTTTTCAGAGCTACATCCAGGACAATAACCCTTTGCTTTTGGTCTGAAAATGTCAGTTACTGTAGTAACTAAAGTCATCATATTGTATTTCTGCTGGTCGGCAATTAACGTTGATTAAAAACTGTGAAAAACAGGGCGTCCGGATAGCTCAGTTGGTAGAGTGGGCGCCCTTGTATAGAGGTTTACTCCTCAACCCAGCGGGCCTGGTTCGACTCCGACCTGCGGCCCTTTGCTGCATGTCATCCCCCTCTCGACCCTTTCATGTATTCAGCTGTCCCGTGGAATAAAGGCCTCAAAATGCCCAAAAATTATCTTTAAAAAAACTGAAAAACAAGCTAACTTTCACATCTGAGTAGAGCTGAAACGCTCAGTCAACCATCAGATAATTGTTTAATAATTTAATCTTCCAATAGGGCGGCCCCCTTTTAGCCGATTAGTCGACTAATCAGGCGTTTATTCTTAGTCGACTAAAAGTTCTTTACTCAATTAGTCATGGCTTATTAACATAAAACCTTTGAGCACATCTCTGGTAAACACAAGTGATGTTTTTGCATGATTGTTTGTGGAGAAACTCAGTTTTACACCTCTGTTGATTAAATCAACTCGATTAGTCGACAAAATCAGATGAGTGTTAGTCAACTAAGAGTTTATTTAATCAAGGACGGCTCTAGATTCCAGTGTCTCATATTCTAATTTTCTTTTATTACTGTAAACTGAGTATCTTTGAGTTTTGGACCGTTGGTCGCGCGAAAAAAGCAATTTGATAATAGTTTGTTTCTGTCATGCATCAAACAAGAGTGCTAAACATTTTCTTCTCCAGTGTAGGGCTGCAGGAGTTATAGAAGGATGGTATTGTTCATTTTCAATTACAGCAGCAGTGTGTAGCGTTGAAAACAAATTGCAAGGTTATAGGAAGAGTTTTGCTGTTTTTAAGGGCGTTTTCACACCTAAAAGTCAGAACCAGCGTTGGTGTTTAATTACATTTACATTTGATCCTGTTCTTATTGGTTTCACAACTTATTAACGGCGTTAACGCAAACCCATTTTAACAGCGTCCATTTTTTATCGCACAATTAACGTTCTTTTTGGCCTAGCTAACTTTGTAGTTCTTTTTCCACATACTGTTGCAACAACTACTACCTGATCCCAGGTAGTACCCACCTGATCTAGCTATACTGGAAAGAAAACAACAGGCAGACCACAGATGCGCCGTTTGGGCTCGCAAGCCGGCCAGAGAGTAGTAACGTTAAGTTTTGAGTGGATTTCCCCAGTCTGAAATACCACTCGATGGCCAAGCACACAGCTGATTGATTTTCAGAACTTTTCTGCTAAAACTCATCTTAATTCGATGTACATCACAATCATCACCATCATAATGGAGGTTAAACATTTCACAGTGTACTCAAGAAGAAATCTAAGGACTTGTTTGTGTAATTAATTTAGTCAACACAGTTGAGCTTTTTTTTTTTCAAGGAGCAGCATAGAATTAATGTGAAAAGAAGTTAAGACCAGGATTATGCCATTTCCACTCTATTTTATTTTTTTGCAAAAGCTCTCCTATTCTTTCTCTACTGGCTTTTTTATTGTGTACAACTACAACAGTAGAACCTTCTTATTCAGACACCAGGGACAATAAGGCCTCTTCTGTTTCCATCCCTCGGCTCTGCCTTCAGCTTCTCTCTTTTATGTGAAATTATGTTTCCAGACTTGGTCTAAGTCGCACACTGTGGCTTTGGTCTATATATCCGATAATTCTCATAAACTAGATGCTTTCCCACAGGAAATTGGTTAGGGGAGGTGGTGAGAGCCGCCCATGAATGTAGTTACTACAATAGTATAAACACTCAACTTACTCCTTAAAATGTTTCCTTTGCCGTGTGATTTTAAGGCTCTGACACACAAAACCCGCCAACCATCAGCAGAAGAGGCAGTCGGACCGACAGCCTCCCCGAGTTAGTCAAAAAAAGTGCCTCTGAACACACCGAAGCGACTTGAGCGTGGGTTCTGCGTGTGCGCGGGACATAATACATCTTTATAACAGCAGGCGGCACTAATCTGTATTGGTGCCCAAAAAATTAAAACTGGCAGCTGATTGGACGAACACTTCTCTGCAATTTCAAAGCCAGACCATAATGGCGGCTCGTTACAATACAATCTCATATTTTATGAAAATAGTTCACCGAAACGTGTTTCTGAAAACATTTTAAGTGACAAACGGGCCGTGCAGCTGCTGAATCCGTCTTCATTTCAGATCGACGATCAGTTTAAAAGAGTTTTGTCAGATTCTGAGAGGCATTAAGGGCGTTTTATGGTTGTGTGTAATCTCCACGCTCCTCGTTGTGGCCGTTTCGGAGTTCTGCGTCAGGGTCACAAAGGTGTTAGCGTGTGTGAGAGAGACAGCAATTGTCTTTGGAGCAAGTTGTGACTCTGGAGTCGTAGTGAGAGAAACAAAGTGTCTCTCCTCAAAGTGTCTCCCTAGTGCTTTCTGACCACGGTGGGAAATCTTTAGCAGGAAAAGTTAACCGTCGCCTTGATTTCATGTTGTTTTTGGAGAAGGAGAACCAGGAAATGAGTTTGGGGAGTGCAACAAGTCAATTCTATGCAGAACCATAAAACAGCCTTTTGTCACGCTCATCCTGCTCGTCATTTCCGGGTTAGCACTCCACCAATCAGATTGGTCATTGAGTCCGACTGCCCGCCTTCCGGTTCAACATGTCTAATCAGCCCAAATGAAGGCCGCCGGCACGGAACAGACTCAAGTCACTGACCTCGCCAGGCTGTCCGATGGACGGTAATCAGGTTGGCGTGTCAGCGCCTAATGTTGCTAATCTTATATATATGATACAAATGTTAGAATTGTAGCAGAGTTAATGTGTTTATTTCAAGTAAGGCAAGACACCTATTAGACGGCGGGAAACCTATAAATAATATGCATTTTATTTCATATCTGACTGTATCAACACTTGGTTGGTGTAAATGTCGTGACCTGTCTTTTTATCACCTTGGTTTAACAGTCGTCTGTTCTCTTGTGTCTTCCAGAATATGCTCAGGTGATTAAAATGCTGGGGAACGGACGTCTGGAGGCCATGTGCTTTGATGGAACCAAGCGGCTTTGCCATATCAGAGGAAAACTCCGGAAAAAGGTAGGAATGTCCTGAGCGTCCCCTCGCACCTCGCCCCCCACACCCTAACCAGCCCACACAGGAAACCTCCTAACATGATGCTGAGTCGGCGTGTTCTTAATGGTCAGTCAGCCACCATTCATGCAGCAACGTGGACTCAATTGACCGCGTGTGTGGGGGTCACAGAGTGCAATGTGTTGCTGTATGACACGGGGTAATCTCTCTCTCCCTCTCCCCCCCTCTAGGTTTGGATTAACACGTCGGACATCATCCTGGTCGGACTGAGAGATTACCAGGTGTGTTGGCCGCTCACACATGACACAGAACAGACTGTTAAACCTTTTGCATTTAACATTTTAAGAGTTTTTGTGCTCTGAAATGGAAGAAAGAATAGTCAATAACAAATGTCTAAAAATATCAGTCAGTTTGAAGTTTAACAAAAACTTATCCATTTACATATAAAGGAACAAGGCAACTCGGCTATTTTAGATTTTATTGATAAATGTCCTGGTCTTGTGGACTCATGTTTAGTTAAGATCTGAACTTTTTAAAGCAAGTATAAAGGGGATATCTGGTCTTTGTTGTTACCAGTTAATCTGTAAAATCAAGAAAAGGCGCACACTAGATGATAAATACTAGGTGCAGGACAGAAGAACGTGTATAAGACAGTCTGCACACTAGATAATGCTCCCATGAAACAATATTTATTTAATTACCACCAAGGTCTGAAGAAGAGCAGGACGCTTAAAACGTCGCCATACCTTGCTGGTAAGTTATTATTAAATATGTTTTATTGGAGCATTGTGCGGACTCTTTATGTCTCAAACTAAATCCACAAAAACATTTCTTTCTGGAGAAAAATATTCATACTTTTTGTTCATCCTGTCATGATTATTGTAACTTCATCAAGCATTCAGTGAAACAGTCGATACAAAATAAAGCTGCTCGACTTTTAACCAAAACTAAGAGACCAGATACTTCTGGATCACAATTTAAAATGATGTGAATCATTTCCTAGGTATTCAGTTGTGAAAATATATTAAAGCTCTTCTCAGAGTTCCCTGTAAGTCTAGATTTACTACCCAGGGTGACCGTTCCTCTGCTGTGTGTTCAGTTTGCACCGATACATCAGTATTGTCCAGCTAAAAACACTCTTTTTTTGAATTGACTTTTAATTGTGTTGATTACGGTTTCTTGCTATATATTAAGTATATATAATATTGTATCCGTAGCTGTATATTCACAAAAAATGTTCACTTGTAATCAGGTTTTTGTCATCTTCAGTTGATCCATGTATGTCATTTGGTCTCATGTATGTACCTCTTATCATTAAAGCGCTCAAACATTGTAAACCTAAACACTGCAATAACACAACTTGTGTTTCAGGACAACAAAGCCGATGTCATCCTGAAGTACAACGCAGACGAGGCTCGCAGTTTGAAAGCCTACGGAGAACTGCCGGAGCACGGTGAGTTAAACCCACACCTCAGCTGCTGGATCCAAAAACAGGACATATCTGTAGTGAAACACGTCCAGGAACATTCCCCTTAAGGAAGGCTGAAATTGGTGAGATAAAGCGTGCCGTTTGCGGCGCTCGACACCGTGCGCGTGCCGCCGTAGACTGCGTGCGCCCTACGAGCACGCACAGAGACGTTTATGCTTAACACATTGTTCCTTGCAGTACTTTCCGAAACACCGGAGGGCGTGTGACAATACTTCAAAAGTCAACTAGACGGGACTTGACCCGATATTGCTTAGAGCACCTTTAACCCTTGTGTTGTCTTCCTGTTAACCATGAACTTGTACTTTCAGGTCAAAAATGAAATTTTTTTTGTGCTTTTCCGATGTTTTTGTCACTTTTTCTCATTTATTTGTCACTTTTTCCAGCGTTTGGTGCTTTTTTTTTAAACCCTGAGCTGGTTTAATAATAGGTTTTACACTTATTCTTGAAAATTCATGGTCAACAAATTTCATTTATATCAAATTATACATGTGTTTTAGTTAAAAAGACAGAAATGATGAATTATTTTGACTAACAGTTAAGATCAGAGGATGTTGAGTGGGTCACAGATGGGTAGATGTCAAAGTTTAGTCCCGATACTGTTTTAAAACCACTAGAAAAAAAGAATTCAAATGCTATAAGATTAAATAAAACACCCCAAAAAATCAATGAAACTAATCATTAATTTTACCTGAAGAACATTGTATGGAATCATCCATGTTATTTTTGGGCAATTTGGTTGAAAGAAATCCATATTTCTGATATAAAACACTTCGAACGGGTCAATTTGACCTGAGGACAACACCAGGGTTAAGGCTGTTTGACTCCCGGTGTTCTGTACATGGAGAACAACACAGATGTGTGTACAGACGAACCTGTTCTTCCCAGCTGACGGTGTTTTATTTACAAAATGGGGTGCAAAAATGGTGCAGTGGACAGTTAAAAAAACAATTCTGAGGTGCAAGACCACGCGCCACAACAGCCTGCGGGGGCCTTTACGCGCTGGAAACGGCAACCATGGTGACGTCATTTCATGGTGCGCGCCCCTCACCCTGGGAACACCGCGGCTACCATAAACCTAGCTTAACGAGCCATATTCCCCTAAATCATTTCACACATTGTATTTCTAATATTTTTTTCTGTTTTATGAACACGAGTAGTACTTTTATTTACTAACATTTTCCTGTCCGCCTTGTTTCTCGCAGCCAAAATCAACGAGACAGACACCTTCGGGCCCGGAGATGACGATGAGATCCAGTTTGATGACATTGGCGACGATGATGAGGACATTGATGATGTACGCTCCTTTCATTTTATAATTAACTTTTCCTGGGTGTCTGTATTTAATACTACTGGCAGTATGACGCCTATCCCTGTTTGCAACCTTCTCCTAAGACGATAAAAGCTGGATAACCATCTTCAGTGATGAAAACTGAATGCAACAAATGAGCAGAAACTCCCAATAATTTCCTTTTTTTAAAAGCATAAATAACATTTTAAAAGGGCAGAATTAAAGTTATAAAAACTGTTTTCTCTCTTTTACAGATCTAAAGACCTGCTACAGGAGGGGGAAGGTGGGATTTTACTAGAGATGCTCCAATTGGAATATTTTGAGCCAATACACCGCACCGATTATGATTTTTTTATTTTTATTAAGATCAGCCTATGCCAATCCAATACAGTTTATTAATATACAGTATATTTCAATTCCAGTAAACGTCTATGCTTGTTTTTTGAGAACTTTAAGTGCATTTTACGTAGGGGGGAAGACACAACACCAGTACTTTATAGTTTATTGTTGACATGAATGAATATGCGATGCTGCTTTAGTACGACTGTGTTGAGTTGTCACGTAGCGACTGCAGGGCGACGCCGCAGGCTGCCTGGGGACTGAATGACGACTCTGCCTTCATGCGTTGGATTGGAGAATTTAGGCTGATCGCCAGCATCATATGTAGGGTGAATATCCAAAGCATTGCTAGATTTTCACATTTTTTGTTTTGAACATCAACAAAATTCACAAGTTTTTCTTTCTTTTTAATATCCTGTATTGTCTGAAAACACTTAACTACTTAGAGGAGGCTCACGCCGATACCATGACTGCAGAATATCTGGCACGAAAGGAGTCATCTTTTTAAAAATGTATTTATATTGATTTCACACTATGTGGAATTTAGCAGCAAGTACCGAATCTCTGGATTCGTCAATAAAAATATAAACCATTTTGTGTTTTCCTTTGGCAGTCTGTATCATTGTAGCCGAGGAGACCGTTTACGCAGTTTTAAGGCAGTTTGATAGCTGTTTATAAAAGATAACACATGAGCACGGCTTTGTATCTTTGTTTACGTCATATTCCACTGACATCGTATTACAATTAACTGTTTGCTCGTTTTGGATTGAACCATGGCCTGAATGAAGGCGATCTCTCTCTCTCTCTCTCTCCTCTTGAATTTAAAAAGAAGACTCAAAATGTATTTTTCTATTGTTTCCCTTATTTGTGTTTTCTGTGCGTTTGTTTTTTCCGTGTTGGACTCTTCGCTGCTCGCTCGTTCTGTGGCTGCAACACACGTCTCGGTGTCTCTAGACCAGCGGTTCCCAAACCTTTCCTCCGCCAACACAACCTCAGTCGCTCTGAACCTCCTAGAAAATAACAAGATATACAGTAGTTTATGTTCCTTGTTACCCCCTCTGGAAACTGCCCCATGTTCCCCGAGGGGGGGCCCAGCACCTCAGTTTGGGAACCGCCGCTCTAGTCTTCATGGGGCCGGTCGCTGTTGTTGCTGTAACTCTGAATTAATAAAAAAAAAATGTACTATGATGTTTGAAGGCTGGGTTTCCAATAAAGATCTTAACTCCACTGACCTGGCATAGTGATTTTTGGAGCGCTACACGCACTTCCTGTGCCGGTCTGAGGGTGGCGAGGGTGAGCTGAAGTAGAAGGATGTGTCTGATGAAGCGGCCTCTCGCCCTTCAGAGCTGGTCCGGGGCACATTATGTCTGTCCTGATACTATTTCTGTCTTTATTAGCCGATGTGCCCTTGAGCAAAGTGCTAAAGCTGATCTCTGACTTGTCTGTTTCAGTGTGCTTTGACTTCTTCTTTTCTCTTAATGTCATTACTTTTACATCATATGTTGTCCAGTTGTCTTTCCCAAAACGTCCAAATCCATGTTTTGGATTCTCCCAACACATCGTTGAATGCCCATGAAGGCAAATCTTAATACGGGTTGTTGAGGTGTTCTTTTGTTTTTTTTCACAACTCTTTATTAGCATTTTTTCAAAAACAATTTTCAGTGTAATCGTGATCTGTGTATAGGACAAAAGTAAAGTTAAATATATACACATATACATACACAGACATATATACATACATATATACACACACACACACATATATGTATATATATACACACACACATACAGCATGCATACATATACTGCATACATACATATATACACACATACAGCATACATACATACAGCATACATACATATACTGCATACATACATATATACACACATACAGCATACATACATATACTGCATACATACATATATACACGCATACATACATACAGCATACATACATATACTGCATACATACATATATACACACATTCAGCATACATACATACACACATACAGCATACATACATATACTGCATACATACAATACATACATATACTGCATACATACATATGCATACTGGTTGTTGAGGTGTTCTGTATTTTATCTGGATTAAAATCTGAATCTGCTGAAAATTTGCCCAAAAAATTATAATACAGAGGCTGCACATTTTCCGTTATTAATTGATGAATAAAATAGGGGCCAATTAATTCTGTCAATGAACTAATTGATTAAACGAGTACTGCAAACTGTTGGGTAGTTCAATTTATATTTTATAAACTGTTTTTGAAAATGAATCTTAATTTATAAAGCAACAAACTGTCAGATAAATTAATGTATAAGTACAGTATTTCCCTCTGAAGTGTAGTGGAGTATACGTGTTTTGTACTACATCCCCCCACTGACACGCAGTATGTGATTGGTTTTGGTTTATTTACAATAAAATGATGTTTTTAGCTATTTATAGAGGCTCGTGTGTGAGTGACCCATATTGCATGTCAACAACAGCCGGCCTCAGTTTCTATAAGTGTGACGTAACTCCGCCGCGGGGGCGCGCTTGTGCCTGGCACGTGCGCTCTGACACGAGCCAGAGGAGGGGCGCCAAATCAAGACACGTGAGTGGCAGAGTGGGGGGGTTAACACACCTTTATGTTGTTAACATAACAGCTATAAACCTTTTAATAAAGGTGTTTTAATTGTAATTTTACTCGACGGCTGTTTTCTTTTCTCCTGCCTCTTGAACAGCTGGTTGCTAGGCGACGCGTACGTAACGGCGTGAGTGGTGACTTTTGGTGCATTAATATGTAAATTAGCCAATTAACGCAAGCGGTTGCAGGTTTTTAGACCGCGATGAAATTAATTTAAAGAATAAAATTGTTTATTTTTATTTTATTTTATTTTATTTTATTTTACATTTATTTTTATTTATTTTTTTATTTTACATTTATTTTTATTTTATTATTTTATTTTATTATTTTATTATTTTATTATTTTATTTTATTTTATTTATTTTTATTATTTTTATTATTTTATTTTTTATTTAAAAAAAAACATCGACATAACATTTTAAATTGACAAGTGAGAAAGTAGACCCCAACGTTTCCGCGTATTGATTGAATTTTTAAATATGGCTACAACATTAGCAAATCATTAGCATCTCAGAAGGACATTTTTGCTAGCTAGCATAAGCCCCCCTCCCTCCCTCCCTCCCTCCCTCCCTCCCTCCATCTCTCTACCATAGGCTCCTCTCCCAGCATCATATTCTCCTCCGTCTTCTCCCTGAGTCATTGTGTTGCCCCGGCGGTCTCCTGTTTGGGTTGCAGCGGCTCTCTGGATCTGGTCACGTCCCCTCTGATGAAAATATTCGACGACGTTTCAAAATGACTGAAGTGGCTCCAAGCTGCACTGAGATGACAGGTGAGAAAAACATGCTCTCATTTATACATTCGGTTTATTCCCATAACATGTCAAGCGATGGGTGTTGCTTAAACCCAAACACACACATCTAGTTTATAACGTTATTGAAAAGCCCTCCTGCCAATTTAAACGGATAAGACTGAAAGATGTTCACCACTGATCACAGACCACACATGAAGGCTTTGCACTTGATATTTTATATTTTAAAGAATAATGTCACCACAAAAAATGGGAAATGTGGGTTTTATTTTTTCCCTTATATATTTACTATTTACGGAGATAATGTTTAATATATTTCCATCCTAGGTTTTTAAATGTTTTCCTTGCTACTTCCTTACAATATTTTTTTACCATGTTTGCATATGTAGCCTTTTGCAGTATAACATAACTTGCCAGAATATATATAGCTGCATTTCATACAGTATTCTTAAGGGAAATGTGTTAGCATGTATTGTCCTTATGGATTCAAATGTTCATTTTTAGCATTTAAACCACTACATCTCTGGTTAGTTACTGACTGACAGATTGGCTGCTAAATATAAATTCCTTATATCGGCCATGTTAATGCAGCAGCTTCTTGTCAGCTTCATATCATAGACTGTTAATATTATAATATCCAGTCTATGCTTCATATCTCACATAGGCAACCTCACCTGAAAACAGCTAATACGACCTTAAAAAAAACATGTGATTTAGCTGATTTTTTTTTTTTTGCATATGATGCAATTTTTGAGTAAGGATGAAGCAGAGAAACCCCATGGGACACTTGGGACTTAGCTCAGATTTGCATGTATTCGCATATCTAATAACTGTGTGTGTGTTGAGAGGACGTTTTCAGCCGTCCCACTGTGTGTTAAGTGTGTGTGCACAGACGCTTTCATAACAGCTTTAGAAATAAAAACACAACAGGAAGAAGGCTAAAGGTTACACTCAGGGGTGCTGCATCGACACCTGACCCCAGAGGCGACATGGTGACTGACAGCAGGTTTATTGCATTTAGATGCCGTTGACAAATGTCACCACTCCAGCTTTACATTTAAGCTATATTTGCTCTTACTCTTAGGCGGCGTAGCATGACTCATGTCTGACTTTTCTCTCCAAAAACACAGCGCTGGCCCCTCCTCCTGCACCGCTGATCACCAGCAGGAATGCATCTCCAGCTCGATCTCCATCCAGTCACAACAGCCCTCCAGGTAAACCGCCAATCACATTACACCCTTTGATCTGCTGCCATTATCTTCATAATCAAGATAGAGCTGCAAAGATTCATCAATTCTTCCACTAGTTGTCAACTATAACATTAATCAGCAACTATTTTGATAATCAAATAATCGGTTTGAGTCACTTTTTATAAAAAAAAAAAAGAGGAAAAAGTCTCTGATTGCAGCTTCATAAATGTGAATATCTTTTTGTTTCTTCTCTCCTCTGTGACAGTTAACTGAATATATTTGAGTTATGGACAAAACAAGACATTTGAGGTCGTCCTTTTGAGATTCGGGAAACGCGGATCGACATTTTTTTAACCATTTAGACATTTTCTAAACCAAACAACTAATGAATTCATCGAGAAATTAATTGAAAGATTAATCTACAATGAAAATAATTGTTCGTTGTAGACCTAAATCAAGGTGAATAACGGCAATAATAATGTCAAAGCTGCAGGATGGTGTTTTTACATCTTTTTAAATAACATCTGGGTCAGTCTCTATTTATCCTGTCGTTATTTATGATCTTTAAGCGTGATTTATGCTTCAGAGGAAGCTCTACGCATCTCTAGCATCTTTTTGGGCCCTTCTCACATGAGGGCCCTGGGTACTCCGTCCCCCCGAGTCCGATCCCCCTGCGTAAGTGGACTGAGAAACAAAGTGTCTCCTCTGTGCTTTCTGACCGCGGTCAAAGTCAAAAGTCAAAGTACTTTAATTGGTCTCCCTAAGGAGACATTCGTTTTGGACATTGAGTAACTTACTTTGCTGCAAGAATTACAGACACAACGACAAGCACAGGGTTAAAAACTATTATAAGACAAATGTACAGTCAACATATGGGCTACTCAAGGGGCTGTGCAAATAGCAGATTTACGATTTTCTATACTAAAATAAGATAAAAGCCATACTTCAAAAACAAATAAAACAAAAACAATTTCATTCATCCTTTTCATCCATCACAGTCACAAATATACATGTGTGCTTATACCTGTTATGTTTACACAAAGGAACCCTGTACCTCTTTTCTGAGTTCAACAACTCAAACTGAGAAAACAACATGAGTTATCAGACAGAATGGTCTTAGCCGGCCTGATTGTTGATGTTCAGAAAGCTCCTGCGGGTTGAGAGGTGCAGGTGTTCCCATAATGTTACCTGCCGTCTTAACCAGATTGAAAATCTGGGTTTTAGATTTTACTGTCAAATTCCCAAACCAGCTGGTAATACCATACCAAAGAACTGACTCTATTGTTGCTCCATAGAAGATTAACGTAATATTTTTTCTTTCTCCATGTTGTTTATGGAGAAGGAGACCTGGGAAATGAGTTGTAAGAAATGGGACGCTGCCAAGCCACAGCCATGCGGACCAATCACAGTTGTTGTGGTCGCCTCACAGCGACGTGTTGTGATGTGCACATCAGGCAACGGCGTAGGGTCTGTGGTCGGTACCTCCACGTACCGGCATATGTACCGACAGCGTCGATTTTAATGTGATTTAAATTGGCCTTGAGATGTTTCTGTGTTTTGTCACAATGTTTTTACAGTATGTATTATACCCTTAAAGAAAATGCATCTTGTTGAAATAGCAAATTAACTAGAACATCTACTTGTCTGAAATCAAATCAAACAAAGATACAATGACACGATACTATATGAAAACACCCAGTGGTGTAAAGTACATTTACTCAAGAACTGTACTTAAGTACACATTTGAGGTACTTGTCCTTTACTTGACTATTTAGATGTATAGTTCTACTCTTCTACATCTCAGAGTTAAATATTGTACTTTTTACTCCACTACATTTGTCTGACAGCTTTAGTTACTTTTCAAATGACAGCTTTTCATCCCCTTCCTGTCTGGAGGAAACAGGACAACAACACACACATTAATGTAGCAGGAATATTAATACAGAAACATCAGATAGAAGAGGAAAACACTGACAGGGAACATTGTACTGCAAAATCAATACTTTTACTTCAACTATATTTTGCTGATACATACTTATGCAAGGTTTTAAATTCAGGACTTTTACTTGCAGTGGAGTATTTCCAGTGTGGTATTATTACTTTTACTTCAGTAAAGGATTTGAATACTTCTTCCACCTCTGGATATAAAACATTAATGTGCGACCTGCGGGCAGTTGAACGCATCTTTGTATTCTTTCACCTGTGAAGGCAGCATTTAGCAAAAGAGCAACTGGAGAAAATAGAGAAGACACAACGGATGAGTAACTCTCCAGCTGGTGGAGCTCTGTGTGGTCTGTCCTGTTCATCTGTCACTAACACACACACACACACACACACACACACACACACACACACACACACACACACACACACGCACACGCACACGCACACGCACACGCACACGCACACACGCACACACACACACACGCACACACAAGTGTTGAGCTCTTGGTGGAGGAGGATGTATGCGGATCCTTTATTAAAATTGTTAATACCTCAGAGTAAATAAAATTACCAGGGCCACGCGGACTCTGCGGACGCAGAATTCTTCCAAATTTTTCCGCAGATTTCAGAAAAATAAAAAATATAATCTAAAACTCAGAATGTTAACACATCTCCAACCCAAGCAAAGACACATGCCACGAAATTCTGCAGATTTCTATTCTGGATCATCGCTGTAAACTGTGAAAAATAGACCTGTAGAGTCAGTTTGGGTCTAATAATTACTAGTCCTAGTAGTCCTACATTTAAATAAGTATTAGCAGTTGAATACATTGAAGTACATCAAATAAAAATACTCATTGTTGCGTTGTATACTCAAATATTACTAAGCTTTTGACTGTGTCTCACGGTTCTCGTCAGCATGTTGGTTGTCATGGAAATGCAGATGTTTCCATGACTCTGCAAACCTCTGTGTTTACATCTGCATCTCCACGGCAACCGAGCACAGTTAATCTGCTGATGAGGACCATGTGATACAGCTGAAAGCTCCACAACAAGCAAGTGATTGGTTGAGATTGTTCAGTCAAACTGCTGTCTCTCAACAAATATCTCTAGTGTTGTTTTGATTTAGTGTTTTTTGATTTTCATGCTTTCAGATCAATTAAAGAAGGAAAGGAAGGACAGAAGGAACAGAGACATAAAGAAAGAAAATGAAGAATTTAAGAGAGAGAATTTAAAGAAAGATAAAAAGAAGAAAAAGAAACAGGTTTCTCCAGGTAATGTCTTGAATGAAAGTAAAACATATCTCTTACATTGTTGCTCGCTTACGCTTCGGCCTACATGACCATCTGGTTTTTTATCCAGTTGTTTTCAATAAGGTAACGTCTAAAAGTAATTGTCTTGTTTAGCCAATGCCTGACTGTTTTTCAGAGTATCTGAAAAGTCAAGGAAATGAAGGGAGATAGAGAGAAAGGGGAAATAAAACAAAGGTCCCTAGTCAGATGTGACCCAGGGAGATTTCTTATTCATATTTATCTCATGTTGAATCTGCAACAGTGCTCCCAGCGTACTGCGTGTCAACCTGTTTGTGTTAATCTAATTGAAAATGTGCTCATTAATATGCACCACTAAACCATGCATGATGACTTTAACAAGTAATCCTAAAAGGGAAATGGAAATTAAAAACTCACTCTCACTGCCTTTGGTGGGTCGGGTGGCTACATTGCATCACTTACAGCAAAGGTCATGGAGAATAATATGGGAAAAACAGCATTATCCAGCGTTTTAACCGGATATTCTCTGGTCCAGCTCAGCCACAAACACAACACAGACTCCATCAGTACGTTAGCGTGTTGTTCATTACCGAGTCTGTTTGTAACCGTTGTTCGCTTTACCTGTTCAACAGACTTTAGCAGTATAAGTTAGATAACACACTCAACTGTCCTGCTGTTACAGCCGTAAACTAACCACAGACAGCTGCCTCGGTCATGGATTCACAACAGTGCGTTGCTGCAAAATAAATCTAGGGCAAACATTGGATATTTGGCGTTATTTCAGCAGTGAAAAAAACAGTTCTGGCCTGGTGGGGGATCCCGTTCTGTGTGTTCTAGGGAAAACCATGTCTGAGGTATATTCAGACACAGTATAGGACAAATATTGAGTTTTTTGAAAATCAAAGCATGTACACATGTAGTAGAAATCCAAAATGAAAGTATAAACCTAAAGATTTTCGTAATAAGAAACCTTTAAAATCCTGACTTGAACGGGTCTCTGGCTCAAAATCTATTTTTAAGATTTTTCCTATTTAAATCAACTCACATCGGGTAGTGACAGCTGCTAGCGTAGCACGTCCTCATACTCTGCTTCTGACTGGCTAGTAGTCCTTACCTAGGTACTGTCAGGGCCCTCATACTCTGCTTCTGACTGGCTAGTAGTCCTTACCTAGGTACTGTCAGGGCCCTCATGCTCTGCTTCTGACTGGCTAGTAGTCCTTACCTAGGTACTGTCAGGACCCTCATACTCTGCTTCTGACTGGCTAGTAGTCCTTACCTAGGTACTGTCAGGGCCCTCATACTCTGCTTCTGACTGGCTAGTAGTCCTTACCTAGGTACTGTCAGGGCCCTCATACTCTGCTTCTGACTGGCTAGTAGTCCTTACCTAGGTACTGTCAGGACCCTCATACTCTGCTTCTGACTGGCTAGTAGTCCTTACCTAGGTACTGTCAGGGCCCTCATACTCTGCTTCTGACTGGCTAGTAGTCCTTACCTAGGTACTGTCAGGACCCTCATACTCTGCTTCTGACTGGCTAGTAGTCCTTACCTAGGTACTGTCAGGACCCTCATACTCTGCTTCAGACTGGCTAGTAGTCCTTACCTAGGTACTGTCAGGGCCCTCATACTCTGCTTCTGACTGGCTAGTAGTCCTTACCTAGGTACTGTCAGGGCCCTCATACTCTGCTTCTGACTGGCTAGTAGTCCTTACCTAGGTACTGTCAGGACCCTCATACTCTGCTTCTGACTGGCTAGTAGTCCTTACCTAGGTACTGTCAGGGCCCTCATACTCTGCTTCTGACTGGCTAGTAGTCCTTACCTAGGTACTGTCAGGGCCCTCATACTCTGCTTCTGACTGGCTAGTAGTCCTTACCTAGGTACTGTCAGGGTCCTCATACTCTGCTTCTGACTGGCTAGTAGTCCTTACCTAGGTACTGTCAGGGTCCTCATACTCTGCTTCTGACTGGCTAGTAGTCTGATCTGCAGTGGGTATAATGCAAAAAAACAGCAGGATTTATAGTAGAGTAAGATCTCTTCCTGCAGCTCTTCCACTCCTCTCTCTGTTGCACGGGCAATGCATGCACAGAACAGCCAATAGGAACGCTCTCTCTCTCTGAAATACACCTGTGATTGGCCAAAGTTTCCCTGTCACGGGCTAGATTTTCTAAAGACTGAAAACAGATCCAAGAGGAGAAGCAAAATTTTCTTTCTGAACACTTAAATTTCAATATGCTTGCCCAACAACTGCCTACCTACCACAGCTTTAAGCTGATTTTTTACCCAGCCATGTAGTGAGGTAAAAAGTACAATATTTCCCTCTGATAGTCGCCCCAAAACAGATAATACTTCAATAAAATAGTAATGCCTCAAAATAATATTGGTATTAAAGTATTGTAAATGCACGTACTTCCCACCTTTCCTGTGTTCAGAGAAGTTGGAGTTGCTGCGGGATAAGGAGCGCCGTGCGCAGCAGCAGCTGGTTCGCTGCGCCGAGGAGCGGGGGAGGAAGATGGAGGTGCAGAAGAGGAAGGAGCAGCAGCGCCGGGCAGCAGCTGAGGAGAAGAGACGGCAGCAGCAAGAAGCGGAGAAGGTCAGAGGTCACAGCACACTAATGATGCATTCAATACACGTTAGGAAAAGTGAGAAAACAGAAGGACATCTCGTTTCTGACGCTCTGACGTCCACTGACACTGAAATTATAATTTTATTGTTGTGTTGAATATTCAAACTGTAGAGTCTAAAAAGCTTTTTGGTTGGTTTAACAGAAGCTGTCAGACCCCTAACACTAAACAAACAAAGCTTAAAATACTGATTTAAAGTGCTCATATTATGATTTTTGGCTTTTCCCCTTTCCTTTATTGTGTTATATATCTGTTTGTGCACGTTATAGGTTACCATCTCCAACAGAAAACACTGTTCACACACGGCTCCAAACAGCTCTGTTGTAGTCCAGCCTTTACTTCAGAGACAAACGCTCGTCACTTTGTAACACACGTTATAACTCTGGCCTAGCTGCTGTCACTCCCCGATGTAAGTCCAGTGAGTTGCGCATGCTCAGATTTAAACAGTTTATGCATAATATGTCATACTGAAATTAGTGACATCCATAAAATAATAAACTCATTACAAACAATAACAGAAGATGGAAATCATTTCAAAAACGTTTTAGTTATATATGGTTGTTTGGTTGCTAACGTTAGCTCAAAACACCATTCAGCTGACAGCCTTTGTTGTGTTTGATGCTAACTTGTAGCTAAGCTAGCAGTGAACCAACTTCATTAAGTAGGTCCATTTTTACTGTGTTGACATTACAGAAGTTTCTCGTTAGCATCTTGTAAGCTACTCATTGCAAAGTGACGCATGCGCAACTCACATCTGCACTCAACTCACATCGGGTAGTGACAGCTGCTAGCGTAGCACGCCCTCATACACTGCTTCTGACTGGCTAGTAGTCCTTACCTAGGTACTGTCAGGGCCCTCATACTCTGCTTCTGACTGGCTAGTAGTCCTTACCTAAGTACTGTCAGGACCCTCATACTCTGCTTCTGACTGGCTAGTAGTCCTTACCTAAGTACTGTCAGGACCCTCATACTCTGCTTCTGACTGGCTAGTAGTCCTTACCTAGGTACTGTCCGGGTCCTCATACTCTGCTTCTGACTGGCTAGTAGTCCTTACCAAGGTACTGTCAGGACCCTCATACTCTGCTTCTGACTGGCTAGTAGTCCTTACCAAGGTACTGTCAGGACCCTCATACTCTGCTTCTGACTGGCTAGTAGTCCTTACCTAGGTACTGTCAGGGCCTCATACTCTGCTTCTGACTGGCTAGTAGTCCTTACCTAAGTACTGTCAGGACCCTCATACTCTGCTTCTGACTGGCTAGTAGTCCTTACCTAGGTACTGTCAGGGCCTCATACTCTGCTTCTGACTGGCTAGTAGTCCTTACCTAGGTACTGTCAGGGCCCTCATACTCTGCTTCTGACTGGCTAGTAGTCCTTACCTAGGTACTGTCAGGGCCCTCATACTCTGCTTCTGACTGGCTAGTAGTCCTTACCTAGGTACTGTCAGGGCCCTCATACTCTGCTTCTGACTGGCTAGTAGTCCTTACCTAGGTACTGTCAGGGCCCTCATACTCTGCTTCTGACTGGCTAGTAGTCCTTACCTAGGTACTGTCAGGGCCCTCATACTCTGCTCCTGACTGGCTAGTAGTCCTTACCTAGGTACTGTCAGGGCCCTCATACTCTGCTTCTGACTGGCTAGTAGTCCTTACCTAAGTACTTTCAGGGCCCTCATACTCTGCTTCTGACTGGCTAGTAGTCCTTACCTAGGTACTGTCAGGGCCCTCATACTCTGCTTCTGACTGGCTAGTAGTCCTTACCTAGGTACTGTCAGGACCCTCATACTCTGCTTCTGACTGGCTAGTAGTCCTTACCTAGGTACTGCACATGTGCGACTCCCAACAAAAATGATACAGAAGTGAGATGTCTCACTCTGTAGCTAAAACGGAAGGCTCAACACACAGGGTGAAAAGAGGAGCTGCAGCAATGTGCAGTACATCAAAATAGTGTTTTTTAAAAATTAAACAACATAAACCTATTCTGGTATAACCTCTAAGCACAATGATTAACCTTACATTTGCATATTATGAGCACTTTAAGAATGAATAAACAATAAACTGTGCCATAACTTGAACAGGAAGCAGAAGCATGTTAGCATAAGCAGTGCAGACTTTCTTTTAAATATAGTAAACAAGACTAGAAATATGACCCAGGATTGTTTTCAGTGACTTAATACAATGTGTAGTCAAAATATATTAAGATTCATTACCCAGCCCTGTTTGTTAAAGTATCTTAATCCAATTTCACTCATTTCTTTACTTGTTTATTGGCTAAATTTGTAATTTAAATTAATTATATTTAAAACTTCTGTTATCTTTCTATCTTTCTGAGTTGATGTTTTTTGAGAAGTTAGCAGTCAATATCACATTATTAATACAAATGTTTCACAGATATAAATCATACAGTATATACATATGCAAATGTTTGAAAATTCACATGAAATGTTCAAATTGATGTTCTGTTATAATGCATTAAACAAAAAAACTTATAAATCAAAATCTTAAACAACTTTTGTTAATTTTTTTCACAATTACTTTGAATTTATTGTATTGTATTACAAAGATAACATGTTATGATGATACAAAATCATTATGATAGGGAAATAAACATATACATGAATCAAAATAGACATAAATGCAGCACAACCCACCTCTCCACTCTCCTCCAAAGACCATGTCATGTGTTCCTCTGCTTCATCCTTCCTCTCCATCACTCTGTTGCTCACATTCACAAACTAACATTTTTTCCTCTCTGAGCTTCCATTGAATTAATTGTGTCGATCCATAACTGAGTAAGTGTGTTTCCAGCTGTTGCTGGGCCGAACCAGATATTGAGGGAATAGCAAGTAATTAATGCAGCAGCCCTAATGACTTTCTGTCGGCCGACTAATCATGTGCATCCAACTGAGACATAAAAAGTTTGGCTAGTTTTCTGCAGCAGACTTAAAGCCATAGCACAAAGACAACATCCTGCCCAATCTTCGCTGCCATAACAGATCAACACAGACAAATACTATGGAATACCAGACGCGTTATCATAGGGAACCATCAGGAAATCTTGTGTGTGGCAGAGACTAATAGATGGAGAGATGCGGTACATGAGTGCATCGCAACCCGACAGAAAAACACAGGATGCGTTACAGTATTCAGTGAAGGGAACTTCACTGAGCCCCCCCACTGTAAATCACTGTAGTTAGGTGCATGAAACGGAAGAAAATAGGGTCACTAGAGCTGCAAAGATGAATTGATTAATCGATTACTTATTATTTCAATTATTTGCCAACTATTTTGATAATTGATTAATCAGGTTTAGTCATTTTTTTACCATTTTCTGACATTTTGGAGACCAAACAACTAATCGATTAATCCAGAAATAATACTCCACAATGAGAATAATCGTTAGTTTCAGCCCTAGTGTTTCCACAGGTGTAGTAAAATACCATCAGAGATAATATATTTCTGTTCATCATCAGTGCATTTTGAATTAAACTCACCACTTTACATGAGTAATGAGTGGGCATCACTTGGCTGAGAACGATTGACTCACATTATTATTATAATTAAAATTTCTTTTAGAGCCCAACATTTTTTATGTGCTGTATTCTATGCAATAACCCTTTCAGTTCGAGCTAGAATATAAATAATTTGTGCATGTTGAAAGGCTAAGCTGCACATAAAGCGTTAACACGTTTCCGGCCCGTGTCTGATCCACAGAGAGTTCACCGCTCACCTCTCGGATAATGACATAATGATTGGTCAGCCTCGTGGGGCAATGACATCACTGTCAGCGTATCGTGTGCCGTTTCCTGGAACAGACAGTCGATGCTCGCAGTACTGTGACAAGCACATATTTCACCTCTGAAAAAGGGAAATAAATCCACACAATCAATGTGATTCAATGAAGAAAACACAGAAGGTTTCAATATAGGATTTAAATATGAATTTAGGCTTTTATTGTAAGCATGTATTGTACCAAAGGTTGTTGCTTTCTCATAGATTTCTTATTTTACTTGCAATTTTTAATCATCTAGTCTAACATAACATAAGGAATCACAATTTCCCGGAGATCTAGGTGACTTCAAAGTATTTGCTTTGTTGGATCAGTAGTATAAAACCCAAAAGATATTCAGTATACTAAGAATAAAGCAAAGAAAAACAGCAGCTGGAACCAGAGCATTTGTCTGCTTGATAAATGAGTCTAAAAGAGTCAGTCCATAGCCGAGAGAACATGCAACATGTCTTTTAAAAAAACAAACAAATTATATTTCCTTATTTAAAAGGGACAACGCACATTAATCAACATGAGTCCAACATGTAAATGTGCCAGATTTAGCCATACAGGCTAATTTTCATCTGCAGTACCTTTATTCTTAAACATTTATTGTATAAAAGGTTGTTACTTTCTCATTTGACTCACAATTTGTATTATTTTCTAGTGCAAAATATAAAAAAAAACATATTAAATCATAATTTCCCAGAGCTCTGGGAGGGAGTCTGTTCCTTGACGCGGCAGCCGCGGGTTTGACTCCAACCTGCGGCCCTTTGCTGCGTGTTGGTCCCCCTCTCTTGGCTGTCCTATGGAAATGAACGCGTCCTTCTGTGTATTTCAGTAAACTACTGTTTACTCTGTACAGTGCTACCTAGATTTGGGTAGGACTGTATCTATGTAACGTTTTTTTGTATTATTGATTAATCTGTTGATTATTTCCTGGATGAATCAATTCATTGTTTGTCTGTGAAATAAATGGAAAAAAAAACATTTTTATATATTTTTTACCAACTGTGACGTTTTAAAATCTCTTTATTTTGTTGGATCAACAGTCCAGGCCCCCCCCTCCCAAAAAAAAACAAACTTAAGATTTAAATGAACTATCATATGGCAAAGAAAAGCCTGAAATATGAAATACACACATTCTAAAAGCCGGAACAAGCAAATGTTTGACTTCTCTGCTTGAAAAATTACTAAAAAAATTACTCTGTAATCAAAAATAGTCTCTAATTAATCTTCTCTTCATCAACTAATCGATGAATCGTCTAATCATTTCAGCTGGAGAGTGTGGCCCAAAAATACAGCAGTTTTATTTACAGTAGCCTGTTTTCTAATTTAAAATACAATTTATAGCTCCTTTAGGTTGTTGATTGTATTTGCTCGGGGGTTGATTGATTGGTTGATTGATTGGTTGATTGATTGGTTGATTGATTGGTTGATTGATTGGTTGATTGATTTCTTGGCTAAATCTTCTGGCGTACTGGTCATCTCTAGTTGTTTTATTGTGTCAGTTTTACAGCCTGAAAGGACACTGCAAATGTAAATAAGTCCATTATGACTTATCTTTGTCACATTTGCATGTAATAGACCTTTTTCACGGCAGACATGTTGACATGTATTCAAACCCATTAACGATGGCTGCATTCCACTTAGGAGAGGCCCTGGTATTATGCATATATTATTTTGATGATTATTGTAAAATATCTCACTGGGACACTTGATGAAATTGAGCCATTGATAAGGTTATCAGTTTCAGCTGTGCTTTTCCTACTATGACAAGTCAAAAATGTGTGAAAAACGCACCTTATGAACTTAATAAATCAAAAATGAAATACCAAAACGTATCATAGAAATTCACAATTTTGTGCTGAGACATTGTAAATGACTCTGCTGCAGTCTGCTCATCCATTCTTCTTTTCTTCTCTGATCTATATCTACTATATATATGTTTCTCTCCCCCCTTCATCTTACAATTCTGCTGTCTCTTTTTAACTCCCTCTGCTCGACTCTGACCCCCTCCTCCCGTCGTCCCTCCTCCCTCCTGCAGTTTGTGCGTGACTCTGCATGCACCTTCAGTAAACACCCATCCCTATGCAGAGGGGAGACATTCCCCTCCTTTATATATTTATAGACAGTTTACCAGTTTATCAGCTTTAAACTCTGTAGTTACCGTATATACAACTGCTGCCTGCTCACTAACATCACTAACAATGTGATGTGGTTGTAAATAAAACGCAGGAAGAGAAGACAGGCAGCAAAGGAGAAAGTAAGACATAAACAGTAATATAGGCTAATAATAATTACTAGGGCTGGGTTCAAATAATCAATTATAAAATTTAAATTTTTGTTTGAGTGATCTGATATTGATTAATACAACTCCGAAATTTCAATATATGCCTTTCAATGACTGTCATGTTAGTCCTGTTAAGTAAAAAGTAATTTAAACAAACATTAACCTGGTGCATTATAAAAGAAATTGAGGGTTGCTTCTTGCTTTACAATTTACAGCAGAAGTTCTCTGAGAATCTGTTATACCACAAATTAATTTGATTAATTTGAACCTTATAATATCATGTATCAAATATGTTGTATTGTTGTTCTGCTGAAGTTTGTATTTTATGGAGTAATTGTGTATTTTAGATACATTTTGTGTGTAGAGACGAGGCAGAAGAAGGTAGAAAGAGTGAAGAAGCACTGGAGATAAAACCAATACAGCCAGCATCAATATCCAACCCGCCCAGTCTGTGTGTGTGTGTGTGTGTGTGCGTGTGTGTGTGTGTGTGTGTGTGTGTGCATGTGTGTGTGTGTGTGTGTGTGTTCATGCATGTATGTGGGGGTGGTGACGGGTTGCATTTTGTCCCCTCCTTCCTGATTAAACTGCTCTTTGAAATAGACTCAGAGAGGGAGGGAGATTGAGGTAGAGAGAGAGAGAGAGAGAGAGAGAGAGAGAGAGAGAGGGTGGGGTGAACAATTGCAAGGTAGGAGAGGGAGGAAGTGTGTGTTACCTAGAGGGAGAGGCAGACAGAGAGAAAGAGAGAGAAGGAGAGGGAGCAGCGCTGCTGGATTGTGTATCACTGAGTGACAGACGAGCCAGCGATCGAGCGCTGGTGACCGCCAGCAGACACAGAACAGACGAGTGTGAAGAGGACGGAGGGGCGAGGCTGCTGCATGCAGTAACCATGGCGCAGCTTTCTCCGTGCGCATCGCCGGGCACCCGTCGCCGTAGCGATGGCTCTGTGAGAGAATGTCTGTTCTTCCCTATTTCTGAACGCAACGAGCAGGAGAGGCTGGAGGCCCTGGTCCGCCGGAGAGCCGGAGGCGCCGAGAGACGGGGAGGAGGAGGAGGAGGAGGAGGAGGAGGAGGAGGAGGAGGAGGAGGAGGAGGAGGAGGGGAGGCTCGGGACCACCTGGATAACAGGCCGAAACGTTGGACATGGGGAGGACCGCCTGATGGAGTGGAGGGTGAGTACGATGGGAGCTGAGGTGGGGGTTCTGTTGACGAGGTGATGGAGAGAGAAAGAGAGCGATCGTGATGATGTCAGTGGAGGGTAGGTTTGAGATGTAGAACAGGAGAGACCATATGGGCGGATACTGATGGGGGCTGGGGAGAGGTAGGAGAGAAGGAGAGGATAGGTGTTTGGGGGGGAAGAGGTCTGGAGGTCGGGAGGGTGGGGGGTAGGAAGAGGGGGATGGTTGGATGAAAGGGAGGGGATGACAAAGCAGAGGAGGACTGCTGTGGAAGAAGAGCGGACAAGGATCAACAGAGGAAGGTAAGGATGCGGGGAGAAGTGATGGAGGTTAAGAAAAGAAGAGGGCAGTGGATGGAAAAGGGTGTGGAGGCTGCAATGCAGGAGCTGCTCAGCGCTTTGTCTCTAAACTCCATCAGGGTTAGACAAGGCTGTGTGTGTGTTTACTGTGTGTGTAGACAGTTTCAGTTTGCAATCAGACTGACAGAAGCTGTGGTTTTAATCTGGTGGTTTTGGCTGGTAAACATGCTACAGGTGTGTGTGTATGTGTGTGTGTGTGTGTGTGTTTGTATTTGTATGTGTGTGTTATTGCACTGTTGTTTTATTCCCGAGCTGGTAGGCAGCTTCTACGTCCCAGGAGAGTTACACATGTAACCTTGAATGCACCAAGGCCGCTGACATAAACACAGACAAAGTGCGACACAAGTGCCAACATCCATCTCTTAGTTTGTCTTTCTTTCGTATCACGTCGTCCTCGTCTTTTCTGAGATATCTCTGCTGTCATGTCGGCCACTAGCTAGGCTCTCCATCCTGCGGTGCATTCATAACGCCATCAATTATTCACAGTATCCATCAGCCGAGCTGTCCTGGGACAGACCGGGGATCAGGGTCCACCCAGTAGCTGGCCTGGCTCCGGCCTGGCTGACTGGCAGAGAAGCTGGTCTGGGATCTGTCGGGACCTGCAGAACGCTCACTGCAGCAGAAACAGCAGCAGCTCATCTTACAGTCCCACTCGATTAGAGGACAGAGACTCACTAAAGACACAAAGTGTGTGCATGTGTGTGTGTGTGCTGCGTATCTTTCTCTGGTTCCAAGGTAGTCCACTTAAAAATCTGATAATAGCTGCCTTTTCTCGGTTTATTTTACTTTATCATGGCAGCACTCATATTTGTTGTCTGTACTATACATACATCAGAACTCAGACTCATTTGTGTTTACATGCTTTATGTTCTGGAAAATTGAAAGAAATATGGAGGCAGTTGATCGACCAATAATAAGCTGGCCTTTCAGGCAATAAAACAACCGGCTATAGCAGGCTACTTCAGCATGTTAATAATGCAAACAGGAAACAATGCTGCGCAGCCAAATGCTGTTCAAACCACACAACTTTATTTTACATTCTAGTAGAGAAAGTTTTTAAAGCAACCCAATCTGTTGGTATGAACGTCTTCAGACATCTGGAATATTTGCATGTGATTGACTGGTGCAGCCATTAAACACATGAACTATTTCACTCAGTTTCAACATCATATAGCTTCAAAAAGACCTAAAACTAAATATATATCATACTGACAGGCAGTGTGTGAAGTAAGATGATTCTTCCAAAAGGGAAATAATTCTGATTTATCTCCCCTCTCTCTCTCTCCCTGAGATAACTTCTATTATGATTTGACACTATGAATAAAATATAATTTAATTTGGAAGCATGAAACATAAGGCCTTTAAGTGGGGTTGTGTTTTTGAATCACTGATGTCCCTTTGAGATCATGAGTTGTGATGTATGTTGATGTTTTTAAAATTGACAGAACCCACAGAAGTCACTTTTTTGGGTGCATTTTCCATTTCTATTTTCCTTAACTGCAAGGAGAACCAAGCTTGTTTTTAAAACTGACTTTTAGCAGCGACAGGCCTTTTATTTTGGTCCAATTTCAGCCACTCTGCCACCACTTTGGTCCAGACTGAGCTCAATAGAAACTGGATGGATTTCCATAATATGACGTTCATTGTTCCCTGAAGATAAATCCTGATGATTTTAGTGATCCTCTGACTTTTTCCTCTAGCGCCACCATGAGGTTGACTTTTGTGGTTCAGAGAGAAATGTCTCCAAAACTGTTAGGATGCAGACAATCCTGGTCTTTGCAGACTTTTCAATCCCCTGACTTTTAATCTAGCCCTGGACAGAGGACAAAGTATCCGTGTGTCCTGATGACTCAACACAACCTTGCGTCTCCAATAGAGCTGCAACTAACGATTGATTAATCTGTCGATTATTTTCTGGATAAATCAATTGGTTGTTTGACCTATAAAATGGCAGAAAACTGTGGAAAATATGGATCAGTGCCCAAGATGTCGTCCTCAAATGTCTTGTTTTGTCCACAACTCAAAGATATTCAGTTTACTGTCACAGAGGAGAGAAGAAACTAGAAGATATTCACATTTAACAAGCTGGAATCAGAGAAGTTTTACTTAGTTTTTCCATAAAACAATTACTCAAACAGATTAATGGATTATGAAAATAGTTGACAATTAAGTTAATAGTTGACAACTAATCAATTAATCTTTGCAGCTCTAATCTTGAATCCCTTTGTGTCTGTCTTGAAGATTCAACTTGACAAGGTTTTCATGTGTCAATTCCTGCTGGGAATCTTGTGTTGAGCGCGTTGTGTCTTTAATGTTTATGTCAGTGTGTGTGTGTGTGTGTGTGTGTGTGTGTGTGTTGTATGTTAGTGACGCAGGTGTACGAGTGTGACTGAGTGTATAACGCTTTGCTTTCTCCGCTCTGCTTCACCTGCTGCCCAGGTAACCCTAAGACCCCGCCCTGCCATGCCATTGGCTCTGCTCAGCCCAATGGGCTTCCTGCTGCTTCCAGCGCCAGCCAATCCCGTAACGGTACAGATCCCATGATTGTGTGTGTGTGCCACGCTCATACCGCTCCCCCCCCCATGAATCCTGCAGCTGTTCCTCTGTTTCGCATGTGTGTGGACGTCTTTGTACCGTCACATCGGCTGTTTTATCATCCTGGAGTGTGTTTACGACGTGTGTGTGCTGTGTCTGGTGATCAATTCATTGCAGTGTTGCTTATCTTTATATATTTACTCTTTTGTTTGAGTAGATGCCAAAACATGCTTCACATACTGTGCTTCACAACACACTAGGGGTGTCCCGATCCTTCAAATCCATGGTTCGACTTGGCTAGTGATTAAAACATAGTTTTTTTGTTATGCCATTGTTAGACTAGGGGTACATCCCAAGTCCTTACATTGCTCCCACGGTAGGCCTGCACGATTCGGGGTAAAATATTAATCACGATTTTTAACTTTTAATTGATATCATAATTCTCTGCCACAATTCTTTTCTCACAAAGTGTAAGGTTTATAGCACACATGAACCATAACAAAACAAATTGGCAGTACCGAATATAGATTTCTTTAGGCAGCTGTAGCACATTGAGCATCACCACAAGCCTGTAAACACAGAGGCTCCAATGAAGAGAAAGGAGAGCATCCCAGCGTTGTTTTATACAGTCTATGTTTAAAACTCAGCAGAAGAGCAAGCAGAGTCCTTTAATCGCTTTGCTTCCTCGCGTCTTAGTCCGTCCCACAGAGGAAGCATGGAAGAGACGCAAAGGAAACCATGCAAGGAGAAAGGAAACAAGAAAATGTGTTTTTAGAGGGATGAGACATTCTTCACGTGAATTCATCAGCTGTTTGGGTGGAGTTGGCAACAGATTTCAGCTGCACAGCTTCCAAGAAGGCAGCTCTCTGTATCCTCGCTCCTAGCTCCTCAGTGATCCCTCCTCCTTCCTCCAAACCTCTCTCCTCGGGGCAGTAATAAGAGCTTTGAGACAGTCTTAACGAAGGAGGGCCACAATGCATTCGGTTTAAGCGAGGAGGAGATATCAAGTAAGAGACCCGGGATCCACCCTAGGAGTATTGTATCGTAAACATTAACAGATTATTGTTTTAATGGCTAACCGTCATTTACATTTTTAAATTCTTCTTTGAAAAGATTCGGCTACATGGTATCAAGTGTACCACACTAAGCCATATGCCAAAATAGATATTTTCTTTTCACTTTGGAACACATTTTAAACAAAGATCCGAGCCACTAGATTACTAGAATCGGGATTGTGACGCCCCTACAGCATACACTGTTAGACTTAGCTATAATTTCTACAGTTACTTACCACAAAATGCCCAGTAAAACACCATAATTTTCTTTTCCGGTTAATTACTGTAATAAACATTGCATTATGGGTATTAACATTTCATTTACAGTGATTTACTGTATATTTTGAATTTGCGGCATACATAAACATCTCGCACTGGCTTCTCCTCCAAAATCTCAACTACAAATCGTTCCTATCTGCAGTCCTTTGTTCACACCGAGCAGAGATATCCAGCAGCCGACACCCAACATGAAGCTGGAAAGAAGACATCACATGCTGAAAGCACACAGATGATTTCATTGATTTAAAATAGTGATTTTTTGGCTTTCTGTTGCCGGGGTGAAGACATATATATTTTGAAAAAAACAACACTTTAAATTGTGATGACATTTATATCAAGCAGTTTAGCAGTGTGTTGTTGTCAACCTAAGATCTCAGTTAACTTGATTCTAAATAAAGTCCTCCTCTCCTCTCTCTGCTCATAAGTAGTATGAATATCAGCTGACTGATATTTACATATTACATCCAAATACTGTTTTGATTTTATTAATGTGATCTTATTTGACTCTGCTGACTCCCGCAGTGATGTGATTTTCAAAACCAACTGGGCTACCAATATTAAGAAGATCAATTTTAGACTTTCATGGTTAAGGACATGGGTTAAGGTTATTACATGTTCTGACTAAACATAAGCTGTGTTTGTACAATTAAATTAAAGTTAAAAAAATAAGCAATTTCACTAGTACAAAAGTAAAAGTAATCCAAAGGTAATAACAAAGAATGAATGTATTTCTTTAAGAAAAACAAATGTGCAACCTCCAACACTGACTGTATGTGAACACACTTCATTTGTGTGTGAGTGTGTGTGTGTGTGTGTGTGTGTGTGTGTGTGTGTGTGCGTGCGTGAGGTGTGTGACAGAGAGAGAGACATTTAAAGTACTTATGTTCTCCTGTGTGGCTAATGAGCTAACGTCTGGTTTGGAGCCCCTACTACACACACACACACACACACACACACACACACACACACACACACACCCTTATCACAACAAAAGGCTACTGCACTTCCTGTCTTCTTGGCCCAGGGCTGTGTTTGGTGATGCAGACACATCATTCTCAGCAAGGAGCCCAGTCTATAAAACACCCTCTACACACACATGCCTGCACACACGCACACGCACACACACACGCACACACACACTCACACACACACTCACACACACACACACACACATTTACCCTGTAGCTATCTGTGAAGCATATTAAACCCCACCTACACACAGGCAAAGATCAGATCTCTCACACACACCACACACACACACACACACACACACACACACACACACACACACACACACACACACACACACACACAAACACACACTCACACTCACACACACACACCATACACCACACACCACACACAGATCCACCAGACATTTCTAATCATTCCATATTACAAAAGCAGCCGCTGCAAAAAAATCCATGTTTTTTTTCCTCTTCTGCTGAAATGCTGCACTTTTTTCCAAACATGTGCCAACTGTCTTTGTTTACATGTACTGTATATCAAATTATAATTCTAATCTTCTGATTCACTGATGTTGTCACGGTGCCTTCAGGTGCTGTAGGAAACATTTTCTCAGTTCTCTCAGTTTCATGGGTCTGCAGCGGCTGCCTCTGCATCATCATCCTCCATTTCATGATGAAGCAGCTTGCTCTCTGTTCTGCTGCTTCCTTTTCTGTCTCACATCACCAAGGTTATTTATTCTGCAGGGTGCACGGTTTATCGATCAGCAGGATTATTTTCTGCGTGAGCCGGCAGTTTTGTGTTTCGTGTGATGGGTGTTTGTTTTCGGGATCGGGACGTTTATTAAACATAACATTTACATCCAACTTCGATACTGCAGCAGTCAGTGCTGTGATTCACTGCCATGTACGTGTCTGTGTGAGTGATTTCAGTGTTTTTTGTTTGTTTTAATCAGTCAGTGACTTCCTGTCTCCACCTGGAATGGATCAGCCAATCAACAAACAGCTCTCCAACTCTTCAGCCGCCCTCCACTCACCAGAGAGAGGTACAGTAAGGGGAGCTGCACAGTGTTAAAGTCCCGAGTCACGCTTGACAAATATGACTTGGTCAAATATATCTCTTATCAGGATTACAGGAAAAGACAGCATCTCTTTTATTTATTGTGAATATTTTTGCTGATCTGTGTCATCTTCACTCATTGATTTCTGATTTTCTGTGTCATCGTCATGGTATGTGTTTTGTGTGTGTGTGTGACCCGTCAGTGTCCTTTGTGTCCCATCGAACAGCTTCCCCCAGCAACCACAGACCATACAGAAGTTCCTCTAACCGCAGGAGCATCGCTGGATTTCCTGAAGAGGCATCCAAAGCCAAAACACCCACGGTCAGCACACACACACACACACACACACACACACACACACACACAGACACACACACGCCCGCAGCTGTATATGACTTTTTCATTATATCATCAGAATAAAGATGGGAACACGAAGAGTTGGTAATACATGGCAGTTAGGAATAAAATATTATGTTAGTGTTGCAGCTCAGTATCTTCAGGTTTTATTGGAGCAGAAAGCTAAACATAATCTCTTATAAAATTAAAAACTGGTGCTTTTTGTTTAGAGATCAAATCAGGTTTCTTAGTTGGAAACCATATAAATCAATATAGGAAATTATTTGGATAATTATTTGGATTTGAAAGATCATCATGAGTTAAAGTGACAAAGACAGACTCACTGGACCATGATGGAACAGAAGAAATAGATAATAGGAAGAAGATTTTACTTTAATGTTGTAGCTGACATATATTTGGACCAGATGTATAAAATGTTATGGTTGACTATTTGTTTAAAATGTTTGCTGTTGTTCTTATCACAGTAATAATAATAATTTGTAAATGTGACTTGCAGGGGGAGACTCCAAACACACCAGCCCGCAGTTCTTCCTTCAGGGCCAACAGCAAGGGTCCTGCCACGCCGAAACGGTACAACACACACACACACGCACGCACGCACGCACACACACGCACACACACACACACACACACGCACGCACGCACGCACGCACGCACGCACGCACGCACACGCACGCACGCACACACACACACACACACACACACACACACACACACACACACACACACACACACACCTCACCTGAATCATAGTCCATGTGACCTGATGTGGTTGTGCTGGTTTTTAGGGTAAGGTCCAACAGGAGTCGCGCCCAGTCGCCCTGTTCCCCCGGCCAGTACCCCCCCTCCCCGCTCCGGCAGAGGGCCACCACCCCCGGCACCGATGACAGGGGTCACACCGAGCTCAAAGGTCAGGGCACCCTTGAGAAGAAATCAACCAAATCGGAGACCTCGGAGAAAAAGATCCCCAAATCCACCAGCAAAGAACTGAATGCAGGTAAAGGTGTGTGCATGTGTGTGTGTGTAAGTAAGTAAAATTTATTTGTACAGCACTTTTCTCAGATGAAGATCACAAAGTGCTTCACAACAAAAGAAAACATTAACAACTCTTGATACATACATTACATCACAAAAAGAAACAAAAGAATAACACGAAAACATAAGACCAGCCTAACCACCCTATAATCTAGTTAAAAGCCTCTTTAAAAAGCAGAGATTTCAACTGAGTTTTAAAGTTTTCCACATGCGTGTGCGTGTGTGTGTGTGTGTGTGTGCGTGCGTGCGTGCTTCAAAAACTGTATTTTACACTTTTAGTCCACTTCACCTCTTATTCTGACTAGTTGTTTTTGTTAAGTCATGCTGCATCTTTGTCTCCACACCCCAGAGTCTCCAGGCACGCCCACAGGCAGGAGTGTTGGCGGGACGAAGGACGCTGAGGAGGCGTCCCGACTGCTGGCAGAGAGACGACGTCTGGCCCGACTACAGAAGGAGCAGGAGGAGAGACAACGGCAGGAGGAGGAGAGGTGGGGGTCCATTTTAAGCTGAAACAAACTAACTATACATTTAAATTAATTGTTGTTTTTCAAGATTTATAATTCTTGTTTTTTGTCGTACTTGTTGTTTTTTTCCCTCTTACTACCGTATGTTTGTTGTTATGCACCAAAACACATGTTTAAATGTGTAGTTGTGGAACTTGTCTTTTTAGCTGCTTTTTCCAATATTTCAGTATTAATTCTTGGATAAAAATCAGTGTTAATTTATGAAGTAAAACTATCACAATTTACAATTTCAGACATATGATGATCTGTAATGGACAAGGACTAAATTAATCTCCAACTTAGACTTTTAACAATCAATTGGTCCAAAATATTATCTTCAGTCCAGTTTAAACAGACTAATGAACATTACAAAAATCAACCTCCAAAACACCAAAAATCCTCTCTATCAACACTTTGATTATGTTTAAGTTAACGCAGGTTTGTACAGTGGCCTGCTCGGCTCAAACCTTCCTGTGTTGCTGCAGGCTGAGGGCGGAGGAGGAGCTGCGGAGGCAGCAGGAGGCGAAAGAGAGGCAGGAGAGAGCTGCACTGCAGGCCGAGGAGGAGAGGGTGAGGCGGGAGGAAGACAGGAGGAACAAGGAGGATGAGGAGAGACGGCAGAAGGAGCAGAGATGGAAGGACATGCAGGATCAGCTGGACCGAGAGGTCAGGTCAAATAAACACAGTAAACTGTATCATTGAGCCACTTTGAGTGTTTATACTCCACATATGAGGAATAAACTCCCAAAAATCTGCAGGTTTGCTGCAACTCTCAGTTCTTTTAAATTAAGACTGTTTGATGCTGCCTTTTTAAAGTATTTTAATATTTCTTACCCTGCAATGTAATTTTTATTCTTGTATTTTATGCATATCTTATTGTATTTTTTAAATTGCCTTGCTGCTGAAATGTGAAATATAAAGAAAGCTGCCTTGCCTTGTAAAACTAAGACTAGTGTCCTATTTTTAGTCTGATGACAAAGGCAGTGTTTTCTTGATTGCATCGTTTAATTTAAGGTGGTATGTGCAACTACAACTTAACGGTACTCCCCTTTTACAGAAAGAGGGAAATAAAGAAAGATAAATGTGACTGATTAGAGGTTTTCTGGGTGTTTTTTCAGAGGGAGGAGGCCTTCCTGCGAGCCCAGAAAGAGGCAGAGAGGAAGAGGCAGGAAAGAGAGCTGCTGCACATCCAGGAGGAGCAGGAGAGACTGCAGAGGAAGAAGGTACCACAGATCGGAATGTATATTTTTAGAAAATTATAGAGTTTACGTCAATGTAGTGTTGCATTGCCAGACCTTCCTCCAGAACGCTGCAAAGGAAGGTCTGGCTAGTCCACACAGTATTCCGGGATGGGTGAAAAACGTGCTCTGGTTTATTCGCATTTATTTTAAACCACAATTACAATCACCTTGGTGGGCCGGACGGAGCCACGGTGCCGGTGCAAAACAGCCTCAGGAAGGACCTTGTTTTGATACATGTGTACATTCAAAAGTAAGTTGTGCAAGAGAAAACTCAGATTGGACAGATAGTCTAGCTAGCTGTCTGGATTTACCCTGCAGAGATCTGAGGACCAGGTAACCATAGTCCTCAGATTGGACAGATAGTCTAGCTAGCTGTCTGGATTTACCCTGCAGAGATCTGAGGACCAGGTAACCATAGTCCTCAGATTGGACAGATAGTCTAGCTAGCTGTCTGGATTTACCCTGCAGAGACCTGAGGACCAGGTAACCATAGTCCTCCGATTGGACAGATAGTCTAGCTAGCTGTCTGGATTTACCCTGCAGAGATCTGAGGACCAGGTAACCATAGTCCTCAGATTGGACAGATAGTCTAGCTAGCTGTCTGGATTTACCCTGCAGAGATCTGAGGACCAGGTAACCATAGTCCTCAGATTGGACAGATAGTCTAGCTAGCTGTCTGGATTTACCCTGCAGAGATCTGAGGACCAGGTAACCATAGTCCTCAGATTGGACAGATAGTCTAGCTAGCTGTCTGGATTTACCCTGCAGAGACCTGAGGACCAGGTAACCATAGTCCTCAGATTGGACAGATAGTCTAGCTAGCTGTCTGGATTTACCCTGCAGAGATCTGAGGACCAGGTAACCATAGTCCTCAGATTGGACAGATAGTCTAGCTAGCTGTCTGGATTTACCCTGCAGAGATCTGAGGACCAGGTAACCATAGTCCTCAGAAATCAGAGTTTAAAATTCCAACATGGAAAGCAGAAGGTAACGGACATCCGGGCGGAAAGAGCCTGATCTGGCATGATTTCCCGAGCACCGGAAGTGGAACGTCGTGAATATAGATTAATGTCCAAGCAGAAAATGGCCTTATTCACACGCCGTTATCAACTATCATAAAACTGTGATACATATTAAAAATATGGTGCCAACTATTATAAAAACAAAGGTTTCTTGTGTCTGTTTTCACAGAGAATTGAGGAGATCATGAAGAGAACTCGGAGGAGTGAAGTTGAGCCTCTGTCTGGTGCTGCAGGTGAATGTTAGACGCACCTCCCTCCTTTATTTTGATTTATTTTGTTCTATTACTTACTGCACGACTTTTTGACTCGCCATATCCGACATATTTTAGTTTTTGTTCTGTTTAATTGCATGTGAAGTTTAATCTTGTTCCTTCAGTATAATTAGTTTTCTATATAATTGAATGAGATGCCGCTGCAGTGTGACTCAGCAGTGTTATACAGGCGGGGAAACAGCGCCTCCTGTTGGTGTAAAGCCAGTAACACTAACCCCAAGTGCACTGCAGCATTTGTTGAACTCTCTAACCCAAAGTGGCTTTACGTTACTGCTGTTTTATCAGCGAAGTAGGTGAGAAACACTGAGTTACAAAACCTGCCAAAGAAATGATCTAGAAATTAATATCACTAACAAGCAGCCAGTTACTACAAAAAATAAATGACTCAATAGATGAATGAATAAGCCATCAAATGTACCAAAATATAACAAATAAATGACTCAATAGATGAATGAATAAGCCATCAAATGTACCAAAATATAACAAATAAATGACTCAATACATGAATGAATAAGCCATCAAATGTACCAAAAATATAACAAATAAATGACTCAACAGATGAATGAATAAGCCATTAAATGTACCAAAATATAACAAATAAATGACTCAATAGATGAATGAATAAGACATTAAATGTACCAAAAATGTTGAAGATAAATGTAGGCATTAATGAATTGATCAAATGTGACATACATTAATATTTTTGTTTTAATTTGCTTCTTAACTTATTTGCCTTTGTATTAATTACACTATTAATTTGCTTTTCCATTTTTTATTTTAGGAAATATCTTAATTTAAAAAAAAAAATTGAGTTGGTATTGTTTCTATTTTTTATTCCGTTCTTATTTTTATTTCATATGCCTCTAGTTATTTGTTGTTAATGTTTCTCTATTTATCTGTATTTATTATTCATGTTGCTGCTGCATCATCTGAATTTCTCAGATATCGGATATCAGGCTAAATCAGACCTACAGCGCCTCTATTATAATAATATTCACCACTGAATCTTCCATAAAACTAACTTTTAAACGACACTGTGTGTTTGCAGCGCCTGACATGAGGCCCGAGGCTGCGGTTCCCTCGGAGGAGGACGCCCCGACTCCAGCTGAAGCCCCCGTCATGCTGGGACCCCTGGAGAATAAGAGCTTTGTGGACGAGCTGTCTGACGGAGTCCAGTCCATGGACGTCAGGTGAGACGTTTTTCTTTGTCTCCGTTTTGACTCTCCATGTGTCTTTCAGTTTGTTTGTTCTTTTAACTGTTTCTGGTTTTGTTCACACTGCACAACTTACTTTTTGAACCCCAGCATCATGTTTAGCATTGAGTCTGCATGTTTTTTTGTCAGTATAACAAAAGGTAAAAAAGGTTGTAGTTTGTAGTTGTTTTTCTTGCTAAGTGTTGTCTGCATTGAGATGATTCCACACATACCAATCAGCCTTTTTGGCTTCTTTCTTCCAGTCGTGCATCTCATAGTCGTCCTGTGCTGCTCTAGCCTGGTCCTACCAGACTCTGGTCCATTAGCCTGGTCCTACCAGACTCTGGTCCATTAGCCTGGTCCTACCAGACTCTGGTCCATTACCCTGGTCCTACCAGACTCTGGAACACTAGCCTGGTCCTACCAGACTCTGGTCCATTAGCCCGGTCCTACCAGACTCTGGAACACTAGCCTGGTCCTACCAGACTCTGGTCCATTAGCCTGGTCCTACCAGACTCTGGTCCATTAGCCTGGTCCTACCAGACTCTGGTACATTAGCCCGGTCCTACCAGACTCTGGTACATTAGCCCGGTCCTACCAGACCCTGGAACACTAGCCTGGTCCTACCGGACTCTGGTCCATTAGCCTGGTCCTACCAGACTCTGGTCCATTAGCCTGGTCCTACCAGACTCTGGTCCATTAGCCTGGTCCTACCAGACTCTGGTCCATTACCCTGGTCCTACCAGACTCTGGAACACTAGCCTGGTCCTACCAGACTCTGGTCCATTAGCCTGGTCCTACCAGACTCTGGTCCATTAGCCTGGTCCTACCAGACTCTGGTACATTAGCCCGGTCCTACCAGACCCTGGAACACTAGCCTGGTCCTACCGGACTCTGGTCCATTAGCCTGGTCCTACCAGACTCTGGTCCATTAGCCTGGTCCTACCAGACTCTGGTCCATTAGCCTGGTCCTACCAGACTCTGGTCCATTACCCTGGTCCTACCAGACTCTGGAACACTAGCCTGGTCTTACCAGACTCTGGTCCATTAGCCCGGTCCTACCAGACTCTGGAACACTAGCCTGGTCCTACCAGACTCTGGTCCATTAGCCTGGTCCTACCAGACTCTGGTCCATTAGCCTGGTCCTACCAGACTCTGGTACATTAGCCCGGTCCTACCAGACCCTGGAACACTAGCCTGGTCCTACCGGACTCTGGTCCATTAGCCTGGTCCTACCAGACTCTGGTCCATTAGCCTGGTCCTACCAGACTCTGGTCCATTAGCCTGGTCCTACCAGACTCTGGTCCATTACCCTGGTCCTACCAGACTCTGGAACACTAGCCTGGTCCTACCAGACTCTGGTCCATTAGCCTGGTCCTACCAGACTCTGGTCCATTAGCCTGGTCCTACCAGACTCTGGTCCATTACCCTGGTCCTACCAGACTCTGGAACACTAGCCTGGTCCTACCAGACTCTGGTCCATTAGCCCGGTCCTACCAGACTCTGGAACACTAGCCTGGTCCTACCAGACTCTGGTCCATTAGCCTGGTCTTACCAGACTCTGGTCCATTAGCCTGGTCCTACCACACTCTGGTCCATTAGCCTGGTCCTACCAGACTCTGGAACACTAGCCTGGTCCTACCACACTCTGGTCCATTAGCCTGGTCCTACCAGACTCTGGTCCATTAGCCTGGTCCTACCACACTCTGGTCCATTAGCCTGGTCCTACCAGACTCTGGAACACTAGGCTGGTCCTACCAGACTCTGGTCCATTAGCCCGGTCCTACCAGACTCTGGTCCATTAGCCTGGTCCTACCAGACTCTGGTACATTAGCCCGGTCCTACCAGACCCTGGAACACTAGCCTGGTCCTACCGGACTCTGGTCCATTAGCCTGGTCCTACCGGACTCTGGTCCATTAGCCTGGTCCTACCAGACTCTGGTCCACTAGCCTGGTCCTACCGGACTCTGGTCCATTGGCCTGGTCCTACCAGACTCTGGTCCACTAGCCTTGTCCTACCAGACTCTGGTCCGTTAGCCTGGTCCTACCAGACTCTGGAACACTAGCCTGGTCCTACCAGACTCTGGTCCATTAGCCCGGTCCTACCAGACTCTGGTCCATTAGCCTGGTCCTACCAGACTCTGGTCCATTAGCCTGGTCCTACCAGACTCTGGTCCATTACCCTGGTCCTACCGGACTCTGGAACACTAGCCTGGTCCTACCAGACTCTGGTCCATTAGCCCGGTCCTACCAGACTCTGGAACACTAGCCTGGTCCTACCAGACTCTGGTCCATTAGCCTGGTCCTACCAGACTCTGGTCCATTAGCCCGGTCCTACCAGACTCTGGTCCATTAGCCCGGTCCTACCAGACTCTGGTCCATTAGCCTGGTCCTACCAGACTCTGGTCCATTAGCCTGGTCCTACCAGACTCTGGTCCATTACCCTGGTCCTACCGGACTCTGGAACACTAGCCTGGTCCTACCGGACTCTGGAACACTAGCCTGGTCCTACCAGACTCTGGTCCATTAGCCCGGTCCTACCAGACTCTGGAACACTAGCCTGGTCCTACCAGACTCTGGTCCATTAGCCCGGTCCTACCAGACTCTGGAACACTAGCCTGGTCCTACCAGACTCTGGTCCATTAGCCTGGTCCTACCAGACTCTGGTACATTAGCCCGGTCCTACCGGACCCTGGAACACTAGCCTGGTCCTACCGGACTCTGGTCCATTAGCCTGGTCCTACCGGACTCTGGTCCATTAGCCTGGTCCTACCATACTCTGGTCCACTAGCCTGGTCCTACCGGACTCTGGTCCATTGGCCTGGTCCTACCAGACTCTGGTCCACTAGCCTTGTCCTACCAGACTCTGGTCCGTTAGCCTGGTCCTACCAGACTCTGGAACACTAGCCTGGTCCTACCAGACTCTGGTCTATTAGCCCGGTCCTACCAGACTCTGGAACACTAGCCTGGTCCTACCAGACTCTGGTCCATTAGCCTGGTCCTACCAGACTCTGGTACATTAGCCCGGTCCTACCAGACTCTGGAACACTAGCCTGGTCCTACCGGACTCTGGTCCATTAGCCTGGTCCTACCGGACTCTGGTCCATTAGCCTGGTCCTACCAGACTCTGGCACATTAGCCCGGTCCTACCGGACTGTGGTACATTTCATTAGTCCAGAGAGTCTGGCCTCTCTCCACTGACCAGTGTTAACTTCCTTGAAGGCGGGTACTCTGTTGAAGTCTAAAACTATTGGATCTGCCCAGAGCCCCTCTGGATCTGGCATAACCAATCGCTAACGTTTGGTCGTGACGTCGGCTTAGCATCGCTAGCGTTAGCCTTAGCCAACTCCTTCTCGGTTGGGAGGAGGGCCACAAAATCCTGTTCACCAACAAAACTCAGAAAAGATTCTTCTTGCTCGGGCTTTAACTTCTGGATATTCGACAGTGTTGCCACGACGGACCGAATGACTTCACTCGCATCTTTCTCCGCCGCCATTACAGAACTACGACTCAAACTAGTGCACCACCTCAACGTCACTCAGAGCCACTCCCTCTGTTTGCTGATTGGACCGGTAAAGATTGACTGGAGAAAACCCGTGAATATATATCACATACCCAGATGACGTACTAAAGGAAAATGAAAATTGAGCTGAAGTACGTAGGAGGGCGGAGCCAGGCTAGTGCTGCTCATACAAACAGACAGAAGTTTGTTATAGCGTGTCTGAGATCAAGGAAGAAAGACTCATTTACATCCAAATGTGGAGAACGCTTCCTTCCAGATCTCATTTTGTAGCTCATGACGCAAGCCAGACGAGACCTTTAATACTGAAGATGTGTTTTGAGAAGTGCAAATTAACAAAACATCCTGTCTCTGTCATCATTGTGTCTTGAAGTTCTCCATCTGTCTCCATCAGTCCTGTGTCTAGGGACGAACAGCCGAGCGCTCATGAGTTTTCACCGCTCACAGAGGGGACAGATGGCTGCCCCCTGGAGCATCTGATGGAGCTGGACGCCCACGCTCGTGGACAGAGACAGGGTGGGGAAATGCCCTCCTACCCTAAACTGCAGGCCGGCAGCGGGGTCGGAGACCTCAACAAGAACCTGTTGATTCAAGCGTACAGCGCCGCCTCCGAAACCTCCCAGCTCATCCACAGCGTCGGCCCGAGCAAACTGGACGTCCAATAGTCCGGTAGAAACCCTCCACCTCTTGTATCCATCAAATAGGGCTGCGATTAACCATTCATTTCATCATTGTTTAATCTGACAATTATTTTCTCAATTAATTCTTTGGTTAATAAAATGTCAGAAAATTGACCATCTCAGTTTCTCAAAGTCCAAGGTGATGTCTTTAAAAGTCTTGTTTTGGGGCACCTGGGTAGCTCACCTGGTAGAGCGTGCACCCATATACAGAGGCTCAGTTCTTGCCTCAGTGGCCGTGAGTTCAATTCTGACCTGCAGCCCTTAGCTGAATTTCATTCTCCTTCTCTCTCCCCTTTCATGTCTAAGCTGTCTTATCGCAAAAAAGCCTAAAATGCCAACAAAACCCCAAAGATATACACTTTGATGATATATGATATAAAACAGAAATGAGCAGGAAACCTTCATTTCTGTGAGGTTAAAAACTTCTTTTCATTTCATTTTTACATTAAAAATTACTTCTTTCCTTCTACTTACTATCAAAATAGTTGGCAATGATTTTTCTGTCGATCGACTTAATTGACTTGTCGATTTATCAAATCGTTGCGGCTCTACTATAAAAATCAGTTACGTCGTCGTGGTTAGTACTGCTCAGCCTGTAGCAACGGTTGTAGGATGCCATCAGTGCTTCTGCAATAATTAAATAAATAATATTAAATTGTATCATCAACCGTTCTTCAAGCATCAAATTGTTTACCCAAGTAGCCACAGAAATTAATAAAGGTTGCATTGAAGCTTTAACATCTCTAATGATTGGCTGGGTTAGCTCAGTTGGTTGAGCAGGCGCCCAATTAAAAATAATCAGACGGAATTTAATTCAAGGTTCAAAATCCTTTAATAATCCCACTATGGGGAAATTCACATGGGTATAGAGGAAAAAAGTATAAAGGACTAGAGAGATAAACAAACAAAAGTAAAGAGAATGGCCAATGATAACAGGAAGTTAATTAACTTGTTGAGCATTCACACGTTTCTCAAGTCACTCTGCTGTGTAGAGACGTGATGGTTTAACTGAATCATAAATGCATTGCAGGTTTAAAACACAAATTGAAGCTGTGTTTGAACAGTTTTCTATTCTGTCTTCTTTCTCTCTCGCAGGGCTTTTTCAGGAGAAAGTTCTGTAGAAACGGGAGGAACCGACCAAGAAGCCGCAACAACATTCATTTCCACAAAAGGAACAAATGCTGAACTAATTTCACATCTGTATTACCAAACATTGCATAACAGTGTAGCTTCTGGCCACATTTTGAGGAAGTGCAAATGGGCAATTCTAACTCTCACAAACACAACACAGTTTGACAAAATCATGCAGATCATGTGAAGTATATTTAAGACATGGTTAAGTGACAGAAAAGGGAGTGGGAGCAGCATTGTTGCATGTTTGTCATATAATAAAACGTTTAGGAAAGTATGCCCAAGGCCCAACTCTGCACAAATTAAGTTACCTTTTCATTTACAGATTACATTGATTTTGCATTTAAGATATCACAAAATTCCTCTTCATCTGACTTAACCTTTTAATGACCAACTCTCTGAAATCAGACCATCTCGTGCACGCCTGTTCCTGGTGGAGCCAGTATTGCCCAGCTGCACTGCCACAAACTGTCACCCAAGCATCTCCCGCTTTAGTCTCTCATCCTTGCTTTTGTAAAACTCTGTAAATAAATCTGACTGGGTGGGGGAGTCAGGGAGCGGTTCTGTAGCAGTTTATCTGGAGGGGAGGCCGTAAAACACACACTGTCGTGTGAACCCTGTGTAGCATCTTCAGTAAGGACTAGCTAGTTGAGCTGTTAATGGTTGTAGCCGTGTACTTGAACAGTGTGTGGCAATTTCTCTCGTTCTGTCAGTGTTTCTGATGGTTCCTGTGTGTTTATCTCACCTCTGACCTGCTCTACCGCTGACAGCGACACCTACTTCTATAAAAACCCAGTCTGCTGTAGATTTCCTGCCGCCCTGACGCTGGAGTAAACAAACATCACCGACTGATATTATAACCCCGCTGATTACACGTAACACTTAGCCTGCCGCTTTGGTTTTTCTGCTACTCGTCACTTGATCGATGGACGTTTTGTGGAGGTGCAACAATCCACAGCGAGGACATGAAAAAAACCTGGGCAGGGGGAAAGAACATGTCAATGTCCTGTATTTTTATCTGCAGGATGCGATAGTATTGACACACTGTGTTGTGTATTTGTCTGGCACTGACTGTAACCATGCTAGCTGCAGTTTATAGTGTGCACTTACAGTAGTTGTGTGTTTCACTGCTCTGAAGACGCTTCTATCTCCACCACAGCTCACCCCCCCCCCCCCACCAACTCAAATATACCTCACCAATTCAGAACAGAGTCTGGTGTTAACCAGCTCATCACCTCTGAGGCCTTAAACCTCTGTGCAGTCAAAACAACCCATCTTCTGTGCTTTTCCTGTGGTTCATCCAGCATGTGCACTTTTGCTCTTTTAAAGGCTCTTTTCCACTAAAAGATCTTGGAAGAATAGTAATAAGAACTACAAATATTCTTTGAGCAAGTCTGTGTTGATTGCTACACCTAATCAGGAACATCAGAAGGACATGAGGGGATAAAATTGCAAATATGTGAGGACAAAGCATGCAACTTTCCAAGGAACACAGACTCTCAAGGGCCACAAAAACCGCAGGTCTACCGTGTGGATGATCAGGGTCTTAGCCAGGCTTGTATAAATACTGAGGTAATAAGTCCAAACTCCCCCAGCAGAACTTCACCCACCTTAAACTAAATTGGCCAGTCACTAATCAAACTCTTTACAATTTTCTGTATATTTAGGAAACTCATTTTCTATTTATTCAACTGTTCAATTATATTTATTATAAATTGTATATCCATCCTGTATGGGCTGTTCCAGTTATATCATTCTGGTGGAGTAAACTAAATTATTTAACCAAACTATGTACATTATTTTGAATATTTTAAGGAAAATAACATTCTATTTTAGCCATTCAAATATTCAGTTAGATTGCTTTAAATTTGACCCCCCTGCATTATGTTTTGGTGCCTGATATGTCACTCTGGGGAAAAACACTATTTGTAATACTTTAAGGTTTTTTGGGCTAAAACCTTAAAAACAAATAACATTCTATACATTTAACTGTTCAATTATATTATGGTTTGATGACAGGTATGTAATTCTGGGGAAGAATACTATATTTAGCTTTTTAATTCAATGAATGCAATTGTATTGCCTCAAAACAAAACATTGTTGAATCAGCCTTAAAAAATACAAAGAAACGCCTCTTCATGCCATTATAAACCTTCCAAATTTCCAGAAATAACTGAGCTCAGTCTACGATTTTACACCTTCTTGCGTGCAATTGATGCATATTTCTATATAAATCAGTGTAACTTGTTTACTTGAAGGTGGCAAGTAAGCTGGTGGTAGTGATGCTGGTGCAGAGTCGTAACGGGCCCACCCGCTTATTACTGCGCCTGTATGTTAATGCAAGTATGGATGAAAGTAGGATGTCAGTTGCAGGGACTTTCTGGGTGGGTGGGAATTGTTGAAAAGGAATCGAATTGGGATCCAGGTGCAAAGCAAGTTCTTTAATAACCTACAGTACATGTTGGGGAAAGGTGGCTCCACTGCTCCTTCAAGGCGCCACATTGAGAGGGGAACAGTAATTGAGTGTTAGTCTCTATCACTGCTGCAACCTTCCGCACTTTGTTTTATGTCTTTGCTCTTGCGTTCTCTCTCCATATTAGCTCATGATTCCTCCAGATTCTGCTGAAGCTCATCGTAAGAGGGTCTCCGGGGTTCCCTTGTATATGAAGTAAAAAATAAAGGACATAATGTTTATCCTAATATTACTGTGACACTGCGGCTTGGTGGAATATATCATTGTAGATGTGGTGCATGGATAACTGCTGAAAAAGAACAATAAACTTCATCGAGTCATTTGTGTCAGTGAGCTGGATAAATAAACAATTGTTTTGGGTTGAGGATGTGAAACGAAGGGAAATGTTAGAAAGATTCAAAACTGTATAAGATGTTTAATCTTTGACATTCATAACAAGTGACTTATGAAATGACAAATGTAGTGTAGGGCTAATGCAGCCACTTTTATTTATCATTTTATCTCACTGTGTGTTAAATTTACGCTGCACCGAAATTAAACTGATCTGCAAAAATTGAAGTGAATAATTTATTTTTACTTGAGATTCCTACACAGATGTACTGTATGTTGCTCTGACGATATCAGATCATTTGTTATATTGACTGGAAAATCACTAATTATTAGGATCAAAAGACAACTTCCTGGTTAGCCTTTTTTATCTTTCAAAATAAAACTATTTCTGACCTGTTAGTTCAACATTACTGTAAGAGCCAATGTCAGATATTTAATTGAAGGTAATCTATTGATTACTGATCATACTTTGTCAACCATCTATCTGTTTTATAGAGGTAGTGAATGTGGTATTTTGGTGGTTCTGGACAGCAAGTATTGGATGCTAAAAGCTCTTTAAAGTCCACTGTTGTCAATGTTTGACCCAAAGGCCTTTATAAAACCCAACTTTAATCATTATTAACGTTTTGCAGGGAACATAGCCAGGAAAAGAAAAGGAGAACAATGTTAAACCTGTGACATAAATCAAACATTTTACTTAATATGTCAAGATGATGAACTTAAAGTCATATTTTCTTTCTATCATTCACAAAGATAGATACTTTAAAGTCATATAAACATAACATAAACAAAGATGTAACTGCTTTCCCAATGTATTGTAGTCCATGTAGCCTATGCATGTTTCATATGTTTTTGGTTTTATTTATAGTGACACACACACACACACACACACACACACACACACACACACACACACACACACACACACACACAGTCTTGTCTCACTATCTTTATGGGGACCAGTCATTGACATAATGCATTCCTTAGCCCCTTACCCTAACCTTAACCATCAAATCTAAATGCCTAACCTTAACCCTTACCCTAACCTTAACCATCAAACCTAAATGCCTAACCTTAACCCTTACCCTAACCTTAACCATCAAACCTAAATGCCTAACCTTAACCCTTACCCTAACCCTAACCATAACCTAATTCTAACCCTGATCCTAAAACCAAGTCTTAACCCTCAAACAGCCCTTTAACGTTATGGGGACCAGCATTTTGTCCCCACAAAGCTGTCAGGACCCCATAAGTATACTGTATTTCCTGTTTTTGGTCCCCACAAATGTAGTAAAACCTGGTCCACACACACACACACACACACACACACACACACACACACACACACATCTAACACTCATATTTCATGTTTTTATTTTTGGTATTGTTGTTCTTATTTTGTTATAATTACTTTTCCATCACTATCACGTAGTTAGAATATGTTCTGTATGTTAATTTTGTGTTCTTTACAATATTGAGAAATTTTAAAAAACTTTTAGGTGGATGCTTGCACATCGGCTTTTGTGCACCTCCCTACACTGTACATTATGTTATGTTTGTTTTATTGCAACCCAGTCTCATGTAAAAACGTACACTGACTACGTTGGTCCAATGTGCAATAACGTAGAGGGGTTACAATAATCGTGGTTTTATTTGTCATTTCCAATTGTGAAAAAAAAAACTAAATTATTTTATTTAATTTTATTCTGAAAAGGACAGGAAATGATCGGAACACCGCCTTTCTTTAACTGTCTATGAACGTCTTTCGTTAACGGTCTATGTTATGAACACAGCGAGGCGTCGACAGCCATTTTCTTTGATTTTCTTACTGACGTTAAAGAAAAACACAACGTATTTAGCTAGCTAGCTTCGGGTTATATATGGTAACAAATAGGGCTTAAGTTTAAGATTAGAAACGGTTATATTGCGGGTTGTTTTTGGTGTGGTTGTCGTTGCTTTAGCTAACGTTAGCCGCGTATCGAGGACGAAGGTAAGACATCTGCGTAACCTTAGCTACCTGCCAGTTAGCTTTAGCGTCAGCCACTTATACGTTAAACCTGTTTTGCTTGGACAATTTGGTTATGTTTTGACGGTTTTGGGAATATATTATGTTATAATACTCACCTTTGGCTATCGCACGATCAGCAAAACCATTCCCATAAACTTAGCAGAGCTTGTAGCTAAAGTTAGCTAACGGTAGTGTGCTCACTCATCTTTGGTTGTAGTAGGATATATTACCATCTAAATCAGCCACCAATTAAAGAAACTCGGATCAATCTGCAAAAAATGTTTTATATCTTTATGTTTGAAGCCTGAAATGTGTCAAAAGGTTGAAAAGTTCAAGGGGGCAGAATACTTTCGCAAGGCACTGTATACACAGATAGATAGATAGATAGATAGATAGATAGATAGATAGATATTGATCCCCAAAAAATGGGAAATGATAGTGTTACAGCAGCAAAATCAGTCACACAGCACAGAATATAAATGTAAATGAAATCCTAGGATACAAGATACAACATATAATATACATGAAATAATAACAGGAATAAAATATAAGAACAAATATTTGAATATATACAGGATAAAATGTAAATAACCTTGTGCAGGTTGCACTTATGCAGTATTGTGGTGTTCTGAAAATTAAAGACTCCCTGTCATGCATTCAGTTGCCAGTTTATTAAGTATACCTACAGTAGAATAAGCTTTGCAATAATATTAAGGCAGAACTTCAACTTGGCAGTGTGATTAAATTATCAATTATCACAATATTTATAAGCATATCTTATATCAGTAATATGATATTGCAAATAGTTTGAAACTATTAATAATAAACTAGTAATATGGGTTTTATCGGGATGTATTATGAGACTTTTAAAAACTCAACTTAAACTCGTTATTTGGTTATTTAATGAAAGCTTATGCAAAAATACAAATAACCTTCACAACCATAAGGTTAGTTAATATCATGACATAATTCTGCAGAAACGTTAATATCAAATTAACGCCAGCCCTTCTTTATGTACATTTATTTCAATGAGAGTAATATCATAGACAACAGCAAATTGGATACGATTGTGTCTTTTTGAGCAGCCTCAAATCTCCAAATACCATCGTAAATACAGCCGGTTCTGCTTCAAGCTGCAACTGCTTTGAGTTGAACCTTTTGTTGGTGACTCTTGTCACTGCTGACAGAAACTAGACAGTCTAGTTACTTGTCAGTCATACTCCTGTAAAATGAACGAAGAAAAGTATTCTAACTAGATTAAGTAGTTAAGTAATAACTGCCTGTACTATGGTCTGTTATATTTTTCCTGCAGCTTTAATCTTGAAACAAAAAAAACTCTTTTCCTTAAAGGTTGGCAAAATGTCAAGACCACGGCCCGGATCCCCACGTTACAGGTAAATGCATCGGTTTTAATTTTGTATATTTGTTTCTCGCAAGATCTGAGTATAAATGTGAATGCTGATTTCTTGATTTTCGTGTGGTGACGTGAGGTTTTTCATTATTTACTTTTCCAGAAAGTTCCCATGGGAGGAACCAGACTTTGATCCTCACAAAGTCCTTGCAGAACTGGACGGCAATCCGCCGAACAGGAGCCACCGCTCTAGAGATGATCCTGAAGAACACTGGGACTACTCCAGGGAAGACATGTACCCTGAAGGCCAGAGAAGATCCCCTCCTTTCCCAGATGACCATCAGTTTGTGCATCATCGCCACCCAAACCAGGAGGAGTTTTATCGCAGAAGGCCACAATCGCCCCGTCTTGATATCATGGGCTTTGATGTTGACCGCAGGCACTCTCAGCTGCATGATGGAGAAGTTGAGGGAGATAGACGCAGAGAAGGGTTTAAAGAACTCTTCCAGCGTTTTGAAAACAGAGCGAGGTTGCCCCAGTCGCCTCTGAGGATATCTAGGGAAAGATTGCCGTCGACACCAAAGTCTCACTCAGACCACCAGCAGAGAGAGCCGGGGATAGGATGGAAGAGAGAAGAGCAGGGCAGGGGTCGAGGGAGGTTCAGAGACCAAAGTCCCAATGCGAGGTTGGATGACCAAAGAGGTGGAGCAGGTAGGGAAAGAGGGAGGAAGGGCACACAGGGTCCTAATAAAGATAGAAGAAGAGAGGATTCACATCACGAGAGGATCCCCCCTTTTAAAAGACAAAGAAGACAAATGGATGACGCCACTCACCTTGGGTAAATTTTAAGCAAAATGCTTTGCAGCACTGTCGCAAGGAAGCGAAGAATGCAGAGGATTCCCGTCTTTCTAATTTTCCTTTTAGAGCATAATTGCCCGCTGTTTTTCATCACAACTTATTTCCCATAAAACATAATACTAGTCTAATTAGTAGTCTGCATGGCTTAGTTTTCTTGCATTGCAACTTCTTCCGATTCTTTAAAAATTCTGCATGTCTTATGTTGAACTTTGTTGTAGTTAAATCAGCAGTTTTAAAGGCAAAAGTAATTTAAAAAGTTGTTATAAGCAAATCAGATATATTTGATTTAGACTGTGAGATAACTCAAAAGCTAATTTAAAGTGTACATTTAAAACCAGATGTGAAGTTGTATAATAAGCATGAATAATTGTTCAACCATGTCACCTCCTCTTATGCTGCCACAGGTACAGGAATGAGGAGGACTTTGGGCAACAGCGTTACTCAGTGGACACACCCAGAGATAGGTTTGGTGGAGACACTCATGGGAGCCTCCCCCGTGGAGACGGTCGCCGCGCGGGACCACTTGTCATTGAACACGATCATGGCATCACAGGGAGCGGAGAGCCGTCACGTTGGCAACAATTTGGCGATCGTGAAGATCTTGCGCCTGACTTTATTCGGCAGAGGAGTCCTCGTCCAATGGGTTCCTCTCCGGAGCGTTTCAGAGCGTTAGAGGATCGGGAAGACGCAAGAGGACGCCATTTTCAAAATAAATGGGGAGACTCCAACTATCATGAAACTAGGAGGATCTCTGCGCCACAAGATAGACCAAACCCTGTGAGATATGGTAATCGAGATGGTCCTGTGAACCACAGGGGGAGGGGTGGTCCTCGCCCAGGGAGAGGGCAGTTCAATCGCAGCCAGGGTGGAAGGACTGGACCGGCCAGAAATCAACCACGCATACAGCAGTCCTCCCAAGGATACCAAGATCTTCCTGAAGAAGAGCAAAGACCAGGGTACCGAGCATTCAGGGAAGATTCTTATGAGGATCCAATCGAAGGGGAGCCTGACTGGGCAGAAGAAGACAGACTTCAACAGTGGGAACCTCAAAGGTCTGGAAGTTTGGACCAGCACCTACAGAGGGATGACTTAGACCCCAAAATGCCCCGTCAGAGGGAGCGAGCATGGAACAATCAGAAGACCAACAACATGGCGGTTGTAACGGAGGAAACACTAACCATCAAAGTCGACATGAGCCGGCCCGTAAACAAAAACAGGTAGAATATTTTTTTTTTTTGGGAAATTTTTACGGGTGAGAGGGGAAAGTTCACACTTCTCTTTCTGAAATCATGGAAAGTTGCTGAAGGAACAAGGAAGAAAGAAACAGCCACTTGGAGAGAAAAGTACTGGGCACAACATACATCGGCATTGAACTGGATTGTGTTGTGTTGCAGTTTGTACATCTGCTTAAAATGTGTTCCCTCACGGATACTGTAAGGCACTGCCAACCATTATCTACCAGGTTTGCTGTTGCATCTTACGACCAGGATGCCTTGCAGAAGTTTCTAACAACACATTTTCATCTGAAACCGAGTCGTCACCCTCACATGAAAATGTGTGGATTAACACCAGAAAGAGACGCATAGAAGCCAAGGAAAGGCTCACACCTCCTGAAGGAATCAAAATCCCAGTTGAATGCCTCTGACGAGGCTTGGTGGTTGGTCTTTGGGAAAGTGACAATATTAAATGGTGCTATTATTATACTTGGCAGTACTTGCTTATCATTCATTCATAATTCTCACAGCTCTTACATTACCTTTATGCAAATGCGCTGATGAGATGGAAGGATCTGGCAAGCAAGATACAGGAGAGCACAACGCCTCTAAAATCAGAAGAGTGACTGAAAAGCGGCAACAAAAAACCTATTGACGATCATTTGGACATATTAAAGTAAAGGGAACACTTGATGATGGCTAGCGGAAAAACATCATAGTAAGTATGTTGTCATCAAATCTACTCAGTATTCTTTGCCTTTAACCTCAGCAAGCTTTAAGGCAGATGGAAGAGGTGCAACATGAAAGGTGATTCTGACAGGATTCAGAAATGGCCACACACCCCAAAGGCAAATCACAGAAGAAGCAGGACTTTGAAATCATGCTTATGTGAGTGAAGACGGGTTTGGCGGCAGAAATGGACCATCACACAGTCACTGTGGACTTCACCGAAGCAAGAAACGTCTCAAAGACCATATTGAAAAGGATCCAAACCAGGCGTTGGTTCTTTGTTGCTCTAGTTTGCTTTTCTAAAAGCAGCTGTGTAAGGAAACACCCTGCAAACATGATCTTACATTATTACACAGAAGTATGTTTGAAGTTGCAGTATGTCATCACTTTGTCTTGGTAAGACATCACGAAAAGATTTGGATTGTTTTGGACTGAAAATGGAAGAAGACCGTTATATGGTAAAGCTCTCTAAACGAGATGATCTCTATAACGCATATATTGTGTTTAACAGCCTCGTTATTGATGCTACACATGTTGCCCTCTGGTTGAGCTGAGGTCCACAGATTCTCTGACTCCCTTGATGACATTTCACTTGCGGTCTGTGAAGCAGGATCAGGAACTCGCTACTGAAACTGAAGGACAGGTCTGTTTCCTGAAAAAGTCACTTGAAGTTGACAGAAGTCAAATAAAGATTTAAGGAAGTGCAGGCTTTTGGCAATTAAGCAACATCGCCTGCCTTGTGACAATGCAATATCACTTGAGCCCACCAGAGAAAGAAATCGTTCAAGGAAGAAAGTAATCTGAGTGCTCTGCAATGAAGGGGGGAGAGGGATGTTTGATTAAGGTTTTAAACAACATTAATCAAGATGTTTCACAGGAAGATGAGAACATTTTTTAGCTTGACAGGAGCCGTTTGGCCACATGCCAAATCTGATGTTTGGAAACCTGCACACAATCAGTGGGAGGAAGTGGAGACAAACAAATGTTCTGGCACAATTTCCCACCACATGTGGATGAGCAGGGAGTATCGGAAGTGTGCCTTTGGTTTGATAAGAAACGTCTTCCTCGATTTGGCCAAATACTGAACCGTGTTTGAGGTGTTATTTTGGTAAAGAGTATTCAAAGCATGTCCACAATGCAAATGCTGAGATGCATTAAAGTTCAGACAAACAAAGTCTTATTTTTCTTTACTGTTCTTGCCACAGGGATATATGGATGAACAAACACACCTACAGCTGTTTTTATTGAAGAATTTGAGCTGTGGATCTGTTACTTGTCAGAGAAGCTGGTAAAGAAGACAAACCTGACAGCCCCAACCATACTTTATTGACTTAAGAATGAATACACACTGTGTAAAGAAGAAAATTAAGCGTGAATGTAATCATCAATGCTGTTAAAAGGAGAAATCATAGCATCATGAATGTGGTTGCAAGGAGAAGATAAGGCCAAGAACATAGAAACGGATAAATTGAGAAATTAAAGCAATGAACATTACTATCACAAAGATAAATGGATATGGATTCAATCAACGGATTGCAGCCTTATCTGGACCATCAAAAGGAGAGAAACAAATGTCAAGAAGTTGAGAAAAGATTGGTGCTGTTAAAAGGAGAAATGAAATTGAAGCCTTGAAGATAAATATGAATGTTGATGAAGGAGAAATTGCAGCATCATCAGTGCATGGGAAAATCAGAAATCAATGCCATGAACATATGCATCAACATAGCTGGAAAATGGAGGAAGTTGAAGCATAATCAGTGCTGTGGACCCAGAAATTGAAGCCGTGAACATAAATATTGTTAGTCTGAAAAAGGATAAGTTCTAGCCAGGAACATAAACGCAAGTGCTGTGAAATGGAGTGATTGAAGCTGTCAACTTTCACAGCATCAAACCAGAAAATGAGATATTAAAGTAATGAATTATCCATGCTGATCAGTGGAGAAATTGAAGGTTTCATCAGCGAAGAGGAGAAATTGATGACATGACAAACAACATAATAGATTCTGCTCAAAAAAGAAATTAAAGTGGCTCCAGAAGGTAAACGAGGATCCGTTGAATCCTGGAGGAAATGTGGGGCTTGTTTGAACAAAGATCACAGATCTAGATCGCACAAGATGGTCAATAAAAATGTCAAGTTTTCCACGTGGGATTCAAACAACGTGACTGGAGTTCACCGAATGTATCTCTGAGAACCAAAGTAAAGATGCCAAACGGAAGATTTAATGGATCCAACACGAAAAGAAGTGTGAACTTTCACCCACCCTTGTACTCACCTGTCTGTTTAAGAAAGATGAGTTATCTTGGTCTCCTCCGGCTTTACCTTTAAGCCTTTCTAAACACCCATGATTATGAATTGTACGTTTCTGTGTACGCTCAGGGGTGAACATCCCCCCTTTTATTCAACATATAGTTATTTGACATTGTCAGTCGTGGAACTCATGAAAGGTAGGTTTGTTGGGTAAGGTAAAGATTTTATTTGTCTTTTTTTCGATTTTATTTGTCGTTTTTACTGGCCACAGTAAGAAGTGGAAAACAGACTTTAAAAGGATTAAATCGGTCCTTGTCCCTGATGTTTGTGTCCACACCGAGCGTGTTAGGTAACATTACTGCTTTTCATAACACTAAAACATAAAAACTGTAAAATTACTTTAAAGTAATGCAGTGATTCCTCCTGTAGAAACTAAGCCTGAATGGCAGTTTAAGCTAACCGCTTATATGTATTTGTATTTAAAAACTGGTAAATTAAACCCATCAACTGTGTACATTTAATTCAGGTAAGAGCTCATCCCAATGGGAACCAGTTTGACCTCTTGGCTTGGTTTCATTCTTCTTCTCCTCTGCAGCTCGCTGTGCTACTCCTCGGACAGGCAGCTCTCTTTAGACCTGGTCAACGTGGGTCGCCAGCGCCTGGACTTCCTGCCTATGCTGGAGCACTCCGGGACGTACCGGGAGAACGCCATGCACACCGGGACGTTTGCCCAGGAAATCATCACACTGGTGCACCAAGTCAAAGGTCAGCACAGCATGCACACATCTACACGTTGAGTGGTTTTATACCAACTCCTCATTTTGGGTAATTCTTTTGTCATTTAATACTATAAAACATTCCACAAATGGGAACAAACAAGAGTTTAATATATACATTAAATATACATTCAAGATCCCTAACATACAATTTTACCAGTCAACAAAAATCAATCCCTTGTTTACTCATTTATGCCAAAGTTTACATCTAAATAATATCGCACAGTCTAGTTTAAAAGAGGGTCGACACTAGATCATACACTGATATGATTTTTGGCGTTCAAATTGGCAAAGCATGTCTGATGAGTACACCGTTAGTTGTTAACCTGTTTTACAACATGTGAAATGCTCTGCACATCCTGATAAAATGTTACACTGCTTTACAGAATTAAATTTGTGCTTTTTTGTAAACTGTGAAAAGTAATTCAGGTTTGGATAAAAACACAAACCATAAAAGTGATTGGTCCGTAGTTGGATTGTGATTAAACCACAAATACTCGACATATTTAGGTTCTTAAATGTTTCTTGTCTGCATTCACAGAGCAGTATTTCAGAAATGATGGGGTCACCCTGAATGAGCGATTCTCAGCGCCCCAACAAGGCGGCTACTCTGAAGAAGAGACGGAGGAGCTGACGTTGGATGAAAGGTTCAGCTCAAACCGGTACGCTGAAATGTGACAGACCGCATAGTGTTTGTTGTTTTTGGTGATCAAAGTACTTCTTCTGGTAGTTGTTATATATTATATTAATAGTAGCTGAATATCCAAGTTTTCTTAAACTTGGAGATCAAAAGTACAATTTGGTGTTATTTCATTTTTCAAAATATATCTTAATACAATACATGCATTAATATTCCAATTAGGTATTTAATAATGAACGCTCACGGCACTTCTAGTGTTAAGCCCTATTCACAGCGGACTAGTGTTACCCGGGGACCTCCTAGTAATTTGTAATAATTGCTTAAATCATTTAAATAAAGTTTTGTGTTGGAGATTGTAACTTTCCAAAATCCCAATTTTGACTTAAAGGTTTTCATTTTCACTGTAAATGCATATCGGCTCCAAATATTGGTTATTGTATACTAATACAATAGTATTATACTAATAATCGATATCAGCCTTGATAAACGGACAATCCCTAATTTATAATAACGAACGTTGTCTGTGCGAATCTGCCATGTCTGTAATTTGTCAAGTAAAGATTCCATCGCAAATTACCGACCTTATTTTGCCAAACGCAGAGATTGTGTGATAATATCAGTCCAGTGGGAATTGGCATCTCTTGATTCTGGGTTCTCTTGGCTGCTTTGGCAATTATAAAGAAAAAGGGGATAAATGTCAGTAAATTTGAGTAAAATACAGACTTATTTTCTGTGCTAATGAAACACGGACATGGGTTCTAATTTCTAAATTGTCAAAAGAGACCAGTCTTTCTTCTGGTTCCTAAACCCATGTTCAGAACTCTTCTAGTAATGTTACTCCTTGGTTTTAATTTTGATTTGTTATTCTGTATAATTTGTTCTTTAAATTGCATTATTTACTGTTACATTAGTAGTTTTGAAATGTTTTAATCTTGTAGTTTTGTTTTAAAAGGTGCTGCATTATATCAGGTGATAAATATTACTGTATGTGTAAAGTTGTAAAAAACTAAATGTCGTTCTGGCTGTCTTCTTCTGCAGAGGCTTCAGCTTAAACATGAACTCGCTGCTTGACGACGACGAGCCTCTATTCTCCAGACTAGGACCCTTGCAGGTGAATAACCATACTCCGCCTCTAATACTTGGCATCCTAAAACACTACACCGTAGAGACTGTTGATAAAATGCCCTCATTGGTTTTGCGGATCCATTTCCATCTGAATAGGTGTTTTTTAAATGGATATTATTGATGATATGTTGACAGCCGGTTCAAGACCCAGGGGACCTGAGGCATGACCTGGAGAGGAGGAGACAGGAGAGGCTGGAGGGGGTGAAAGTCACAATATCAGGGAAAAATATGTCATCGCACCCCCTGGGTCCAATCAGGTGAGAGTAAACTCCTTGTTCCTTATGCTGTTGTTGTTTGTCAGACTTTACATTCTGTTAATAAACCTCCCGAGTACTTCAGAAGTGAAGTTGGATAGACTTGAACAAGAGAACCTTGCATTAAGCACGTAATATTACCACATTTAAATTGCACAGAAGTTACCAAATTTACTGTATTCTGAGTTTTAATTACCTTTTTAATGATAAGTGATAAGTATAATAACTGATATTTCAAGGGGCTTACTGTTAATTTAAGATTATAGGTCAAGATTACATTTAATCAGTGGTGGAAAGCAACAGAGTACATTCACTCAGTACGAAGTAGAAATAAAACAGGCAAGTAAGTACTCTTAGCATATACCAACATCATCTTTCTGTACATTGTGTTTCTGTCAGTGCGCCGGGGTTAGCGTACAGGGACAAGAATGAAATGTCTCTGATGGAGGACGAAGAATTCTCCAACTGGCCTGAGGAGCAAAGCAGGAGACGAGAGGGCAACATGGTGAGCATTAAAGAGAACTTTCATATAATGGAGACTACATGTTAGAGCTCAAAGTGAATCTTTAACCTTTCTCTCTTCCTTTAGGGACCAAGGAGAGGAGCTCCATACAGACCGAATGCTGCCTCCCAACGCAGGAACACACGCCCCGTCAACCGGCTGGGACCAATGAGGCGACCAAACAACCACAACGCCCCTGCAGGTGACTAAATGCCCCTGCAGGTAACCAAACGCCCCTGCAGGTAACTAAACGCCCCTGCTAAACGCCCCTGCAGGTAACCAAACGCCCCTGCAGGTAACCAAACGCCCCTGCAGGTAACTAAACGCCCCTGCAGGTAACCAAACGCCCCTGCAGGTAACCAAACGCCCCTGCAGGTAACTAAACGCCCCTGCAGGTAACCAAACGCCCCTGCAGGTAACCAAACGCCCCTGCAGGTAACCAAACGCCCCTGCAGGTAACTAAACGCCCCTGCAGGTAACTAAACGCCCCTGCAGGTAACCAAACGCCCCTGCAGGTAACCAAACGCCCCTGCAGGTAACTAAACGCCCCTGCAGGTAACCAAACGCCCCTGCAGGTAACCAAACGCCCCTGCAGGTAACTAAACGCCCCTGCAGGTAACCAAACGCCCCTGCAGGTAACTAAACGCCCCTGCAGGTAACCAAACGCCCCTGCAGGTAACTAAACGCCCCTGCAGGTAACCAAACGCCCCTGCAGGTAACCAAACGCCCCTGCAGGTAACCAAACGCCCCTGCAGGTAACCAAACGCCCCTGCAGGTAACCAAACGCCCCTGCAGGTAACCAAACGCCCCTGCAGGTAACCAAACGCCCCTGCAGGTAACCAAACGCCCCTGCAGGTAACCAAACGCCCCTGCAGGTAACCAAACGCCCCTGCAGGTAACTAAACGCCCCTGCAGGTAACCAAACGCCCCTGCAGGTAACCAAACGCCCCTGCAGGTAACCAAACGCCCCTGCAGGTAACCAAACGCCCCTGCAGGTAACTAAACGCCCCTGCAGGTAACCAAACGCCCCTGCAGGTAACCAAACGCCCCTGCAGGTAACTAAACGCCCCTGCAGGTAACCAAACGCCCCTGCAGGTAACCAAACGCCCCTGCAGGTAACTAAACGCCCCTGCAGGTAACCAAACGCCCCTGCAGGTAACTAAACGCCCCTGCAGGTAACCAAACGCCCCTGCAGGTAACTAAACGCCCCTGCAGGTAACCAAACGCCCCTGCAGGTAACTAAACGCCCCTGCAGGTAACTAAACGCCCCTGCAGGTAACCAAACGCCCCTGCAGGTAACCAAACGCCCCTGCAGGTAACCAAACGCCCCTGCAGGTAACCAAACGCCCCTGCAGGTAACCAAACGCCCCTGCAGGTAACCAAACGCCCCTGCAGGTAACCAAACGCCCCTGCAGGTAACCAAACGCCCCTGCAGGTAACTAACTAAACGCCCCTGCAGGTAACCAAACGCCCCTGCAGGTAACCAAACGCCCCTGCAGGTAACCAAACGCCCCTGCAGGTAACCAAACGCCCCTGCAGGTAACTAAACGCCCCTGCAGGTAACCAAACGCCCCTGCAGGTAACTAAACGCCCCTGCAGGTAACTAAACGCCCCTGCAGGTAACCAAACGCCCCTGCAGGTAACTAAACGCCCCTGCAGGTAACTAAACGCCCCTGCAGGTAACTAAACGCCCCTGCGAACATAGTAATACTAAAAGCAATAACGGCCACTCAAGACAATGCTTGTGATTACGCAAGCTGCGACACACAGTGTCCCAGAAGCGTCTCTCCACTAAAAATATCGGCCAGGTTTTATTTTTAACGGAGACACGTGGTTTCCGACCGGACAGACAGGAAGTGGAAGTGCTAGAGCATCCGGTCAATTTTCAAAATAAACACCCTGTGAAGACTCGCGATGGTGTATTGCATCACTACACTGTTGTAACAACTAAAACACGGCCACACATCTTCCATCTGTGTCGTTCATATCTGGATTAAATTAAATAAACTATTTACTTTGCAGACATTTTTATGGTAGAATTATCCAGGAACAATGACCAAAACAACTAAATCTGCCTGTCGGGCGGGCAAGACGCTCCGCTTCTGTGACGCTCCTGGTGACGCAGGGCGGACAGCAGAACAAACCATGGCGTTGGAATCCCCCGGTTATTGTTTCAGTCTCATTGTTTATCTGTCCAGCTGCAACTTTACTGTTCTGGTTCACTCTCGGCGCTCTCATAGTGTCGTTTTCAGAGAACTCACTGTTCTGTACCAGCTCAGCAGCAGGTGAACAACACTAGCTGGTGAACATTGTGGAGCATTTAACAACTAAAGAAACGGATATTTCCCTCTTTCGTCATCTGCAAGCAAGCTGAAGGAAAATCATATACATTTTATGAATTAAATTCTAGTCTAGGCTTTACAGCTCAGTTTCATAGATTTGTAGTTTAAATCAACTAATCGATTAATCGTCAAAATGGTATGAGCGTTAGTTGCCTGATACTATAATTTCTTTAAAGGAGAATTCCGGTCAATTTCAACATTGTAGTTGTTTTTTTAAACATTTGTAGTGCTGTCAGTAGCAAGACGAATGAAACCAATCGGTGCAGTTATTCTCCTGCTAGTGTTAGCACCCAACAGGCTTAAACAGGGCAAGCTTTAAATGTGTTTTTAGCCTCCAAACTTGCTCAAAATGTCATTACCATTACCAGTGCCTACCAATGGGCCGTTATTCCTTCTGAGTGAACACAGTGAATCTGGAGATGTGACAGAAAAGGCATAAAAGTTGTGACAATCAACTAGCGTGGACTTCACTGGAAAATGGGAAATAAACAGATGTACGTGCACTGGCATTTGTAAATGCCTTTGTTGTTATGAGACGTTGTCGCGGGATAAGATGTCGAAGGCTAGACGTGGAGGGGTGTGGCGATGACATCATCAATACGCAACGATGCGGCTTCGCCATCCAAACAAAGTCGCAACAGCGCCGTTTTCAATTTTTTTTTCCCACCCTGGGACAAAGTTTCAAAACTGTGTCTGCAGGCCGTGCGTTTACAGGATCCGTTTGGATGATCGGCCAAAACCATGTGAAGCGTGAGTTCACGCCAAAAAGCGTTTCCGCGTGGATGTCCCCTTAGTTACACCGAAATCTGCGTTGCCGTTCGGTCTGGTAGGTTCCGGTCGTTAAACCTTTTTCTTTACACCGGTTCTGTCCTCTTTTTATATTGTTTCTACCTGTAAACTGGATTTCTCTGACCTCCGCTCTCTTTCTCTCTGTCTTTACTATCCGTAGATCCTAACTGGTGATCGGACGCTGGAAAAATATCCCGTTTGGACTTTTAACACTGCTTGTAAAAAAGCAAAAAAAAGGGCCAAATTGTGTTAATTTCCAACAACAGCACAAAGTTGGCGTTTCAAACTGTGAAGATTGCTCGGTTGGTGAATGCGACGCGGGGATACCGGCAGCTGGGCCGCCTTCTCTAACTTCTAGTCACACCTGTCCTTCCATCTCTGCTCTTCTGTGTGTTTCTGTTATTGATGTCTGTATTTTCACGCTTTCTCATGTTATTGATTAGTTTTTTTTAAATTAAAAACACACTTTGCTCAAGCTAAAGTACTTTAATATCCCGTGATTGTACATTTAATTATCTTTTTCCTGCCAGATGACTAACACATTATCCCGCCGGTTATAAGTGAAGCGTCACTAGTTATCTTGATTTCTTTTTTTTTTTATTTGATCATATCTGTACATTTTAGTTTAACGTGACACCAGCCCTTAATGTTTCAGTTTGTTTTTAATAAAAAAGATTTTGCCTGTCATTGTAGTGTTTTAAAGTCAAACGAGTTGCTTAATCTTGGGTTGCAAAGACGTAAATACATAAAGCTGACGGACATTTAGACCTGTTCACAGTAGAAAAGCACAGCTGTCGCTGAAAACACACTTATTTCACCTGTGCTTTCTTAACTTTTGAAATGTGAAATGGTCTTCTGTGAAAAAGGCGAGATGTGGTCGTGTGTCACACCTAATTCTGATCCACAGACAGATGTTTAATGATCCCTGTTCTTAACTTGGTAAAACTGATGCAAGCAGTCACATTTCATAATGTGTAATTTCTGTGGCCACGCACACGCTAACGATAAGGTTGTTTCCCCGGTTACATGAGACAAATTGTTTTCTAATCGGTATGAAGTCAATTTGATTAAACAGTTCTTATGACAAAGTTTGTATTTTATCAGCAGCATAAGTGTAAATTGGTCATATATACATTCATGTAAAACTGCTGCTGAGGTAAAAACAACTTTGTGAATTAACAAGAAAACTAAAATATTTAATCTTTTGGAAAAACATTTTGCTGTATAATTGTTGTTTAATTGGCCATGAGACGTTTGATTAGCGTGCTCAAAGAACATGATCATCACGTGGTGAGAACAAGTGTCTCTGTGACAACTAGGGATGTAACCACGGCAACAATATCCTTATCGCGGTGGATTACCACAGTGTGGAAATGTGTTTAATCCCTCCCAGCTTCATCCGAGGCGACTGGATTCTCAGTTTGTTACTGAAACAACTGCAAAATTAGAACTAAACATACATATAGTAAATTAACCTTTTTTTCAAACTTTTTGAAATTAAACATTTATTTTAAACCAAGTGTGAAAATACATAATAGAAAAACTGTTTCTGGTTTCAACACTGACACATTTTTCAAGTTTTAAAAACACTCTTCAAAAAGCTAAAAGTCCCCAAATTCACAGACTCCAAACCCTTCCTTAGCTACCACTGTTTTTATAATAAAACTCACAATTTATAAAATCTAACATTAACACAGAACTAACTGTAGGATACCAGCTTATAACGACTTATTATATCGTAGCAGCATCACAAAGCCTGGAGTATCAACCCCTCCACCCTACTGGCAGATTACTTCTCTTGAAACTGACTTTATAAAGTTCAGTATATTTGCAGGATGAACGACATTTAAGCGTAGGTGGAGGAGAGTTGGAAACTAAAAGGTTGAATACTATTGGTAGAAGGCACAGAGAAAAAATAAAGCTTCTTTGTAACTGCACTGAAACTGATCAAAAGTACTACATTTAAAGATTTCATAACTCTTTGGTGAGCTTATTTTGATACATTTTCTTATTGTGTATTTTCAGGGATACGTATAATAGATATGAAGGGATAGATCCCCCAGTTCAAAGATGCACGCAGAAATATACTTTCACCCCTTTACCTTGCTGTCAGACAGTCTCTGCACTCTTCACCAGACTCAACAGTAGTTTTACCTCACACTCAAACTAACCGATGGAGGCAGCAGTGGAGCAGCAACTCCTGTGTTCTGCGAGGTAAAATGTGTTTTTTTTAAAAGATTTTTGGGGCATTTTAGGCCTTTATTTGACAGGACAGTTGAAGACGTGAAAGGGGAGAGAGGGGGGGGAATGACATGCAGCAAAGGGACGCAGGTAGGAGTCGAACTTGAGCCTGCTGCGTCAAGGACTAAACCTCTATATCTCTACCAACTGAGCTATCTGGGCGCCAGAGGTAAAATAATGTTGATTGTTTTTGTTGAAGGAGTCTGGTGGCTTTGAAGAGAGCCGAGAGAACAGCTTCAGTTCCCGGTCATAAAGGACTGTCTGACAGCAAGGTGAAGCTCTAAAAATATTTTAACATATAGAGTAAACTTAAACTTCACTTAAACTTCACTTAAACTGATACAGATCTTGATGTGTCAGTACTCCTGCCTGCTTCTCCAAACTGGGGGGGCATTCTGTAGCTAACACACTGACTATGGATTATAGGGCTGGGTTAAAAATAATTGATTTTCCAATTAAAATCGATCTTTAAGTGATAGAGATATAGATTAATAACATTACGAAATCAATCTTTTTATATATGCCTTTTCAATGGCTTTCATGTTAGTCCTGATAACCCTCATGTTGTCCTCATGTTGTCCTCATGGTGTCCTCATGTTGTCCTCATGTTGCCCTCATGTTGTCCTCATGTTGTCCTCATGGTGTCCTCATGTTGTCCTCATGTTGTCCTCATGTTGACCTCATGGTGTCCTCATGTTGTCCTCATGTTGACCTCATGTTGTCCTCATGTTGTCCTCATGGTGTCCTCATGTTGTCCTCATGGTGTCCTGTATCAATGTTCTTTTTAATTCCCCAAAATAACATGATTGATTCCACCCAACGCTCTTTGCCAAGTACAAATCTCTACTTTCATTCATTTTGGGGCGTCTTATTCAATCTTATAGCATTGTAAAACAAATGGAAGTGTTTTTGAAATAGTATTGAGTAAAAGTTGACATATTCCAGTCTGTGATTATCATCAACATCCATTCCTTTAATTTTAGTCTCAATAATTCCTAATTTCTGCTTTTCTAACTCAAACATTAGGTATAATTTCCTATAAATGAGGTTTATTGACCATAAATTAAAAAAAGTAACTGTAAAACTAAAGTTAATAAGTTAGTGTTACGTAGTGTTGAAAACGTCGAAAAAAGTGACAAACATTGAAAAAAAGCGTCAAAAGTGTTGAAAAAAGGGACAAAAACGTAAGAGAGTTAAAAACATTGATTAAAAAGTGTGAACAAAAGTGTTGATTTTCAATTTTGACGGGAAGACAACACAAGGGTTAAGTTAAAAGTACTTTAACTTTTGGGGGATCAATTCTTAAAGTAAATATTAACCTGGTGCATTGTAAAAAAATATTTTAAATTACAACAGAAGATCTCAAAGAATCTCTAAATTGGTATTGGAACTGAAATTTTCCTAACCTAATCGATATGGAATCATCATTGGCGATACCCAGCCCTACTAGAGAAGTATCTTATACAACCCCACTTCAAAAGATCTCAACTATCCCTTTAACGACAGGAACGCAGTGAATACTGAGAGTTTCTCTGCAGTTACATGTAAATAAGCGTGTTTGTGTAAATGCAGCCAGAGATGAAGAGGAACTCTGTACATCAAGAGAACTGGTTTCACCGTGGCGCCTCTCCTGTCGCAGCTTTTTCCTTAATCTGGTTACAAATCACGATGCTGTGTTACCGGATCTCACAGATTAACACTCAACTCTCCAAAAAAATCCCATCCCCAGCACCAGCCGAGACAGACGTGGTGGCTTCAATCGTACGTGACCATGTGTAGATTTTCCAGTAACCAGGAGTTAATCCACAGCACCAGTCGGGTCGTCTTTATCGTCCAGTGAGGAGGCTGCAGCTCCTTCTGCGGGGCCCCCTGGGGGCCTGGAGGCCCTGTGGAACCCAGAGGACGTCTGGGCTCGGCCGAGCTCGATGAGTTTCCATAGAAGAAGAAGCGGGTCCGGTCGGGGAGTCAAAGGTTGGAGTTGCAGGGTAAAGGACGAAACGCCACCTCCATGTTCTCCTCCATGATGATGTCAAAACGGCACATTAAAGGCCTGACGGAGAGGAAGAAAGAACACAATTTGTTCATTCTTTACTAATCTGAAACCAATTTGATTACTCATAGATAACAAACTAGGTCCAGTCTCCGTTTGCTGCTTTTCTTTCTCTTATGTGACAGAAAACCAACAAACTTTGTCTTGGGCCCAATAGGTCAGTCATTGGTGGAGGAAGTACTCAGATATCTTGCTTATTAGTTACAAACAATTGAAGGTACAACAGTTTTGTGAACTACCAAGAAAACATGTAATGGTCATGCCTCGGTGGACTAAACATTATTATAATTAACAGTATTTGTAAAACAATCAGCTAAAGCTTTAACCCTCCTGTTGTCTTCGGGTCAAATTTGACCCCTTTTCAGAAATTTGGGTTTCTTCCAAACAAATTGTCCAAAAAAGTAACGTGGATGGTTCCCAACAACGCTCCTCACAAGTTAAATAATCAGTTCACTACTTTCATTGAATTTGGGTGTTTTTGTCAATTTTATAGCATTTGGAGAAAAAAAATTGATAAAAGAACTTGTGTGACAAATGTAAAAAAAAGCCAAATAAAGGACAAATGTCAAAAATGTGAACAAATGTAAAGTGACAAAAATGTGAAAAAGGGACAAATGTAAAAAAAAAAAAAAAGCCAAAACAATTTGGGGGAAAACACACAAATTTCAAAAGGCTCAGAAAAAATCAACAAAAGTTGAAAAAGTGAAAAAAAAAACATTGAGAGAAAGACACAAAAGTGTCAAAAAAACAACTATAACCTTGATAAAAGGTTTTTAAATTTGAAATTTTGACTCAGAAAAAAAAATTTTAATTTGCAGGTCGGCAGGAAGACAACACGAGGGTTAACAAACAGCACTGTAGAGCTGCAAAGATTAATCGATTAGTTGTCAACAATTAAATTACTTTTGAGTTGTTTTTTTTATGAAGAAATGTGAATATCTTCTAGTTTCTTCTCTCCACTGTGACAGTAAACTGAATATCTTTTAGTTGTGGACAAAACAAGACATTAGAGGACGATATCTTGGACTTTGGGAAACTGATGGACATTTTTTCACCATTTTCTGATATTTTATAAACAAAAAAACAAATTGAGAAAAAAATCTACAGATTGAACGTCTGTGAGTTGCAGCCCTACGGCGCCGTGGGTTCAGGACCGACCTCTCGGGACGCTCCAGCGGTGTGAAGCGTATTCGCAGCAGTCTGATTTTGTACCGCGGGCCGATCACGTTGCCGGTGTTGATGCGCATCGAGATCTTCTGGATCGGGTGCAGGTCCTCGTCGAACTGGGCCAGCAGCCGCGTGGAGGTGTACTGCTCGAACCGGAGGAGCTTCCTACGAGCAGAGAGGAGAATGTTTGGTGGAGATTTTACATTATAATCCCTGTGTGTTTCAGCCATTACGATTATGTGTGTCAATATGATGTTTTGTACACTGGGTGGTGCATTGGCAGCAGTATAGGTGAACTCTCCAGCACAGCTGCAGGGGATTGTCACTGGATGAGCACAGTTTATAGAATGGGTCATGGAGAATATACCTGTTTTGGATAAATACATGTTTAATCGCAAGCAAAAGAGCGTGGAAATAGACATAGATAGACAGATACACAGATAGATACACAGACACACAGATAGATAGATAGATAGATAGATAGATAGATAGATAGATAGATAGATAGATAGGTATTGATCCCAAAAAAATGGGAAATGATAGTGTTACAGCAGCAAAATCAGTCACACAGCACAGACTATAAATGTAAATGAAATACTAGGATACAAGATACAACATATAATATACATGAAATAATAACAGGAATAAAATATAAGAACAAATATTTGAATATATACAGGATAAAATGTAAATAACCTTGTGCAGGTTGCACTAGTGCAGTATTGTGGTGTCTCAGAGTCCTATCTAGCACCCAGTGACGACGTGTTAAAAAGTTACAAATATTGAGTGCATGCATCTAACTAGCTTTTCCCAGTCTAGCAATCTCTGAGACTTTTAGTGGCAAAAGTCACCAACACTGTAGAGTAAACTGTGTTTTTCAAAAAAAAAAAGTCCTTGCTGCCCTTTATAAACACCACGGCCGTGTGTTTCTGCAGCTCAGAGCGTCTTTTTGAAGATGTAAAAAGTTCATCTTTTCTTTTCTGCTCTGCTTCTCTGTTCATTCTGTAGATCGCTTGACCGCTTTATTTTATCTAGCACCGCTCCACATAGCACTCTTGGATACTGTGGCAGTAGCTGTTGTCATAAACTACAAAAGAAGCTGCCAGCTTCTTTTTTTAAACTACAAAAGCGCCTTAGTCAAAAAAGTTTTGTCAAAACAATCAAGACCTAGCAGATGACACCGGTATTCCAGGTGTTTCACTGACAGACTTACTGGTCTAGTCGGACCTCTGTGAAGTTCCTGCCGCTGTGCAGCCGGATGAAGACGACCCCCCAGCGGAGGTACTGGTTCCAGGTCACCATGTCCACTCTGTAGATCAGCTCTGCCAGAAAAAATGACACAAATTCACCTCCAATGTGTAAGTAGAAGTAGAAATCTTAGAGAAAATATGCTTTTGTAATTTGAATGAACTGTTGCTGTCATCATCATCATCAGGGACATCCGTCTGGTCATTATGAAGATATGATTAGGAAGACGGATTACAGCACGTTAAACCTGTTTCATTGTGTGCGTGTCACTTTTTTTGTCATGCAAGTGGAGGCTTGTCAAAACCAGTTTTAATATTAACTACCTGACTATTGTCTGGGGACTTGAAAATGTAAATGTGCTGTATTTATATAGCGCTTTTCTAGTCTTAACGACTACTCAAAGCGCTCTTACATCATACAGGAACCATTCACCATTCACACACTGTGGCCGAGGCTGCCGTACAAGAGCCACCTGCTCATCAGATAAACACTCACACACATTCACACTCCGATGCGCAGCATCGGGGGCAACTCGGGGTTCAGTGTCTTGCCGAAGGACACTTCAACATGGGACTGCAGGGCCAAGGATTGAACCCCCTACCTTCCAATTGGCAGGCAACCGCTCTACCGCTGAGCCACAGCCACCCACAGAAAAGTTGTGAACTAATCCTTCATTGCTAATTTTCTGTCAATTGTCTAATTGTTTTACCTGAGCTGTACTTGTATAAATTTTGGGTATTTTTTTTTTTTGTGTGTGTGTGTGTAAAAATCCTAATTTGTTAAGAAACTAAAGCTGACAATTGTAGTGGAGTGGAGATAGGAAGTGGCATGAAAAGGAAAGACTCAAAGTTCAAGTAACTTAAATTTGTACTTAAAATAAATGCAAATGTACTTTGTTACATTCCACCACAGATGATGACTCAGATTTGACTTCATGTAGGTTACTACATGCTTCTACAGTTTTTGTAAATCTTGCTGCAGTAAATCTGTTATGCGAGCGATGTTTTCTTCTGAGACTTGATGTGTTTGACTCACTCCTGTAGGGCAGCGTGGCCGTGGTGCTGAAGAAGACTTGGGTCTGTCCGAGCTGCAGCAGAGTGTCCCTCCACTGGCTGACATCGTAACCTGCAGGTGAAACCACACAGGTGTGATCAGACATTAAGCTTCCATCGGTTGCGGTAAAAGAGCTCGTTTCAACATTATTTCACCACCTACCAAGCACGGGACAGGAAGCAGGTTTAAAGGCCTCGCACTGCAGACAGCGGCCTTCCAGGAAGACGCTGTAGGACGAGCAGGGGTAACCCGTGAGGGTGCAAGTCCGGTTCAGAGCGCACAAGAACAGAAACACAGAGCGCTGGTGGTCACACACAAAATAAGATTTACCTGTCGGAGACAAAAGACAACAGTGAGTGTGTGTTTGTCATATATTTTGTGTGTTTTGTGATGTGTGTGTGTGTGTGTGGGGGGGGGGTTCACCTGCGAAGATGGTTTTGGGACACCCTGGTTGGTCATTTCCACCGTTGGCGTAGAAGTCAATGTGACCATGAGCTCCTGTCAGTCCAAATGCTGCCAATAAAAATACACACATTTAATATTACAATTTACATATTACATGTGTTAAAAATGTTAAGAACTTTGTCTTTTGATCATTTTGGCTAGGGTGTGATTTTAAGTTGAACCTCAGCTCCCATAAGTCTATAATCAACTATGTATTTAACAAAAAAGACACTCAGACCCTAATGGACAAAAATATGTTCTAGTTAAAGTGCATTCATAACACACTGTTTGATCCCACGGCCATTACAGCATAAAAATCACTTGTTATTTCAGGCCTTCACTTGTTAAACCTTGGCTTCAGAATGAAAGTTATCTGTTCTGTGTGGCCGGGTTGGCTCGGTTGGTAGAGCAGGCGCACATAGACATGGAGGATTGTGCCTCGATGTGGAGGTCTAGGGTTTGAGTCCGACCTGTGACAATTTCCTGCATGTCTTCCCCCCCCCTTTCTCACCTAGCTTTCCTGTCCATTAAAGGTGGAAAAGCCCCAAAAAAGTATCTTAAAAAAATAAATAAAAAGTTATCCGTTCTGAAACAAATTCATGCTATTTTCCTGGTTTCCACTAGAGGCACTGTTGCTACCTTTAGGTCGAGTTCAGAGCAGATCAATCAATGTTGTTGCTAATCATTGACTTATCCAAGACTGTGAGTTAGAAATCAGCCTAGCTTTAAGTATACAGAAAATAATTAATTGTATTTATTGAGTATTGCACGTCAGAATTGCACAGTTGAAGAAATGTAGTGAATAAATTAAAGGGGTTGTAGCTGTTGACAGGGGTGTGATAGGTCTGATGAGCCTCGAGATTAAAGGTAACGTGAGTTCATCTTGTACATTTTGTACATAACTGTGTGTGTGTGTGTGTGTGTGTGAAAAATCAGATAGTGGAAAAGCATAAGCTCTGTGTCTCTCTCTTTTGTTATTATCTGCAAATGTACTGTAAGTCAGATGCTCACAGTTCATGTCGGTGTGCAGCACGTCCACAAACATGGCGTCTGTGGGGTCCAGCCTGTCCTCTGGTGTGGCGCTGGTAAACATCGGCCCGGCTGGGTCCAGGCCTGGAGGGAAGGAGGAGGAAGGCTTGACTCAGGAACTTATTAAGATTTACAGTTTGTTACCAAACCCAGCTTCCCTGATGTTCTCATAAGATGTATCTACAGTGGCAAGAATAAGTTTACACACCCATGCTAAAAGTTGATTAAAAAGAGGAATAATAAAACATCTTTTGGAAATTGATCTTAATGCCTCAATTCAAGAAATGTTGGAAAATCCAATCTTTTAAGGACACCAATTTTTTACACCCCCCTATGTTAAAATACAGGGGGCATAAGTATACACCCCCCTATGTTAAAATACAGGGGGCATAAGTATACACCCCCCTATGTTAAAATACAGGGGCATGAGTATACACCCCCCTATGTTAAAATACAGGGGGCATAAGTATACACCCCCTATGTTAAAATACAGGGGCATAAGTACACACCCCCCTATGTTAAAATACAGGGGGCATAAGTATACACCCCCCTATGTTAAAATACAGGGGGCATAAGTATACACCCCCCTATGTTAAAATACAGGGGGCATAAGTATACACCCCCCTATGTTAAAATACAGGGGCATAAGTATACACCCCCCTATGTTAAAATACAGGGGGCATAAGTATACACCCCCCTATGTTAAAATACAGGGGGCATAAGTATACACCCCCCTATGTTAAAATACAGGGGCATAAGTATACACCCCCCTATGTTAAATTACAGGGGCATAAGTATACACCCCCCTATGTTAAAATACAGGGGGCATAAGTATACACCCCCCTATGTTAAAATACAAGGGCATAAGTATACACCCCCCTATGTTAAAATACAGGGGCATAAGTATACACCCCCCTATGTTAAAATACAGGGGGCATAAGTATACACCCCCTATGTTAAAATACAGGGGGCATAAGTATACACCCCCCTATGTTAAAATACAGGGGGCATAAGTATACACCCCCCTATGTTAAAATACAGGGGGCATAAGTATACACCCCCCTATGTTAAAATACAGGGGGCATAAGTATACACCCCCTATGTTAAAATACAGGGGGCATAAGTATACACCCCCTATGTTAAAATACAGGGGGCATAAGTATACACCCCCTATGTTAAAATACAGGGGGCATAAGTATACACCCCCCTATGTTAAAATACAGGGGGCATAAGTATACACCCCCCTATGTTAAAATACAGGGACATAAGTATACACCCCCCTATGTTAAAATACAGGGGGCATAAGTATACACCCCCCTATGTTAAAATACAGGGGGCATCAAGTATACAGCCAGCTATGCTAGATTCCCAGGGAGGCAGATGTTTCTTATTAGACCAGTGTGTGACATGGATCAGAATGCTATGTAGTCCTGATAAAGCACGCGTGACATCGCTTAGAGCACCTTTAAGGAACTAAGTTGTGTTCTCTGCTGTTTTCAGTCTTCATAAATGGTTTAATGCCACAATCTCTAATGTTTTTTAATGTACCTGTGATTCGTCCAATCTTTCCCTTCAGGTTTGCTCCTACATATCCAGCCAGGTGAGCTCCCAGACTGACGCCGATGAGGTGCACTGAACTCAGAGAGGCTCCTTCCTCCTGTAGACACATTCAAAAAAATCACCGTCATATTCAAGGTACGCTTTCTGTGTTTTGTTTTATTTGTCTTTTAGTTCTCATAATTTATTGTATTCATAGTATAAACTGTGGTTAACATATTAAAGACACCGTTGGCGTAGAAGTCAATATGACCATGAGCTCCTGTCAGTCCAAATGCTGTGATAACATAGAAACTTGCAGAGTGTAAGACTTTTTATTCAAGAAAGACAATATACTTAAATGTAACTACTTTTTAGCAAACATAATGGGGTTTTGTTTTGTTCTGGCTGCGTAGAGAAGTTTGGTTTGTCTGTAGTCCACAACAGCTTGAAAAACACCCTAAAAACATGTTTTCACTTCAAAAAGTTGCAAAAGATGTATATTTCCACATCCAGTAGACACATAGCAACACAAGCATCCCTTTGCAGTTGGGTTTGTGTCCACCTGATAAATGTAAATCCAATTAATATCTGAAATATTTGTCTTGTCTTAGCTGCTAAACGTTCCACTATGTTCACCAGATAGTCTCTAACTGTATCTGTGTATTTTTTCAGCTAAAAAAAAGCAAACAGCTGCCTGTCACATTGAGACAGAAGCAAACAGTAAATGCGCTAAAACTAAACTTTAAACTTAGGAGCTCAAAGAGGCTGAAAAGCTCCGTAGAGCTGCAGACGTGAGGATCATTTTCTGTGTGTTCCTCACTCTCATTATTAAGGAAAATATACACAAGTGTCTCATCTCACAGGGCTGCTCGATTATGGAAAAAAGTATAATCACGAGTACTTTGGGCAATAGTGAAATTACAATTTTTTAACGCAAGTACTCATTGACTTTTGCAAGGATGTTTCATTTATTGAACTTAAAAAAAACAGTGAAACAATAAAAGAAAAAGACCTGGAACTGCGAGATATCCCTTAACCCTCATGTTGTCCTCATGTTGTCCTCATGTTGTCCTCATGTTGTCCTCATGTTGTCCTATATCAATGTTCTTTTTAATTCCCCAAAATAACATGATTGATTCCACCCAACGCTCTTTGCCAAGTACAAATCTCTACTTTCATTAATTTTGGGGTGTCTTATTCTATTTTATAGCATTTGAAAACAAATTGAAGTGTCAACATCCATTCCTTTGATTTTAGTCTAAATAATTCCTAATTTCTCAAACATTAGGTATAATTTCCTATAAATGAGGTTTATTGACCATAAATTCCAAAAAGAAACCTGTAAAACTAAAGTTAATAAGTTTGTGCTACATAGTGTTAAACATCTAAAAAAGTGACAAACATTGAAAAAAGGGACAAAAAACGTAAAAAGTTAAAAAAAAAACATTGATAAAAAACCTCAATAAAAGCGTTGCTTTTCAATTCTGACGGGAAGACAACACAAGGGTTAATAAAAATGAATTAATAATAAAAAAAAATCTCATTCGTAACACAAGACAAAATAAGAATTTACTTGCAAAAAAATAATGTGAAAATTATAAGTTTTTCTAGGTTACTCTGGCTTTGTGATCATTAGGAGCTGCAGTCGTAATCACAATAAAGAAGCAGATTTCTTTGCAGACCTGCATGGTCCTGATGAAGCCGGTCAGGTTGTAAGCCGCCTCCCTGGTGTAGGTCACGGCGGTGAAGTAGTTGAGGTTGGCCGCCCCCTTGTTCCAGTCCACCACGATGACATTCATGTCCTCCTGCTCGGAAAGCAGGTGGACTATGTGGTCGATCCAGATGGGGGGCGCTCCCGTGGGCCGGTAGCCGTGGATGACGAAGGCGGTGGGGCGCGACAGGTCGAAGAGCGGCTGGGAGGACAGGCGGTGGTGGTTGAGCTCGCGGCCGCAGTCGAGGTTGGAGCGCGTGTAGAGCAGCAGCCTCACGTACAGGGCGGTTCCCATGAAGCAGTGGGACAGGTTGAGGTCTGTGAAGTTGTCGCAGGACTCGCCCGTCCCGGTCTCCTCCTGACCTGGTGGTGGGAGAAATATTCAGGTCCTTAACTTCAGTCAAAGTACGAACACCACACTGGAAACATGCTCTGTTACAAGTTCTACATCGAAAATCTTACTTATGTAAAAGTATCTTTAGGAAAATATACTTAAAGTATGAAAAGTAAAATTAGTCAAATGCAGAACATTTTTCCCATTTTAGAAACTGGAAACAATCAAAACAGTTTCATATGTTTAATGGTCTAATCTCATCTCAGCTGGACTTGTTGGCTAGTTTAGTTTATAATAAAACATCAGATTTTATAAACACGTGTTTTGTGTGCAAACATCTTAATTTGTAAAGTAACTAAATCTGACAGATGAATGTAGAGGAGTAAAAAGTAGAATATTTCCCTCTGAAATGTAGCGGAGTAGAAGTAGAAAGTGGCATAAAAAAACTAAAGGAAAGTACAAGTATTTTCAATTTTACTTATAGTATCAATTTATAACAGTTGATTAATATATAATACTCTTCACAGGTTAAAAAGTCCAAGGTCTCGAGTAAAAGCTTCACGCTGTCTGACTGGAAATGCTGGAATCAACTCTTTGTCTGGTAGGTGACGTTTAGTGTCAGCTGGACCTCTTTAGCTCAATGATGTCAGGATTAGGCTAGTAGTCTTTAGCCTATTTAAAGTGTCTTCAGCCTGAAGATTTTAAATCCTGACTGACTTTCTTTCTTTCTTTTTTGGTTCGATATTAATAGAAGACAGACATCCTCCAACAAGCCCGTTGTTTTCTCCGGGGCAAATATACGACTGCGCAAGTTGAAAATGTTTCATGACAGATTTTAAAGCTCGCTGAAATACACCTTGGGTCATACTTGGCAGCAAATAAGAACCATTTGGTGTATAAAAACCTGTATAATGTGGGTTAGAATAGGAAGAAATAAAAGACAGGTCACTGGAGGGTCAATCTCAAATAAAATCAGGAAAGACTCTTTGATAAAAGCATGTTTTAAGAAACAACTTAAAGGTGGCCACTGACCTAATTAGAGTAGATTAGATTAGATTCAACTTTATTGTCATTACACATGTACAGGTACAAGGCACCGAAATGCAGTGTAGGTCTAACCAGAAGTGCATTAGCAGTAAGTATACAGGATATACACTGGTTCCATTAGTGCAGGACATGGATATGTACTGAATATCCTCGGGCAGAGTCTTAAATTAATCTCTTCCTCTCCCTGTCAGATGAAGCAAAGTTGTACACATACCTCCCTCTGAAACCACAAATTAACATCTTAGCATTTAGTTTTTTATACGCTTTAAACTAACAAGCTATAACACGTTAAATAGTGAGTTTTAGAAGGCGCTGGTAGGCGGATTTTTCAAAACTTTAGATAGAGCCAGGCTTGCTGTTTCCTCATGTTTCCATCTTTATGCTAAGCTAATACCTCCCATATCAATATCTGTACTTAATGCACAGACATGAAAATCTTCTCTAGCTCTCAGTATTGTGTTGTCATGACAGCCAGACTATTTTGCTCTGCAAACATCACAGTGTAGTTGCAAATAATAGGCTGGTTAGCATTTAGCATCAAGGCTCCCGGTAGTTCCCTCTGTGGCGGGTGGGGATCCTCGCTATGCAATTAGCACACAGGAGTGAGACACTGCCCTCAATAGGATCAGGCTGCTATAAAAAACCACCTCATCCCCTTTACCACCCGCCCGCCCCACCCTGAGCACAAAATGGCTCCAATCCAGCCCTGTGTGTGTGTGTGTGTGTGTGTGTGTGTGAGACCTGGTGTACAGTATATTTCCTTCCATACCACCAGACAGAAACAGCAGGCTTTGCCATACACTTAAAAAAACTGAAGGTGACTTTAAATAATCTTTTCCTACACTTCACTTAGCTGTTTCTGCAGTCTCACAAACTTTCTTTATTATATTTTGGGTTAGTTTCTTGCAGGATCAATCCCTCAAAGATAAGCACTGGGCTTTAAGCACATTTGAGCAGAAGTTAAAGATGAATGAACAGAATAGTCTGTGTTTTTCTTACCTTTGCAGAGCACGAGGAGCCCCAGCAGACCCAGGAGTCTGCAGGGCAGCATCCTTCCTACGACCACAGATACCTCAGAGACCTCAGAGACCTCAGAGAGGGAGATGATGGCGGGGAAGACGGAGAGAAGGAGCTCTGAATGCAGAGTGAAGGAGGGACTGACTGAACGAGGGAGGGATTGTTGGGAGAGGTAAGGAGGGAGGGAGGGAGGAGGGGAGAGGTGGTGTCTTCACTTACAGTAAGGATCAGTTTTTAGAGTCTCTGCATCGTCATTGAAGCCACTTTCTACCTATGATATACACTGTATAGTACAGAAGTCCTGACTGCTTTCTGAATACGCGCTGTGTGCATTTCTCTATGGATTGAGTGAAAGTTTTGATACTTTCATAGTATTTGTACTTGGACCTGCTTTGTAATCAAAAACAGACATGGGAATCTCACTTTTTATTACAGTACAGGACCATTTAAGCAAAATACAGCTTTAATCTGTATTAAATGATAATGTGTAAATGACAATTCTGTTGCAGAGCGCAAGGCACTGCAGAGGGTGGTGAAAACCGCCCAGCGCATCACCGGGACTCCACTACCCGCCATCACCGGGACTCCACTACCCGCCATCACCGGGACTCCACTACCCGGACTCCACTACCCGCCATCACCGGGACTCCACTACCCGCCATCACCGGGACTCCACTACCCGCCATCGAGCACATCCAGAGGAAACGCTGTCTGCATCCTTAAGGACTCCTCTCACCCAGCCCACAGACTGGTTTCTCTCATGCCCTCCGGCAGGCGGTTCAGGTGCCTCCGGACCAGGACCAGGACCACCAGACTAAAGAACAGTTTTTTCCCCTGAGCTGTCTCTTTATTGAACTCTAACCCTCATTGATCCCACTCCCCTTCATACACTGATTGACTCTCCTCTCCCTCCTCACACCTGCCTCCATTTTGTTATCTGCAATATTATAATGTTCACCTGCACTGCGGACTGTTACCATAGTAACAACTGGTTATACCTGCATCTTTTTTGCACTACTTACCTTTTTGCAATACTTACATTTCAATCTGCACTGCTGACTGTTTATTTACAGTACCAATTGTTTACATATACATCTGCATTACTGCACCTTAACTGTAATGTGCAATTACTCTCCACTGCACTTTAATTTGGAGAGCTTCTGCCCAAACTTTATTTGTACTACCTTAAATCATTGTTATACTGCTCATTTTAGCTTAACTTATTATATCTATCTGTAAAAACTCTGTCTATAATAGCCGCCTGTATATATATTCATAGTACATACTCACCTGTAAATCTTGCGCATATTATGTTCATTGTACATATCTGTAAAATTTCTACTTATAGTAATACCCAAACTGTATATTATATTATATTCAGTACATATCCAGCTGTAAATCTTGCTCACAATACTTGTTATCTATATTTTATATTCATAGGACAAACCCATCTGTAAAATTCTGTTTATAATAGTATTCATCTCCATACTTATTCAGTACATATCCATGTCCTGCACTCATGGGACCAGTGTATATCCTGCACCGGCTGCTACTGCACTTCTGGTTAGACCCAAACTGCATTTTGTTGCCTTGTACTTGTACCCGTGTAATGACAATAAAGTTGAATCTAATCTAATCTTCTCTAATCTAAACAATGGGAAAGGTCTCTCTGTTAGAGAATGATCAGCTGAATCTGCAGCTCGGCTTCACTGTGCTTTGTAGTTTCAGCTAATTGTTTATCTGTCCGACTGCATCTTTACTGTCCTGGTCCTCTCTCATCGCTCTCACTACTGAGTGTTAAGTGTGTGCATCTGTTAAAAATGTGGAAGTGGAAGTGGAAGCACATTGAAGGATTTCCATGTGGGGGAGTTTTGGTTTTGTACTTCCTCTTAATGTTGTGTTTCTTTAGGATAGCCACTTTGTATTTTACTTAACCAACTCATTTGGAGACCATGAATAAAAGTTATATTAAAGGTATTGAAAAAATAACTAAGTACTACTTACTTTCTAAGAACACTAGACATTATTTATCAATACAACTTTTATTCTCATTTTGTATTTTTGTATTTATTTAGTTTATTTTGAACATGTAAAAAAGAAAGATAGAAAGATAACTGAGAACATGTACATTTGAGTAGAGGCAAGAAAAGCAACACAAACTAAATCCTCAGCAAACATATCTTTCAAAGTTTTTATACTAGGAATTATTTTATTCAACACAGCTATATTAAAAGTGGGTAAATGTGGGTAAAGGTCTGGCAATGCGAGACTAAGATAATGTAAATGCTGCTAGGAGGCCTCCTCTCAGCCACTCCTCCACCTTGATTAGTGAGGTTGAAGTTTGATTATTTGTAATAAAGTTGGAGCCTCAGCAGGTTATTAATAGCTCCCCGGGCTCTGACCACACTGCACCCAGCCCATGCTGCTGCCCTGTACTCACTGAGTTCAGGGTGTAATTTAACATCTAGAAACTCTGAAAACACTTTAAAAAGCAGTGAAACCGAAGCGAGGGTTGTAGTAATGTAAGAGTGCATGCTGAAACCGTACAATCAACGGTTGAATGACAGAACAGGAGCTCACTTTGACTTCTTAAAGACAGAGAGAGACCAGTATGTAGACTGCACACTGCAAAATCTGTCTGTCAAAAGGAATACTGCTTATATCAGCCGGTCTGTTTCGTCCTCCCTGGCAGCCACAGAAGAACTAATTCATCATTTAGCAGCAGTATCTTAGATGTCCCCTTTACTTTATAGTTCAACATTTTGGGAAATTACTTCTGGGCTGCAACTAACAATTGTTTTTTCACTTTTTGTCAATTATTCTGTTGATTATTGATAATTTAATCAATTAGATGTTTGGTCTGTAAAATGTCACCTTATAAATCCTATTTTTTGGTTCTACATGGCAAATAATTTACTAGTAAGTGTTGTAGAGTCATAGAAACCAACAGTCATGACATGCATGCTGCTCCTTCTGTGTAGTTGACTCTGTAATTGAAAGGGGTATATAATAGAGGTTTGCTCCTTGACGCAGCGGCCGTGGGTTCGACTCTGACCTGCGCCCCTTTGCTGCATGTCGTTCCCCTTCTCTCTCTCTCTTCTTTCATGTCTTCATCTGTTCTGTGGAAAAAAAAAGTCCTAAAAAAAGTTGATTGGAGAGGGGAAAACATATAAAGAAGTGCAGAAAATGATTGGCTGATTAGCCAAAATGATTTCAAATGCCTTGAAATGGCATCCAAAGCCTGAACGACGAAACAGTCAACTACCATTCGAATGGATGGAAGAAGAGTCAAAATGGCAAAGGCTCAACCAACGATCAGCTCCAGGAAAATCAAAGCAGACTTAAAGTGACCTGTGAGTACTGTTACAATCAGAAGAAGGCTGTGTGAAGCAAAGCTATCAGCTAGAAGCCCCCGCAAAGTCCCTTTGCTGTTGTGTTTTTTGTGTGTCTGCAGACCAGCAGGACTGAACAGTGATTGGCCGGTGATGTTAGGTCACAATGTCCTGGCCAGTTAAAGAGATTACCTTCGAGGCCACGGCCTATCATCCCTTCCCTGACTTGGCAAATAAACACAGAGAGGCCGGTGGGAATCCTCTAGAAGAGATTAAAAAACAGGCTGCACTATTTCTTTTTAAGCGTGAATCTTCCAGAGAGTTTGACAGACAAGATTGAGACATTTTTGAACTTCTCTGAGAAGTAAAACAAACTGGAGGTGCAGCATGTTTGCTCAGGAGCACATCAAAAGTCAATCATTAAGCTTCCTACACATGATACTAGGTAGGGCGCAGAGCAAAGGGCAGAGCAGGTACACAGATGGCAAGGATGCTTTAAAAAAAAAAAAAATTACCCTTTTTTTAACCTCAAAATTTAGTTTCAGTTGAGTTTTTTTTGAAGGTTTTAGTTTTTTATTAAGTTTCAGTTTATTGAAAATATTTTTTATATGATACGTGATTTACTCTCTGCAGGTAGGTAGGGCGCAGGGCAAAGGGCAGAGAAGGTGAACGTCATCAAGGGTGGCGAGGATGCTTTTTTATTTTTATTTTATTCCTTTTTCTAACCTGAAAATAGATAATAGTTTTTATTAAGTTTCAGTTTGTTGAAAATATTTTTTATTGCTTATTTTTGTTTTGGTTTAAGTTTAATAGTATAATAGTTTTAGTATAATAAACCCTGATATGGATATTAGGTTAGATTTGGGTTTGTTGTGATTAGGACCAGGATAAGGATGAATAAAGAATATAAGATAAATAAGAATTTTCTTTCTGTAAATGAGACCATCAGCAGGTCCTGCAGCCGGGTTACAAAGGTCTAAAGGTCAGGAGGGGCGGGATGTTCTATTATAAGAGTCTTCAGCTAAAGCTGCTGCGATAATCACAGCTAAACCGTTGAACCTGGACATATTCATGTCTCCATTAGGATGTAGAATTAGGTAATGATGATACAACATGTATCCGTTTTCTAACATCGTGAGCTGTATTATCAGTTATCACTGGCTGGTGTGTCCCCCAGACAGACTGACTTTTAGCCGTGTCAGGCTTTAGGGATGTCTGTTGTTGATGTCTGTGGGTTTGACCAGCACGTTGGCCCAGACTAAAATATCTCAACAAGTATTTGATGGATTGTTGTGATCTTTGGTACATACATTCATGGTGTCGAGAGGATGAATCCGAAAAGACTTTGGGGAGCCTTTACATTAACAGCCATAGACAATTCAACCAGCTGTTCATTTAACAAGCTGCCATTGAACCGTTTTCATAGGTTTGAAGTTTCTTCTGAATTCCTTAGCTCAGTCTAGCTTTTTATCTCCCCGCAGACACTTGGGTCCTGTAACTTATGGAGAGCCAAGGCTGATGGGCTCTGTGGGGAGAGAGAAGACCACAATGGACTCCTCTGCAGTGCAATGAAACACCTGAAGGCAGAAGCATAGACACACGTGTGCTTTTTGTAACTGTCAAAAGAGAATGGTGTGTGTGTGTGTGGGTGTGTGTGGGTGTGGGTGGGTGAGTTTGGGTGGGTGTGGGTGGGTGTGTGTGGGTGTGGGTGTGTGTGGGTGTGGGTGGGTGGGTGCATACTTGTGTTTCTGGAGGATCAGGTCCTTTAGTCCACCTGAATGCCCCACAGTCTGGATGAGCCCACAGCACCTCCTGCAGGACAGCACGGGTAACACAAAAGCAGAGCAATGCATACATACTGTATATACTGTATATACAGTATATATATATATATATATATATATATATATATATATATATATATATATATATATATATATATATATATATAAAGTCTCAGTTAAATAGAGCACGTACAAAACAAACAGAAAAATCATGAAAAACTTAAAATAATTTTTACTTTCCAAACGTATTGTGACTAAAGTTTTAGGGGGATTAGAGGATTAGGGGTGGCTGTGGCTCAGTGGTAGAGTGGTTGCCTGCCAATTGGAAGGTTGGTGGTTCAAGCCCTGGCCCTGCAGCCCCATGTCGAAGTGTCCTTGGGCAAGTTTGAATATGTGTGAATATGTGTGGATGTGTGTGCGTGTTTATCTGATGAGCAGGTGGCACCTTGTACGGCAGCCTCGGCCACAGTGTATGAATGTGTGAATGGTTCCTGTATGATGTAAAAGCGCTTTGAGTAGTCGTTAAGACTAGAAAAGATATATAAATACAGCACATTTACATGTTTCTTAAATTTAAGACATTAAATGCTGTTGCTGGTAACAAACCTTGTTGTCTTACCAAGTTGTTGCTATATCAGAGTCCCTTGTATTTTGTATTTAAACTGGATTCTTGTTTGCGAGTTGAACACCTCCATAAAATGTTTTTTTTTTTTAAAGTAAAGAATTAGAGTTGCAAGTTATAAATGAAGTAAAAACAATGGATGGAAATAGTTTTTCAGATGGACAGATGAGTCTTTTAGGATTCACAACACCTGTAAGTTTAATTTAGATCAGTACTGAGTTCAAAACGCTACGGGCTCTCTCTCTCTCTCTCTCTCTCTCTCTCTCTCTCTCTCTCTCTCTCTCTCACACACACACACACACACACACCTTCTCACTTCCTGTTAAACTGTTTGGCCACATATGTAGTGTTCTTTTTTCTTTGTTTTTTTCTCACGGTGCACTCAACACCTCCATGCGTTGAGCGCAGACCTCTCTCTCTCTATCTCTCTCTCTTCTCATTTTTACTCTTTGTGCAGCTGCAGACCCTCCAGACCTCAGGCAACTAGATCAGCATCTTCAGCCGGACATCTGTTGGCAGCTGTTCGACACCTCCGGGGGAGTGCACCCAGCTCCTGTTCTCGGTAGTGATGCTGTCCTGAGACGGGTGTGCTCGGTGTTTTGGTGGCTGTCCCTCCTCGCTGCCATGGCAGCAGCTCTGCCGGTGTTTTACCACGGCGCCATCACCAGGACCGAGTGTGAGGAGCTGCTGGGCAAGAAGAGCAAGGATGGAGCCTACCTGATCCGAGACAGCGAGACCATCCAGGGAGCCATGTGTCTGTGTGTTTAGTGAGTACTTTTTAATGTGTTTAGTGAGTACTTTTTAATGTGTTTAGTGAGTACTTTTTAATGTGTTTAGTGAGTACTTTTTAATGTGTTTAGTGAGTACTCTTCATACTCTTCACTACTGCAATCTGTACTGTTCGGTTAAACTTTAATGTGCCAGACTTCTCTTTATCTAAAGTCTTTGTTTCAGTCCTTTTAAAGCTGCTCAAACTTTATCATTCATAGAAGTAGTCCATTTTATTATTCTTAGTTTCTATTTGTATAAGTATCAAGATTATTTGAGATACTCCTGGTCAGTGGTGGAATTACAGTACATTTACCTGAGTAAATATTTATATTTACTGCTTATTTTATTAGTATCCTATCCTATCCTATCCTATCCTAAAACATTGTATAAAGCTGGTGTATTATTATTATTCAGGGGGAATATTATACTTTTTACTGCACATCAATTTGTTCCACAGCTATAGTTACTTGTTACATTTCAGATTAAGATTTTACACATAAAACACGCACGAGATCAGTTGATTAAATATGATGCATTGTAATCTAAGTAAAATGCAAGACTTTTACTTTTACAAGAGTATTTTTATACTGAATATTATTAGTGTTATTACATACTCTATGATGTGTATTTTCAGGTAATATTTATTGTTTTTGCCAGATTAAAGCTGGTAACATTTTCCAATACATACTTTTTATTATATGTTTTGAAATGGTCTTAACACGTGACTTTAGATTCTCTGCCTGAGCCCAAACTTGAAGTATTTCCCCCCACTATTCTCGGGCCGGTGCTCTTTTATTATTTCTTTATATTTTTTAAGATATGTTTCGAGGCTTTTTTCCCTTTATTCAGAGCGACAGTGGATAGACAGGAAAGGTGGGAGAGAGATGGGAGATGACGCAGCAAAGGGCCGCAGGTCGGACTCAAACCCGGGCTGCTGCAGGACTGCTGCAGGACTCAGTCTTCATGGGGCGCTTGCTTAGTACTGGGTGAGCCAGAGATCGCCCCCGGGCCGGTGCTCTGGATCGAGCATTTGTTTTGTATTTAGTCTTTATTAGCCTAATTGGATGGGGAGAAAGCTGTGTGTCTCCGGTTATGGTCTCTCTTGCAGACCGAGGTGAAGGACAGTCTTCATTAGGTGATCGAGACCAGAAAGTGTCCTAAATGGATCCAGGGGTTTGATTGTGTTGCTGCCTTGAACTGTTACACACTATTTGTGGGTAACAGATTGCTTAGGGAGCGACGGGTCAAGGTTTTTTCTTAACTTTTTTTTTAATTAATCAAATATTTTTAAATATTGCATGAACAAAAGAACATCTATTATTGCTTCAGTCTTTTACATATTGTTTGTATGCATGCTTTAATTTTGCAACAGGTAGGACAATCTAATGCATGAAACATCTGTTTAAAAAGAGACTAGATTTATTGATTTATTGCGGTCAAAGTTGGTTTAAAGAAGTATTAGAAAATGTAAACGTGTTACCACTATACTTTAGAAGTGTTCCAGTTAAAATGCGTTGTGGTTGGTGTGGTTGGTGTCTGCTTCTGCCTTTTCGTGTGAACAGTACTATATATACACAAGACAAGACACAAAGTCGTTATGCACCAACAAAAGAAAATATTTCTCTAAATAACAAATGTAAAATAAAAGCTTTCAAAGGGAAGAAAAATGCTTTTCCTTTAGCTGTAAATGACTGGAGGGAGGATTCAATGGAGCAGCGTTGTGTTTTGTTTATTTTGGCATGTTGTATCACTTTATGGTTAATAATCATGTATCAACAACATATACTGTCTCTTGTTTATCTTTGCAGTAAACAGAGGGTGGTGTATACCTACAGACTGCTGCAGACACACAATGGAAACTATACTCTCATGGTAACACACACACACACACACACACACACACACACACACACACACACACACTCTTACATAAGGATTTGGTGCCATAGTCAGGATCCACATCTCTTCATTGGATCCATTTGATTTATTATTTGTTCATAAATTTCCCCAACATGAAGGTCTAAATGTTGTTCCTGAGAAAAACGGGGTCTTCTGCAGACTCGAAATTGAATCCTAATCCTTTCAAAAACTGTGTCAACAATGTTAAATATTGAAAGTTGGTGTTAAATGTTTGGTCAGATTCTTTGATCAGATATTTCCTGATTTAAATCAAGAAACATATCTTTCTTTGAAATATATTTTATTCAGGCAAAATCGTTTTAAATTGTGACGATATCACAGTGACAAAATGTGTTCACAGACAGAGAGACAGACAGAATGACAGACTGTCACACAGACAGAGATACAGACAGAATGACAGACTGTCACACAGACAGAGATACAGACAGAGGCAGACAGACAGACAACCCCAACCGCTCTAAATCAGACTGTGGTTGCACTGGGCAGCTTCGAGGTGTGAATGTGTGTAACTGTGTGAATGTGATCCGAGCGTTCCTGCAAAAGAATAAATAAAAAAATAAAATGATCATTAACAAATTTAACATTTCAGCAGAGGGGTTCATTTCCATTCAGGTTTAGTGGCTTGACAGTTAACGGTGTAGTAGGGGATTGGATTGGCATGGGTGTTTTGGCAACGATAATGGTATTAGTTAGCAGTAGACTTAATTGACCCGACCCGGGGTGAGTCTGATGAAGAGTGCTGTGTCTGCTGGTTCAGCTCTGAGATTTTCTCTCATTGCACAGCGCTGTGAAGGAATAATCTCCGAGGTTACTTTATTACTTTATATTCTGCCTCTGGTTAGAAGTGGTGAATGTAGGCATGGTGTTATTTCAGTTAGCCTAATAGCTGGTTTGATTTGCACTGAGAGATGATCTTATGGAAAGTTCCCCATGCCTATATCTATGTATTGTGAAGGGTAAGTGATGATATGGGGGGGGGGGGGGCTATTTTAATTCCAAAGGCAGAGGGAACGTTATCAGGATGCATAGTATACTTATGCCCCCTGTATTTTAACATAGGGGGGTGTATACTTATGCCCCCTGTATTTTAACATAGGGGGGTGTATACTTATGCTCCCTGTATTTTAACATAGGGGGGTGTATACTTATGCCCCCTGTATTTTAACATAGGGGGGTGTATACTTATGCCCCCTGTATTTTAACATAGGGGGGTGTATACTTATGCCCCTGTATTTTAACATAGGGGGGTGTATACTTATGCCCCTGTATTTTAACATAGGGGGGTGTATACTTATGCCCCTGTATTTTAACATAGGGGGTGTATACTTATGCCCCCTGTATTTTAACATAGGGGGGTGTATACTTATGCTCCCTGTATTTTAACATAGGGGGGTGTATACTTATGCCCCCTGTATTTTAACATAGGGGGTGTATACTTATGCCCCCTGTATTTTAACATAGGGGGTGTATACTTATGCCCCTGTATTTTAACATAGGGGGGTGTATACTTATGCCCCTGTATTTTAACATAGGGGGTGTATACTTATGCCCCCTGTATTTTAACATAGGGGGGTGTATACTTATGCCCCCTGTATTTTAACATAGGGGGGTGTATACTTATGCCCCCTGTATTTTAACATAGGGGGGTGTATACTTATGCCCCTGTATTTTAACATAGGGGGGTGTATACTTATGCCCCTGTATTTTAACATAGGGGGGTGTATACTTATGCCCCTGTATTTTAACATAGGGGGGTGTATACTTATGCCCCCTGTATTTTAACATAGGGGGGTGTATACTTATGCTCCCTGTATTTTAACATAGGGGGTGTATACTTATGCCCCCTGTATTTTAACATAGGGGGGTGTATACTTATGCCCCCTGTATTTTAAGGAAGAACATTTATTTATTTACAATACATTAGTCATTCAAAAAGAAAATTGGTGTCCTTAAAAGGTTGGATTTTCCTAATTTTATTTGAATTAAGGCATTAAGATCAATTTCCAAAAGATGTTTTTTTATTCCTCTTTTTAATCAACTTTAGCATGGGTGTGTAAACATTGTCAAGCCACTGTGTGTGTGTATATATACATTTCATAACCAATATGGAAACTCAGCTTTATTAGCTCAAGCCCTCGTCACAGGAAACTCCTCTGACGTACTTTGTCCCACACACACACACACACACTCACACGCACACGCACACACACACAGACACACACATACACACAGACACCACTTTGTACCACAAGGATGGACTGCCATATTATTAGGGGATGCTTTTTTGCACTGAAAACATAAAAGGTTTTATTTTATCAAATCTGCATAAATGCTAACTGCAAATAGTTTTAGTTCCCAGATCTCTGAATGGCCGCCCACATCTCTGTAGTTTTTTTATGAAGATAAAAGGATATGGAAATTCAGAATGATTATCAGGCTGCCAGAGTTTAAGATTTAAGTTTGCATTTAGATCAAAGATTTGAATTAATCTTTCATTTTTGACTGATTAGATGTTAAAGACCTTTCATGTCATGTTTTTTGGCATGTTGCCAGCTTACATGTTTTATTTAAAAAAAATGTATTGTCCTTCATTATTATTTTTTCTACTCCAGCATGTTTAAACAGCTTGAAGTCAGAGGACCGGATCCCCTGCTTTCTGAAATGAAAGCTGGTCCCCAGACAGCCAAGTCAAGGAAGAGGAGAAGGGCAAAAAAAAGCAAAGAAAAATTAAGAATAAGTCAAAGTTAAACATAGCCTGCCCCCGATCCAACCAAGCGCCTCTTTGCTCAGCAGAGATGCCCCATAAGCATTGTAGCTGTGTTTTTTTTCTCTCTCTTCCTTTTTTCCATTGGTCAATATTGTCTCCCCCTTTATTTCCCCCCGCCCCCCTTTTACACAGGAAACCCACCCACCCGCCCACATGCACTCTCACACCAACCTGCATACAAGGGTACCACAAAAAAATAGTCCAAGCCAAACATTATGTCTTCATACTTTTTTCTTCTTCTTTGGGTCTAGTTCCCACTCGTGTTGTGTGCTGTGTCATATCTTCATGTTACTGGTCACTTTTACAGCAATGTGATTCACCGCTTTGCGGTTGTTTGCCTCTGCCAGCCAATCACGATGCAGTTTACATCCGAGCCCGTCCAGGCTAATGTCTTATATGTAGTAAAGACTTTGAAGGAAATCCATAAAAGGTATTAAGTGTATTTTTTTATGTCAAAACGTTGATGCATCACACACATCTTCAACCCTTCACCACAGTTTTAAGATTAGTGTCACTCTCTCCGACCACGTCTCCCCTTCAGTTCCTGAGTTAAGGCGTTGATAAACAGCCAGACATTTCTTATATGTTGCAGAACATTATGATGTCGCAGTGAAGGTGACCTTTTGACCTTTATGGATATAAAATCACTTCATCATTTTATCTTATTAGGCATCTGTGTGAAACGTTATGTCATGATTAATCATAGGAATTCTTATTTTTTGGCCAGAAACACGTCGTGTGAGTCTAAGTCAGACCTTTCTCCACAGCGCAGTGTCAGCGATGGTTACACCGCTTATTTATTCTGGGAAAATAATAAATAAATAATAAACGCTCTCATTTGTTGTTTTTTCTTAAACCAATCACAACCGTCCTGTGCTGTGCTAAGCTCCGATAAAGGTGAAAGACAAACAGGAGGGACATGGAGAGGGAGATGTCAGGTTTTATCCCGTAGAGCCAGGCTAGAAGTTAGTCAGTTCATTCTTAAGTCCAAGTGGACGTTTTTGCCAAATTACCGGTGCGGAGGAATTATAATAAATAGCGTTTCCACTACTAAGAATTAGTTTCTCTTCTTCAAAATTGTGTTTTTTCCCCACTTTCTACATGTTGTTGTTATTCAATTTAGAACTGAAACTATTAGGTGATTATTCCATGGAAAGAAAGTTGATTGGCAACTATTTTAATAATTGATTAACCATTTGAGTAATTTTTTCAAGCAAAAACTGACAGACATTTGCTTCTACAGCTTCTCCAATGTGAGGATTTGCTATATTTTCTCATCATTGTAAGATGAATATCTTTGGGTTGTGGACTGTCGGTCGAACTAAACAAGACATGTAAAGACATCCCCTTGGGATCCAGGAAGTCTGTGATGGACATATTTTTCAATCAATGAATCGACAAAGCCTCTCACGTGCACTGCTGTCCTGCTCTGTTTGCATGTTTTTCTTCTCCATGGAGATGTTATTTACTCTATGCCTATGTTGTTGTTCCTTCAGACAGCGGGAGGTTCTAATGAGGTATTTTTTAAGAATTTGGACGATCTGGTCCGTCACTATAAAAGGAAGAACCGGGGTCTGGCCATGCACCTTCGCCACTCTGTCAAAAGGAAGACGGCCATGTTGATCCAGTCCCAAAAACATCCTGATCCACCGGATCCACCTGATCCATCTGATCCATCTGATCCACCTGATCCACCTGAGGCACAGGGGAGGCAGGCGCCTGTATACGAAGAAGAACATGACTATGAGAGTATGTCATATATTGAATCTTCCTGTCTTATTCTAACTGCATTTTTTTTATATGTGATATATTTAACCATTTCTTTTCTTCTTTACTTCTTCATTTTCTTCTAGATGTTTCTGACTCTTCAGATTACGTCGAAGTTTTGCCTTCTTGAACAGCTTTGACACTTCAAACACATTCGGAGAGTGGAAAAGACATTTTGTCTGAACTATGGGTATGGTAGAAGAGGGCTCTTCATCTGCTTGTGTTCCTGTAATTATGAGTGGAGAGACCGAAATATCTCTCTATATATAATATAACTGTTGGATGGATTACCATGACGTCTGGTTCAGACTTTCATGATCCCCAGAGGATGAACTGTAATCACTTTGTTGATAAATTACCTTTTCATCTATTTACATTATCTACTCTGATTTGCTTACCGGCACATGCAAGCCCTGACTGTATGCGAATGGCCTGTGATATAAGATTGTTGTCATTTTAAAACACTGTTTTAAAATGGCAACATATAACTTTGGATGTAGCCCTTAAGCTACATCTCAAAGATCGGTTTTGTTTCGTTTGGCGTCACTTATGACCATAATTGATGGTGTGTTTCTGTGTTACCATTCAGCTTGTGTTGATTGTGGTGAAGCACCACCAACCCTCAGCGCAGCCTCACAGGGCTGCAGGCTCTTGTCCTAGCGATGAATAATATCTTGTTTTTCTGCTTCTGCTTTGCGGCTCTACATGCATGTGTGAGCTATTTCTGAAGATGAAGCTGAACAGCATTAATGTAATATATTTACGCCTGGAGTTTGACACTTAGCCTTAAAGGTGCCCTGCCACACAAAACAGTTTTTACTTGCTTTTTTTGAAATATGTCAGGTCCATGTGTGTGTGTGTTATGTGGTGAATGAGAAGATGAAGTGCTACCTCCTCTGTCAGCTCTAGCCACTGGAAAGAAATAAGAGGAGAAATCAGACCAATCACAACAGCTGGTCAGTCTGACGTCATGCTGCCTGAGCTCATTAATATTCATGAGCTCGCCCAGTTGCGCTGGGTAAACGGTGATACCCAGGCTCTCATTGGCAAGTTGTTAGCCAATCAGAGTCAAGAAGCTTAGCTTGTGAGAACTGGCACAAATGGAGCTGAGTCTTCCTGCAGGCTTTCTATAGGTAACCACAGTAACCAAGTTACAGAGTCCATGGTAGACCTTACCTCTAAGTAATGAAAACGTGTGGCAGGGCACCTTAGAGCATTCAACCATTGTGTGAAAAGAATCTAACATCAGATTCTGATTAGATGCATGCCATCATCATTTGCATATGACGCACCTAAAATGATATGCATGTGGAAACTATTGACCTGAAAAAGGAAGCCCTTAACTCTTATCTCAAAAGATCTGCCATCCAGTCACCCAACTGAAAAAACAGTTTCAGTATTTCTCAGCACAGTTTCTCAGTTGTTTTAACTTTGAAACTAACCGCTTGCGGCTTCTACGGTAACTGAGCTTAAACACAGAGGTCATTGAAAGTATAGATGAATGTAGAAACATAAAACTCACAGAATAGTCACGTATTGGTTATGGTCTACCTATGAAAAGTTCTCAAACTTAAGCGTTCTGTTTGTTTTTTGTTCTTATTGTGGCTTCTGCATTTCCTTTTTCTACTTGTCAACAAATTCAATGAAATGACCCTAATCATGTTATCTGTCGCAATCATTTCTGACTTCCTGCCTGTGGCTGCAGTAGAGTGGCAGCAATATACCAGTTTTAAAATATTGGTGTATGGCAGACATTAATATGATAAATAAAATATTTATTGAATACACAAGCATTTGCATATAAAAGAATACACATCTGAACTCAGATATGTTGATGAACGAGGGATTAAAATCAGATCTTGTCAGCTTTATGTCTGCATGTACATTTTTTCTAAATACGCCTTCCTTCCTTTACTGCGAGTGTTATGGCAGTGACAGAAAACGAAATGCTGGCGTGAAGACACCAACACTATTCAGTGTGAAAGGTCCTATGACATGGTACTCTTTGAAAGCTTTTATATAGACCTTAGTGGTCCCCTAATACTGTATCTGAAGTCTCTTTTATATAGACCTTAGTGGTCCCTAATACTGTATCTGAAGTCTCTTTATATAGACCTTAGTGGTCTCTAATACTGTATCTGAAGTCTCTTTTATATAGACCTTAGTGGTCCCCTAATACTGTATCTGAAGTCTCTTTTATATAGACCTTAGTGGTCCCTAATACTGTATCTGAAGTCTCTTTTATATAGACCTTAGTGGTCCCCTAATACTGTATCTGAAGTCTCTTTTATATAGACCTTAGTGGTCCCCTAATACTGTATCTGAAGTCTCTTTTATATAGACCTTAGTGGTCCCCTAATACTGTATCTGAAGTCTCTTTTATATAGACCTTAGTGGTCCCTAATACTGTATCTGAAGTCTCTTTTATATAGACCTTAGTGGTCCCTAATACTGTATCTGAAGTCTCTTTTATATAGACCTTAGTGGTCCCTAATACTGTATCTGAAGTCTCTTTTATATAGACCTTAGTGGTCCCCTAATACTGTATCTGAAGTCTCTTTTATATAGACCTTAGTGGTCCCTAATACTGTATCTGAAGTCTCTTTTATATAGACCTTAGTGGTCCCCTAATACTGTATCTGAAGTCTCTTTTATATAGACCTTAGTGGTCCCCTAATACTGTATCTGAAGTCTCTTTTATATAGACCTTAGTGGTCCCCTAATACTGTATCTGAAGTCTCTTTTATATAGACCTTAGTGGTCCCTAATACTGTATCTGAAGTCTCTTTTATATAGACCTTAGTGGTCCCTAATACTGTATCTGAAGTCTCTTTTATATAGACCTTAGTGGTCCCCTAATACTGTATCTGAAGTCTCTTTTATATAGACCTTAGTGGTCCCTAATACTGTATCTGAAGTCTCTTTTATATAGACCTTAGTGGTCCCTAATACTGTATCTGAAGTCTCTTTTATATAGACCTTAGTGGTCCCCTAATACTGTTTCTGAAGTCTCTTTTATATAGACCTTAGTGGTCCCCTAATACTGTATCTGAAGTCTCTTTTATATAGACCTTAGTGGTCCCCTAATACTGTATCTGAAGTCTCTTTTATATAGACCTTAGTGGTCCCTAATACTGTATCTGAAGTCTCTTTTATATAGACCTTAGTGGTCCCCTAATACTGTATCTGAAGTCTCTTTTATATAGACCTTAGTGGTCCCTAATACTGTATCTGAAGTCTCTTTTATATAGACCTTAGTGGTCCCCTAATACTGTATCTGAAGTCTCTTTTATATAGACCTTAGTGGTCCCTAATACTGTATCTGAAGTCTCTTTTATATAGACCTTAGTGGTCCCTAATACTGTATCTGAAGTCTCTTTTATATAGACCTTAGTGGTCCCCTAATACTGTATCTGAAGTCTCTTTTATATAGACCTTAGTGGTCCCTAATACTGTATCTGAAGTCTCTTTTATATAGACCTTAGTGGTCCCTAATACTGTATCTGAAGTCTCTTTTATATAGACCTTAGTGGTCCCCTAATACTGTATCTGAAGTCTCTTTTATATAGACCTTAGTGGTCCCTAATACTGTATCTGAAGTCTCTTTTATATAGACCTTAGTGGTCCCTAATACTGTATCTGAAGTCTCTTTTATATAGACCTTAGTGGTCCCCTAATACTGTATCTGAAGTCTCTTTTATATAGACCTTAGTGGTCCCTAATACTGTATCTGAAGTCTCTTTTATATAGACCTTAGTGGTCCCCTAATACTGTTTCTGAAGTCTCTTTTATATAGACCTTAGTGGTCCCCTAATACTGTATCTGAAGTCTCTTTATATAGACCTTAGTGGTCCCTAATACTGTATCTGAAGTCTCTTTTATATAGACCTTAGTGGTCCCTAATACTGTATCTGAAGTCTCTTTTATATAGACCTTAGTGGTCCCTAATACTGTATCTGAAGTCTCTTTTATATAGACCTTAGTGGTCCCTAATACTGTATCTGAAGTCTCTTTTATATAGACCTTAGTGGTCCCCTAATACTGTATCTGAAGTCTCTTTTATATAGACCTTAGTGGTCCCTTAATACTGTATCTGAAGTCTCTTTTATATAGACCTTAGTGGTCCCCTAATACTGTATCTGAAGTCTCTTTTATATAGACCTTAGTGGTCCCTAATACTGTATCTGAAGTCTCTTTTATATAGACCTTAGTGGTCCCTAATACTGTATCTGAAGTCTCTTTTATATAGACCTTAGTGGTCCCTAATACTGTATCTGAAGTCTCTTTTATATAGACCTTAGTGGTCCCTAATACTGTATCTGAAGTCTCTTTTATATAGACCTTAGTGGTCCCCTAATACTGTATCTGAAGTCTCTTTTATATAGACCTTAGTGGTCCCCTAATACTGTATCTGAAGTCTCTTTTATATAGACCTTAGTGGTCCCTAATACTGTATCTGAAGTCTCTTTTATATAGACCTTAGTGGTCCCTAATACTGTATCTGAAGTCTCTTTTATATAGACCTTAGTGGTCCCCTAATACTGTATCTGAAGTCTCTTTTATATAGACCTTAGTGGTCCCCTAATACTGTATCTGAGGTCTCTTTTATATAGTCCTTAGTGGTCCCTAATACTGTATCTGAAGTCTCTTTTATATAGACCTTAGTGGTCCCTAATACTGTATCTGAAGTCTCTTTTATATAGACCTTAGTGGTCCCCTAATACTGTATCTGAAGTCTCTTTTATATAGACCTTAGTGGTCCCCTAATACTGTATCTGAAGTCTCTTTTATATAGACCTTAGTGGTCCCATAATACTGTATCTGAAGTCTCTTTTATATAGACCTTAGTGGTCCCTAATACTGTATCTGAAGTCTCTTTTATATAGACCTTAGTGGTCCCTAATACTGTATCTGAAGTCTCTTTTATAGAGACCTTAGTGGTCCCTAATACTGTATCTGAAGTCTCTTTTATATAGACCTTAGTGGTCCCTAATACTGTATCTGAAGTCTCTTTTATATAGACCTTAGTGGTCCCTAATACTGTATCTGAAGTCTCTTTTATATAGACCTTAGTGGTCCCTAATACTGTATCTGAAGTCTCTTTTATATAGACCTTAGTAGTCCCTAATACTGTATCTGAAGTCTCTTTTATATAGACCTTAGTGGTCCCTAATACTGTATCTGAAGTCTCTTTTATATAGACCTTAGTGGTCCCTAATACTGTATCTGAAGTCTCTTTTATATAGACCTTAGTGGTCCCTAATACTGTTTCTGAAGTCTCTTTTATATAGACCTTAGTGGTCCCCTAATACTGTATCTGAAGTCTCTTTATATAGACCTTAGTGGTCCCTAATACTGTTTCTGAAGTCTCTTTTATATAGACCTTAGTGGTCCCTAATACTGTATCTGAAGTCTCTTTTATATAGACCTTAGTGGTCCCTAATACTGTATCTGAAGTCTCTTTTATATAGACCTTAGTGGTCCCTAATACTGTATCTGAAGTCTCTTTATATAGACCTTAGTGGTCCCCTAATACTGTTTCTGAAGTCTCTTTTATATAGACCTTAGTGGTCCCTTAATACTGTATCTGAAGTCTCTTTTATATAGACCTTAGTGGTCCCCTAATACTGTATCTGAAGTCTCTTTTATATAGACCTTAGTGGTCCCCTAATACTGTATCTGAAGTCTCTTTTATATAGACCTTAGTGGTCCCTAATACTGTATCTGAAGTCTCTTTTATATAGACCTTAGTGGTCCCTAATACTGTTTCTGAAGTCTCTTTTATATAGACCTTAGTGGTCCCTAATACTGTATCTGAAGTCTCTTTTATATAGACCTTAGTGGTCCCCTAATACTGTATCTGAAGTCTCTTTTATATAGACCTTAGTGGTCCCCTAATACTGTATCTGAAGTATCTTTTATATAGACCTTAGTGGTCCCTAATACTGTATCTGAAGTCTCTTTTATATAGACCTTAGTGGTCCCTAATACTGTATCTGAAGTCTCTTTTATATAGACCTTAGTGGTCCCCTAATACTGTATCTGAAGTCTCTTTTATATAGACCTTAGTGGTCCCTAATACTGTATCTGAAGTCTCTTTTATATAGACCTTAGTGGTCCCTAATACTGTATCTGAAGTCTCTTTTATATAGACCTTCGTGGTCCCCTAATACTGTATCTGAAGTCTCTTTTATATAGACCTTAGTGGTCCCCTAATACTGTATCTGAGGTCTCTTTTATATAGTCCTTAGTGGTCCCTAATACTGTATCTGAAGTCTCTTTTATATAGTCCTTAGTGGTCCCTAATACTGTATCTGAGGTCTCTTTTATATAGACCTTAGTGGTCCCCTAATACTGTATCTGAAGTCTCTTTATATAGACCTTAGTGGTCCCTAATACTGTATCTGAAGTCTCTTTTATATAGACCTTCGTGGTCCCCTAATACTGTATCTGAAGTCTCTTTTATATAGACCTTAGTGGTCCCTAATACTGTATCTGAAGTCTCTTTTATATAGACCTTAGTGGTCCCCTAAATACTGTATCTGAAGTCTCTTTTACATAGACCTTAGTGGTCCCCTAATACTGTATCTGAAGTCTCTTTTATATAGACCTTCGTGGTCCCCTA